>CM042839.1:20240142-20457642 GCA_023653725.1 Bungarus multicinctus
GACAATAGACCCCCCCCCCCTTGGAGCCTTGAGGGAGGGAGTCATCGCATCCCCGTCCCAGCAACCTAGCCCCCTTGCCTGCCTGATTTACAGGTGCAGAGGGAGCGTGGGAAGCATCCCAAGAAGGTACTGACCCTGCCAAGAGAAGGCATCAGACAATCTTTGCCCTCCGTCAAATGCTGCTGGGAAATCGATTGAGTGATGCTCAGATTGGGAGCTTAGAAAAAATGAAAGGCTTTGGAGCATGTGGGCAAATTGACAAAGCACCTGCCTGAGACACATAAACCATCATCCGTTTTCTGAGATTGTTGTGGAGGACAGCTGGACAAGTTTGGGGAATAACTCGAGGGCTTTTAGTAAAGTTTCCGAAACTTTTTTCCCTTCATTGATTTTTGTTTGTTTGTTTGATTTATTATTTTTGCAAATAGCTCATTAGTGCAATGTTCATGACTTTGGTGTTTTGAGTCTGCCCTAATTTTTGTAGGGCAGATGATTGACACAGAATGTTTCCCTTTTCTATTGCATCCCTTTCCTTTCTTTGCTTAATGTTTCTTATTCTCTTCCTGCACTTTGCATAAACTTGCTTGCCCTGAAAAGCAAATCACAGATCGAAGTCCGTGACTTGGTTGTTTTCTTGCAGACGTTTCATTATCTAAAGTGGTAACACTGGGAGTGCTAGAAGACTCACACCCTTCTAGCACTGATGACGTTACATGCTTTGAGTAATGAAATGTCTGCAGGAGCACATACAGATTAACAGAGTTGGAAGGGACCTTGTAGATCATCTAGTCCAACCCCCTACCAAAAACAACCAAGCTCGGAGAACACCAAGGACCCCACAGTCCTCCTCTTCCTCTCTAGCACTGATGACGCTACCTAGTTGGGTAATGAAACGTCTGCAAGAAAACACCAAGCTTAGAGAGCACCAAGGGCCCCCAAATCCTCCTCCTCCTCTTCCTCTCTGACATTGATGATGTTAACTAGTTGGGTAATGAAATGTCTACAAGAAAAGAAACAAGTGCAGAGAGCACCAAGGACCCCACAGTCTTCTTGCTCCTCCTCTTCTAGTACTGATGCTGTTGACTAGTTGGGTAATGAAACGTCTGCAAGAAAACCACCAAGCTCAGAGGGCATCAAGGACCCCTCATTTCCAACCTACAAATATTCCCTCTTATTGAAGACTGGGTGGCAACTTTAAAACTTGCGGACTTCAACACCAGAATTTCCCAGCCGCCATGGTGTTAAAAGTTGCCCAGGTTGGGCACCCCTGCCGTAGGCATTGTTCTGCATGTAACAGATAGTGTCCAGGGCGGGGCTGATGCGGAACCAAGTGCCAAGGACATCAAAGGAAAATGCATGAAATTGAAGTTAATATGACATTTGAAGAAGGGGGTGGGAAGAAGAGACAATTCTGTACGAAAACAACAGCACGCTCCGTTCTTCCTCCCCTTTTAAGCCAGATGGGGATGTGGCAACCCCATCCGAGGCTTCCAGGAACTGGAGTTTTGATTCCCCTGCCTGCTTTAATAATTCAGCTGCCAACTGCATCTTCTCTGTAGCTCTATTATAGTCTTTTTCTCTCTCTCTCCTCCCGCTCTATTTTGTTCTGCATTAAGTCAAAGCACAGACAAAGAGGCACCACGCGTATTAAAGAGAGAGAGAGAGAAAGAGAGAGAGAGAGGAAATAGCTTGCTGCATCTTGCCCACAGGAAGCAAATATTTTAAAAGAAACAGTTCTCTCCTTTGCCAGTCAGGGTTCGCTGGTTAGGTAGGCAGTCTTCCGCTTACGACCACGTTGCTAAGCGAAGCGCTTGTGAAGAGAATGTTGTCCCTCCTGTCTTACCAGCCTTTCTCGTTCAGTGAATCGCTGCAGTTGTTGAGTAACACGGTTGTTAAGGGAATCTGGCTTCCCCCATTGGCTTTGCTGGCCAGAAGATCGCAGAAGGGGGTCAGGTGACTCCAGAGACACGGCAACCGTCGTAAATAGGAGTCAGTTGGCAAGCATCTCAATTTTGATCACGTGGTCAGGGGGAGGCTGCAATGGTCATGCGAAAAGCAGTCATGAGATAGAATAGAATAGAATAGGAGAAGGAATGGAATAGAATAGGAATATATTTATTACTAATTTATTTATTACTAATACTTATATACCGCCCTTCTCCCGAAGGACTCAGGGCGGTGCACAGCTGATCACAACCCCAATACACTGTACAAAAATTAAAAACAGATTAAATAATTTAGGGTGTTTAAAAATTTAAAAAACTTTACCCCTCCCCCATAAAATAGTTAAAACCCCAAATATTCAAAACCAATTAAAAACGAGAGACAAAGTTAAAATCTTGTGTCAGCCTAGGCCAGCCTGCTCAAAGAGCCAAGTTTTTAACGCCCGTCTGAAGGCTCTCAGGTCCTGTGTTGGTGCGTATCTCTGGGGGCAGACCATTCCAGAGGGCGGGGGCCCCCACAGAGAAGGCCCTACTCCTAGGGGCTGCCAGACGGCACATAGAAGCCGACGGCACCCGGAGAAGGCCCTCCCTGTGGGAACGCACAGGTCTGTTGGAGATCACCGGCAGGAACGCGGTCCTGCAGATAACCTGGTCCAATGCCATGGATCGCTTTAAAGGTCAGAACCAGAACCTTAAAGCGAACCCGGAAAACCACCGGCAACCAATGCAGCTCGCGCAGGAGAGGCGTCACATGGGAGCTTCACGACGCCTCCATAATCACCCGCGCGGCCGCATATAGAATAGAATAGAATAGAATACTTTATTGTACAAGTGTGGTTGGACACACAAAGAATTTGTCTTGGTGCAAATGCTCTCAGTGTACATAAAAAGAAAAGATACATTCGTCAAGAGTCAAGAATCATCAAGTACAACACTTAATAATAGTCATAGGGCACAATAGAATAGAAGGATATAGGAATAGAATTTAAATAGGATGGGATGGGAAGGAATGGGATAGAGAATAGAATAGAAAATAGAACAGAATAGAATACAGAAGGAATAGAATAGAATGGAATGGAATAGAATATGAATATAGAATAGAATAGAATAGATTGAATGGAATGGAACAGAATAGAATTTTTTATTGCCAAGTGTGATTGGACACACAAGGAATTTGTCTTTGGTGCATATGCTCTCAGTGTACATAAAGAAAAAATAAAATACATTCATCAAGAATCTTAAGATACAACACTTCATAGGTTACTAATAAGCAATCAAATCATACTAGGAAATAATAAAAACAATATAAGTTGTAATGGACAATCTAAGTTCTAAGTGGACGGTTGTAAGTTGAGGACTGCCTGCTGCATGAAGCAGCCATGCCTGGGTGACTTCACAAAAAAAATAAGAGCTAAATGGATGGGTCCACATGAAGTTATCTATTCTGTAGGGAAGCAGGAATCCCAAGACAAGAAGGAAGTCCAGGAATAGAGGGATTCATTGAGGGGTCCTTGGTGCTCTCTGAGCTGGGTCGTTTTCTTGCAGTTGTTGCATTACCCAACTAGGTAACATCATCAGTGCTAGAAGGGAGTGGGGTTTGTGTAGTGAAGGAGTTGGAGAAGGGATACAGGAGTGTGGTGTCCTTGGTGCTCTCTGAGCTGAGTAGTTTTCTTGGAGACGTTTCATGACCCAGCTAGGTAACATCATCAATGCTAGAAGGGACTGAAGTTTGCAGGGGGGAGGAGGAGGACGATAACTGTGGGGTCCTTGGTGCTCTCTGAGCTGGGTAGTTTTCTTGCAGACATTTCATTACACAAACTAGATAACATTATCAGTACTAGATAGTCCTGATGATGTTACCTGGTTTGGGTAATGAAACATCTGCAAGAAAACTGCTGAGAAGGACCCCTCATTTCAACCCTGAGCTACAAATATTCTCCTTTAAAGATTACTAGACTTGCATTCGGGAGGTGTAAGATAGGAAGCTGCTTTAAACTTCAAGGGTGGGTAGCAGAGGCTGAACTTAATGGTTTTTTTTTTACGTTATTATTATTTTTAGTTTTCTGAAGGCCACAGGAGGTTATGATGATGTTGCGAGAACAACGTGGGTGTAAGTTCTAAAGATATACAGGGCTGTTTGGGTTTTTTCTGAGGAGAATGTGAAAAAGGAGTCCTTTTGCCCCCAATTTCAGCACCACTGAAGATTGTAGGGGTTCTGCAAGACCCCTACAATCTACACTCCAAAGGGGTTTTCGCCCCCGTTTGGTCAAGTCTTGCTTTTCTCAGTCTGGTGCCTTTGAGATGAGTTGAATATCATCTCCCGGGATTCCTAGCCATCAATGGTCATGGCTCGGGACCTGGGTACTTACGGGACCGCCTGCTGCCATCAACAACCTCCCGCCGCCCAGTACGCTCCCACAGGGTTGCCCTCCTTGGGGTGCCGCCGCCTGATCGCTGGCGGCTGGCGGCCCCGAGGGTGCGTGCTTTCTCTGTGGGAGAGCCCTCCCTGTGGAATGATCTCCCCCCGGAGATACGAGCCATGACAGATATCCTCTCCTTCCGGCGCGCAGTTAAGACCCTATTTTTTAAACAGGCTGGCCTGGCCCAGTAAGGGTTTAAGGGGTTTTAAGTTAATAGGGTTTTTAAAATTTTAAACTTCATTTTTAAACTTTCGGGATGCAGCTATATTTATGTTTAATTCGGTTTTAAACTTTATTTAATTTTGTATTCTTGTATTTTATGTATTTATTAGGCTGTACACCGCCCCGAGTCCCTTTTCGGAGAGGGAGCGGTATAGAAATACGATCAATAATAATGGAGATCCAGAGGGGTGAGGTAGGGCAGCTGATAAAATGTGTATTATAATTCAAAGTCTGTCTCTCAAAGAAACAGACAACCAAGCTTATAGTCAACTATGGTCTAATCAAGCATCAACCAAGAACACACCAGAGGTGGGATTCAGCAGGTTCTGACCGTTTCTGGAGAATTGGTAGCAGAAACTTTGAGTAGTTCGGAGAACCGGTAAATCCCACCTCTGACTGGCCCACCAACCCCATCTCTTCTCTGCCTCCTGAGTCCCAGCTGATTGGCTGGGTCTCCTTTTGTTGCCCTGCACAAGAGAATGGAGCTGGAAAGCAGGTTAGTGGGGTGGGGAGGAAAGGGGGATTTTACAGAATCCTTCCACTGCCACGCCGACCAAGCCACGCCCATAGAACCGGTAGTAAAAAAATTTGAATCCCACCACTGTGCTGGGGTCTTTTTGATTGAACCACCAGGAACACACCCCTCAACAATGGCAGAATGAGCTACTGTATGTAAACAGAGACCAAACCCATCTCCCTTCGAGCCCTGAAGATGTTACCTGGTTGGGTAATGAAACATCTGCAAGAAAACAACCAAGCTCAGAGTTCAGCCCTCGCTAAGCTGCTTAGAGAGTCAGCCTATCGTCCCCAACAATCTGCGTCCTCATTTTACCGACCTCAGAAGGATGGAAGACCGAGTCAACCTTGAGCTGGTCAGGATCGAACTCCTGGCAGTGGGCGGAATTAGCCTGCAGTTCTGCATTCCAACCACTGCACACCAAGGATGGATGGATGGATGGATGGATGGATGGGAGGGAGGGAGGGAGGAAGGAAGGAAGGGAGGGAAGGAAGGAAGGAAGGAAGGAAGGAAGGGCAATAACAATAGACTTATCACCACTTCTTAGTGCATTACAGCCCTCTCTAAGTGGTTTACAGAGCCAACCTATTCATCCCAATGGGTCCTCATTTTACAGACCTCAGAAGGTGAAGTCAATCTTAAGCTGGTCAGGATCGAACCTCTGACAGTGGCCAGAGTTTGTCTGCAATGCTACATTCTAACCACTGCATCACCACAGATCTCTTAATGAAGCCCAGTGCCTTTCAGATGAGTTGTCTCAATAAAGACAAAACTAGCACTTCCGGTTGCATTTCTTGCTCCAGGCTACCTTGCAAAGCAAACAGGATGCAAATAAAGGATCTCGTAGGACGCTATGAAAAGCAGCTATGTCACAAGATGGCTGCCACCATGGGTGTGGCCAATCCTTACAAACCCATTTTTACCAGAAGTAAAATAGGCGTTCATTGCAACAATCTTGTGCCCACTATGTGAAATTCTACCTCCTTATTTATTTTTCTTCTGCTGCTTATTTCGAAGGCAGCGTGGGATGGTTGCCAACTGTGTAAGCTGAGACCTATTCCTATGAATAAAATAATGCTAGAGGCTGGTGTTATTCTACACCAAGCCAGTATGCCATTTCATTTTTTTTTAATTAAAATGATCTTTAAAATAATAAGTCAGAGGCAAGAGAGAGAGAGATCTGGGGCAGGAAACTGTCCAGAGCCAAAGGCAAATTGGTGTTCCACATTCCATAAACATACCCTACAAGGTCTAGTAAACTCATGCATTCAACAATCTTGATGTATCTTTGCAGGAATAGCTTATTCACCTGAAAAAAATGTCTGGAATTTTAAATAATGTATTCTTTGTTTTCATATTTAGAAATTGCTCTCTGCAATGTTATTTACGAGGGAGATAATTTGACTTTCCAAAAGAAAAACAAAACAACCCTGGGGGAAAAAAACCTTTACGTGACCAATTGCTAATCAAAGCAGACAATACCAACCAGTATTTTCCACCTTGGGCAAGTTATGTGTGGATCAACTCCCATTGCTGAGAATTGTGGGAATTGAAGTCCCTATAGGAATATTTGCAAGAGATGCTGGCTGGGGAATTCTGGGAGTTGAAGTTCGCAGGTCTTAATGCTGCCAAGGCTGGATATCCCTGCCCTAAATAGTTGAGTTTGGGTGAGGCATTGACCTGGTTGAGCATGTTATGAGGTCTCAGCTGGATCTCAGCATCCAATTGGGATTTGTTCAGGGAATGAAGCATCTTTTCTTATCCTTTCCCATGGACCTGGCTGGCTGGACTTCTGGACATAAGTTTAGCAATGTCCAAAGAGCCACAGTGTTCTTAGCAATCCTAAATTGCATTAACAGAGGGATACAATCAAGTTCAACGGAGGTACTAATACCACTCTATAAAGCCTTAGTATGACCACACCTAGAATACTGCACCCAGTTTTGGTCACCATGCTATAAAAAGGTGTTGAGACTCTAGAAAAAGTACAGAGAAGAGCAACCAGGATGATTAGGGGACTGGAGGCTAAAACGTACGATGAACAGTTGCAGAAACTGGGCCTGGGTAGTCTAGTGAAGAGAAGGACCAGGGGAGACAGGATAGCAATCTTCCAATATTTGAGGGGCTGCCGCAGAAAGGAGAAAGGGGTCAACCTGTTTTCCAAGGCACCAGAAGGCCAGACAAGGAATAATGGATGGAAACTGAACAAGGAAAGATTCAACCTGGAAATAAGGAGAAATTTTCTGACAATGAGAACAATCAACCCATGGAACAGAAGTTGCCTTTGGAAGTTGTGGGAGCTTCATCCCTGGAGGCTTTCAAGAAGAGACTGACTGCCATCTATCAGAAATGGTGTAAGGTCTGCTTGGGTGAAGGATTGGACTAGATGACCTACAGGGTCCCTTTCCAACTCTGTTAATCTGTATCTGTATTCCCTCCTGTGGATCTCCTCTTTCCTCTTTCCTCATCCTAATCTTGCTTTGGGAACATTCTGACTTGGAGAATGAATGAGAGAGTCCAACCCCACCTCCCTTGTAAAGACAAGGTAGAATATCAAATATTAGCCCAATTGCAGCTTTTTTAAAAAAAATAAATTTATTTATTCAATGTTTTAACATTTAAAAACAAATTTCCACACTTTGCAATGTTACTATAGCAGTGTTTACATTGTAAATACCTTCTATTAACATGTTATACATCTTTGTATTTGATTCTTCGTCATTCTAGGCATTTTATACATATATACATTTTTATTTACATTTATTTACACAAAAACCTTATTGTTTTGTAGTTTTATAGTATTACATGGATCATTTGATGCCTTTGCGTTTTATTCTTATCCATTCGTACCTAACACCCCATATTTTATAATATTCTCCTTCTTCTTTATCCTTCAATAATTTTGTTAATCTATCCATCTCTGCGCATTGATATATCTTATTAATAACTGTGGCTTCTGAGTGGCACAGCCTGCTTCCAATTTTGGGCAAAAGAAATTCTGGCCGCCGTTATGATATGGAGCATCAAATATTGGTATAACCCAATTGCAGCCTTTAACCAAACACTTCACAGACAGGTTCCCTCTAGTTTTCTATCTGCAACGGTGTTGTGTGACTGCTTGCAAAGAAGCAGAGGGTTGGTCCTTTCCTTCAAGTTCCATTTTCAGCACGGAAGGTTCCAGCTGCTGGAAGGAAGGCCCAGATCTTTCCAATGCAGATCGAACGTTTCTTTCCTGTCTCTGAAATCAGCCTTTTGACAAAGCTGTTCTCCCTTCCAGGAAAAGCATATTGACATGTCCGTTTACTGTTTGCTTAATGGCCATGATGGGCCACTGCTGGATGTATGGTGGCAGCGCTCCAGAAATTCAGAATTCAATTCAGCTTTGAAGGAAGAAGTCTCCAATGGTTGCGATCTCTCAGGCACTTTGGAAGCCCAGCAGATGCCTTTGTGCACTGAGGTGCCACCCCCAAAGCAGGATTTTGGCAGGATACCTGGCATAGGCCTTCAAAAAGGGAACAGCCGAAAATTTGAACAAAGCAGCACTTGAAATGCAAAATGCAAGATATGATGATCGATGATCACCATAATGCCTGTGGCCAGGAAGCAAAAAAAAACAATGGAAGGGAAAGGTTGATTAAAAGGGCTCTTTTGCGGTATATATTTGCAGGTTCCCATATTCTGTACACCTAAAATACACATTAATGACGGGTTGTTGTTGTTTTTATTAAGGCTTTCTAGCAATGTTTGTGGGAAAGATGTTTTATCTTTTTTTATCTTCACAGTTGGAAGGGACCTTGTAGGAGACCCTACACCATTTCTGACAGATGGCAGTCCAATCTCTTCTTGAAAGTCTCAAGTGATGGCGCTCCCACAACTTCCGAGGGCAAGGTGTTCCATGGGTTGATTGTTCTCACTTTCAGAAATTTTCTCCTTATTTCCAAGTTGAATCTCTCCTTGTTCAGTTTCCACCCATTATTTCTTGACTGGCCTTCAAGGTGCCTTGGAAAATAGCTTGACCCCATCCTCCTCTCTGTGGCAGCCTCTCAAATACTAGAAAACTGCTATCCTGTCCCCCCTGGTCCTTCTCTTCCCTAGACTAGCCAAGCCCAGTTCCTGCAACCGTTCATCGTATGTTTTAGCCTCCAGTCCCCTAATCATCCTAGTTGCTCTTCTCTGTACTTATTCTAGAGTCTCAACATCTTTTTTATAGTGTAGTGACCAAAACTTGATACAGTACTCTAAGTGTGGCCTTACTAAGGCTTTACCAAGGTTTTAAAAACTCCCAACCTCACTAGACTCTTTGCTTGCCAGGGTGACCCAAGTCCATGCAAATACAGGTGATTCTTGATTTACAATTGTCCGTTTAGTGACTGTTCCCAACTTACAACAGCAGTGGAAAAAGTGACTTATGACCTTTTCCACATTTATGACCGTTGCAGCATCCCCACGTGAACAAAAGTTGGACACTTGGCAACTGGCTCATATTTATGACCTACTGGCAAGCAAATCTAATGTCAGATTCACTTAACAACTATGGCAAGAGAAGTCGTAAAATGGGGCAAAACTCACTTCACAAATGTGTCACTTAGTGACCGAAAGAGGGGGGAGGGAGGGAGAGGAAGAGAAAAAGAGAGAGAGGCGAAGCTGAGTAAGCCCATGGCATTTGCTGTGTCTGGTGAAAATTATAGTTGTTATATTATTACACTAGCAGACATAAGCAAGGCGTCACATTTGGAATAGCTTACTGGGGGAGAGAAGATTGTTCAAAACAGAAGCGTGCAATTATTAAGGCAAGTTGATTCCTGCACTCAGCTGGAAGCAACTTCTCAGAACTTCATGGTCTAACTCAGAAGTGTCCAATCTTGGCAACTTTTAAGACTTGGGGACTTCAACTCCCCAAATTCCCCAGCCAGCCATACTGGGTTACAATCTACAAAGTGGGCACTGCTGATCTAATACTAGGCTCCACTTTGCAATCCAGATAAAGACACACTCCTGATCTCCTTCCTTTAAGCTCACACCATTATAAGCACCCGAAGGCCAGACAAGGAATAATGGATGGAAGCTGAACCAGAAGAGATTCAACCTGGAAATAAGGAGGAATTTTCTGACAGTGAGAACAATCAACCAAAGTTGCCTTCGGAAGTTGTGGGAGCTTCATCACTTGAAGATTTTCAAGAAAAGATGTTTCTCGAGAAACATTCTCCATTCCTCTACCCATAATAGAATTCCCTCTGCCTCCAGGCTCGAAATTTTGGGCCTGGACAATCTAGAACTGCGCAACCTGCAGTCCGATCTAAGCATAGTTCACAAAATTGTCTGCTATAACATCTTGCCTGTCAACGACTTCTTCAGCTTCAACCACAATAATACACAGGCAAACAACCGAAACAAATTCAAGGTAAACTGCTCCAAACTTGACTGCAGAAAATACGACTTTCTTTCTTTCTTTCTTTCTTTCTTTCTTTCTTTCTTTCTTTCTTTCTTTCTCTTTCTTTCTCTCTTTCTCTCTTTCTTTCTTTCTTTCTTTCTTTCTTTCTTTCTTTCTTTCTTTCTTTCTTTCTTTCTTTCTTTCTTTCTTTCTTTCTTTTTCTTTCCCTCCTTCATTCATTCATTCATTTATTTTGTCAGAGTGGTCAATGTCTGGAACGCCCTACCTGACTCCATTGTTACAGCCTCAATCCTTCGCAGCTTCAGCCTCAAACTGCCTACCGTGGACCTCACCCCATTCCTAAGAGTTCCTTAAAGGGGGCGTGCATAAGTGCACCAGCGTGCCTAACGTCCCTGTCTTACTGTCCCCATCTATCTGTATTTACTTCCTTTGTTCTTGTTTATGTTCATGCCTATACTTGTTAACTTGTACATATTTGACAAATAAATAAATATAGAGACTGGACTGCCATCTGTCAGAAATGATATAGGATCTCCTGCTTGGGCAGGGGGGTGGACTAGATGACCTACAAGGTCCCTTCCATTAACTCTGTTCATCTGTAAAGAGTTAGGACCAGCAAAAGCCACATGCTGTTGCACACCCCAGGCGAGCAAGTTGGCCAGAGAAATTAGAACACAGAACATAAAATCATAGGCCGTCGACTCCAACCTCTTGCTCAAGAAGGAGACCCTATACCAGTGGTGGCTAACCTTTGTGGGTCCCTGTGCCAAAAATCACCCGCTCGCTCACGCATGCACGGTCATGTGCCAGCAACCCAGAAGGCAATGCACGCGGGAGCCCTACGCCCCTGGGCATGCGCGCACGATTCCCCACCCCCACTGGCTCCTTGCCTGCACTGTGCCTCCCAGCTGATTTTCGGCCTCCCAGAAGCTCGGGGGAAGCCTCTGCAGCCTTTGGAGGCTGAAAAATGGGCCCATTTCATTACTTCTGGTATTTCCGGAAATACAGGAAGTGACAAAACGGGTCTATTTTTTGGCCCGCAGAGGCTTCCCTCAAGCCTCTGGCAGGCCGAAAAAGGCCTCAAACAGGCCAAAAATCAGCTGGGAAGTGCGCGCATGCGCAGTGCAGGTAAATTTGCCTGGTAAGTTTGCATGTGTGCCATAGGTTTGCCATCACGGCCCTATACCATGTCAGACATGTCCATTCTCCTAAAAAACTTCCCGTGTCGGAGCATTTACAACTTCTGGAGGCAAGTTGTTCCACAGATTAATTTCAGGAAATTCCTCCTTAGTTCTAAGTTGCTCCTCTCCTTGATTTAGTTTCTACCCATGGCTTCTTGTCCTGCCCTCAGGGGCTTTGGAGAGAAGGTTGTGCCCTTCTTCTATGTGACAGCCCTTCAAGCACAGGTAGTTCTTGACTTACAACCGTTCGTTTAGTGACCAAAGTTACAACGGCACTGAAAAAAGTGACTTAGGACTGTGTTTCACCATTACGACCCTAGGATCATGGGATCAAAATTCAGAGGCTTAGCAATCAGTTCGGAATTTTATGACGGTCGCAGCATCCAGGGGTCACGTGTTCCCCTTTTGCGACCTTCTGACATGCAAAGTCAAAGGAGAAGCCAGGTTTGTTTAACAACCGGGGTTACAAACTTATCAACTGCAGCGATCCACTCAGCAACTGAGGCAAGACAGGGCGTAAAACGAGACTTAAAATGACACTTAACAAATGTCTCACTTAAGAACAGAACTTTTGCGCTCACTTTTGCTCATAGGTTGAGGATTACCTGTTCTGGAAGACTGCTATCATGTCACCCATAGTTTTTCTCTGTTAGACTAGATGTAAGTTCCCTTCACTGTTTGTCCACAATTTAGCCTCCTTATTAATTATCTTAATAGATTAGAAGAGAATTAGAAGAGAATATTAAAATGGAATATTAGAATAGAATATTAGAATAGAATGTTAGATTAGAATAGAATATTGGAATAGAATATTAGAATAGAATACAGAAGGAATAGAATATGGAATGGAATAGAATAGAGAAGGAATAGAATAGAATATGGAATGGAATGGAATAGAATAGAATAGAATAGAGAAGGAATAGAATAGAATATTGAATGGAATGGAATAGAATAGAGAAGGAATAGAATAGAATATAGAATGGAATGGAATAGAATAGAGAAGGAATAGAATATGGAATGGAATGGAATAGAGAAGGAATAGAATAGAATATGGAATGGAATGGAATAGAACAGAATAGAATAGAATAGAGAAGGAATAGAATAGAATATGGAATGGAATAGAATAGAATAGAGAAGGAATAGAATAGAATATGGAATGGAATGGAATAGAATAGAATAGAATAGGAGAAGGAATAGGAAAGAATAGGATAGGAAAGAATAGGGTAGGAATAGAATAGAATTGAATTCTTTATGGGCCAAGTGTGATTGGACACACAAGGAATTTGTCTTTGGTGCATATGCTCCCAGTGCACTTAAAGAAAAATATTACATTTGTTGCTCTTCTCCACACACTTTCTAGAATCCCTAGAATATTTTGTACCAGTTTATAGAGACTCTTCAAATCATGGTGAACTTTCCTAACTACCACAAACAGGGAGAACTCCCATATCCAGATACTTTTGACCACAACTGAAAAAAGAGCTCGTTCTGGATTCCTTCAAAAGTTGTCTATCAAGACCATTTCACCTGTTGGTATTTGGGCCAGAGCAACCTTAACCACATTTCTTTCCAGTCAGTAACTCAGCTCTAAATTTATTTATTCTGAATTTTTTTTTTTAAAGTAATTATGTTGGTAGGTGATTAAAGGAACCTCCATTGCTAATCTCCCTGATTTTCTTTCTAAAACACAACGGATTTTGCCACTAGATTCATACCTTGCCCTAAACAATCCTGTGGTTAGTTTGGCTTGGGATAGTCTTGTTGTGAACACAGGCTTTGTGGTTTGCATTAAGGCTGGGCACACTTACACAACAATTTGGAAGATGCTTCTGATAGTATCTAGTGTGCTAGCGCTTCTCTGCTACTTCTTAAGAGTCAAATAATATATAACCCAATTCCAGAAACCGATCATTTCTATCAGGCCATCACAATCTACAAGTTGCCTTTTTGCTATCGGCATGGTTTGGTCACCATGATGTAAAAAAGATGTTGAGACTTCAGAAAGAGTGCAGAGAAGACTAACCAGGATGATGAGGGTACTGGAAGCTAAAACATACAATGAAGGGTTGCAGGGACCGGGCATGGCTAGTCTATGGAAGAAAAGGATCAGGGCAGATAGCAATCTTCCAATATTTGAAGGGCTGCCACAGAGAGGAGGGGATCAAGCTATTTTCCAAAGAACTTTTGAAGGCCAGACAAGAAGCAATGGATGAAAACTTATCAAGGAGAGAAGCAACCTATAATTAAGAAGACATTTTCTGACCGTGAGAACAATTAACCAATGGAACAACTTGCCTCCAAAAGTTGTGAATTCTCCAACACTGGAAGTTTTTCAGAAGATTTTGAACAACCATTTGTCTGAAATGGTATAGGATTTCCTGCTGGAGCAAGGGGTTGGTCTAGAAGACCTCCAGGGTCCCTTCCAACTTGTTATTCCATTCTATTCTATGGCTTGGTATAAACACCTAGGAAGGGTGAAATATTGGCAGAACTGTGTATCACTTGCTGCTCCACAGGGATGCATGCCAGCTGGGTAAAACTGAGTGTTACGGTATGTGAGAAGCACCTTGGCAGACGGACGAAGAGATGCTGCTTAGGGAATGGTCAGATAACAGAGGACATAGCATAGAGCTGCATCATGGAGGGATCAAAAAGGGGCCTTCCTAGTTTCTTGTGTCATAAAGGAGACGGGGAGAGATTATACTTTTAGAACTTATCAACTTGCGAGATTCTGATGGTATAGCTTTACCATAAAGTAGAATTAGATTATCTCATCATGTTTTCTGTCTGATCTACTTGAGAAAGCCTTGTTGGCTGGGGAATTCTGGGAGACGAAGTCCACCCCAGAGGTGGTATTCAGCAGGTTCTGATCAGTTCTGGAGAATTGGTAGTGGAAACTTTGAGTAGTTTGAAGAACTGGCCAATACCACCTCTGACTGGCCCGCCCCATCTCTTCTCTGCCTCCCATTGAGTACCAGCTGATTGGCTGGGTCTTCTTTGGTTGCCCTGCACAGGAGAACAGAGCTGGAAAGCAGGTTAGTGGGGTGCAGAGGGAATGGGGATTTTGCAGTAACTTTCCCCTACCATGCCCACCAAGTCACGCCCTCCAAGCCCGCCCACATAACTGGTAGTAAAAAAATTTGAATCCCACCACTGGGTTTTACAGATTAGACTGATAGATAGTTCAAACTATTATGTATAGATATTCATACTATTAATTACCTATTATTATTATTACTACCACTGGGTTTTACAGATTACACTGGGTTTTACAGATTATTTTTTTTATTACCACTGGGTTTTACAGATTAGACTGACAGATAATTCATACTATTATATATAGTCATACTATTAATACAGATTAGACTGATAGAAATAACTCGTTCATGCTATTATGGAAAAACAAAAAACTGTGATTTGATGTGAATGCCTTATTCTACTGCAACAGCGAGAGTTGGAAGTCAATGCTTCTTTTCCTTTCTTTTACCCTACCTTTCTTCATTTTACTTCCCCCTTTCCCCTCCTCCCTCCCACTGTCCTATTTACTTTTGCATTTTGTATTTTATAATACTCTATAATGTCATTTAAAAAAATTGATTTGAACAAAATTTCTATTGCTAACCAAAAAAGTTGCTAAAAGTGAGTTCGGCCCCATCTTACGACCTGTTCTGCTCCAGTTGTTGAATTAGTAACGTGGCTTGAAAAGTAAACCTGGCTTTCCCAATGACTTTGATTGGCAGAAGGTCCAAAAGGGGATCAGGTGATCCTGGGGCACTGAAACCGTCATAAATATAACCCAGTTGCCAAGCATCCGAATGTTGATTGCCTGACCAAGGGGGATACTGCAATGAAGAACAGTCATAAGTCACTTTTTTCTACTGCTGTTGTAACTTTAAATCAGGGGTGTCCAAAACAAGGCCCGTGGGCTGGATCCAGCCTGCAATGTAATCGGATCTGCCCCGGAGGGCCGTCCTGGAAAATGTAAGGGGCTGGCCAGCATCGCTTCGGTCCCGTCTACCCAGTGCAAAGAGGAAACATGCCAGCAGTTTGGGGAGTGGCGTCAAGCTGGCCACGCCCCTTCCCCCAAGGTCAACCACAGCCCTGATGTAGCCCTCAATGAAATTCAGTTTGACACCCCTGCTTTAACGGGTCACTAAACGAATAGTTGTACATGGAGGATTAGCTGTACTAAGAAGAGACACAGGCTGGATGGAACCAAACATCTTTTTGTAGTCTCTTCTTCCAGCCTGATCATTTTCAATCTGACCTTTTTAGATCAAGGGCCTTCAAACTTGGCAAGGTTAAGACTTATGGACTTCCAACTCCCAGAATTCCTGAGCTAATGTGATTGGAGGAGGAATTCTGGGAGTTGAAGTCCATGAGTCTTAAAGCTGTTGAGTTTGAAGACCCCTGGAATGGATAGAGAGGTAGAATAGAGAGATAGAAAAAAAGATAGCTATAATAGATAGATGGCGGCAGAGAGAGAGAAAGATAGAATAGATAGATAGGATAGATAAAGTGAGGTACAATAGATAGAAAGAAAGAGATAGAATAGATAGATAGAATAGGTAGATAGAATAGATTGAGGGTCTTCAAACTTGGCAAGTTTAAGACTTGTGGACTTCCAACTCCCAGAATTCCTGAGCTAACAGGACTGGAGGAGGAATTCTGGGAGTTGAAGTCCACAAAGTCTTAAAGCTGTCGAGTTTGAAGACCCCTGGAATAGATAAAGAGAGGTAGAATAGAGAGGTAGAAAGAGAGATAGAATAGATAGATAGATGGAGGGAGAGAGAGAGAGAGAATAGATAAAGAGAGGTAGAACAAATAGATAAAAAGGAAGAGATGGGATAGATAGAATAGATCGAGGGTCTTCAAACTTGGCAAGTTTAAGACTTGTGGACTTCCAACTCCCAGAATTCCTCCTCCAGTCAAGTTAGCTCAGGAATTCTGGGAGTTGAAGTCCACAAGTCTTAAAGCTGTTGAGTTTGAAGACCCTTGTTTTAGTTCCAGGCCATCTAACTGCTGTTACTCCCTCGAAGGGGTTTTACCAAGACAGACAAATAAAATAAACATCTCAGAAAAACTAAGGTCAAGAACTTTTTTTTGTAATTATTATGATTTAGGAATCTCCAACTCCTGGTTTTAGATATCCGATAGCAAAACTCATACAAGAGTGGCTGTATTATTGTGAGGTCCAGTGAACAGCTCAGAAGTGATGGAGCTGTGGTGATGTTCCCCCAAAAGAGGTCACACCTGAGCTCTTCCGGGTAGACAGATGGACACTAAAAGTTAGGAATGAGTTAAGCCACCACGTCCAAACTCAGGCAACATGACCAGATTTGTCTCCGAATCCTGGAAAGAACTGTTGGTGCTCTGGAAGATCTTCTCGGCTATGGAGGCGTGGAAAGGTGGCTTAGACTTGGAGGCCAGGTTGAAGTTAGACAGGGCCTGCTGGAAGCCAGCGGCGTATTTCTGAAGGTCGTTGCTGAGCCAATTCACGATGTTGGCTTCTTCTAAGGATCCCTGCTTGAAAAGGCAGACGGTGTTGATGGCGTTGTTCCGTTCATTATCCTTGATCACAATGACGTTCTTCTCTTCCAAGTTCTCCAAGGCCAGGTCAAAGTCGTTGGAGGTCATCGACACGATGCTGGATTCACTGGTGGTCTTCTTGGCCTTGAACTGGTCTTTGTCCTTTAGGCTCAAGGTGGCCACGTCGATGAAGCAAACCATCTCGCAGTTCTCATCCCTGGGGAGGTCGTGCCTGTACAAGTCTACTGGACAGAGCCCTGCCTGGCTATTTAACCAATCGATTTCCTGAGCCATCTTCCGTGACTTTGGAAAAAGGAACTGTAGAGGTCTGAGGTCTTTGAAGGGTTCAGTTTTCAGTTGGCTGGCCTGGATGACTCTGCCAGCTTCAAGATGCTCCTTCTTCTCTCTACTTCTTTCTGCTACTTGAGAGCAGAAGTCTTGTCCTCAGGCAGGAACTCCTGGTTTCTACAGCAGCGGGTGACATCACAAACCATCAGTGTCCACCACTCACCAGAGACATACACACATGGTATGTCAACAAGAGAGGCATCAACCCTTGGGAAGGACCCAAAACAAGAACAGGATGCCGTAGATCTTGAAGCTGTAGCTCCAAGCGGCGCCATCACTGCTGAGCGTGTCAGTGAGGTGGTGCAACACGTCAAGTGTTTTAACTTTACATTAAAATATTTGCCTAGCCGGAGGAGAGAATACTTCCTAGCAGATGCCTTATCCAGAATGCCTTAGTACCAAGCAGGAGATGCTAGATGCCCTCTGTGTGTGTGTGTGTGTGTATGCAGCAGTGGTGGGATTCAATTTTTTTTTACTACCGGTTCTGTGGGCGTGGCTTGGTGGGCGTGGCAGGGGAAGGATACTGTAGAATCTCCAGTCAGAGGGGGCATTTGCTGGTTCTCTGAACTACTCAAAATTTCTGCTTACCGGTTCTCCAGAACTGGTCAGAACCTGCTGAATACTCACTACTGGTGTGTAGCATATGTATATATGTATTATATATGTGTACACTTCTGAGAGCAGGCAACAGAATTTCATTTTTAATGAGTGGCAGTGTGCCCACAGTTAAAAATAATGACAATAAAAGTTATCTATCTATCTATTTATCTATCTATCTGACAAAGGGAGGAAAAGAGAAGGAAGGAAGGAAAGAAGGGAGGGAGGGAGGGAAGGGAATACAGGGAAAAAAGGGTGGAAGGGAGGAAGGAGGGAGGAAGGAAGGAAAAGGAATACAGAGAAAGGAGGAAGGAAGGAACTACACAGAGGTGGGTATTCAGCAAGTTCTGACCAGTTCTGGAGAACCAGTAGCAGAAATTTTGAGTAGTTCAGCGAACCGGTTGTAACTTTTCCCCAGGAGTGGGGAGGGAATGGAGATTTGGCAGTATCCTTCCCCTGCCACACCAAGCCATGTCCACCAAGCCATGCCCACAGAACTGGTAGTAAAAATTTTTGAATCCCACCAAGGAAGGAAGGAATACAGGGAAGGAAAGAAGGGGAATACAGAGAAAGAAGAAGGGAAGGAAGGAAAGAAGGAATAGAGAAGGAAGGGGAAGGAAGGAAGGAAGGAAGGAAGGAAGGAAGGAAGGAAGGAAGGAAGGAAGGAAGGAAGGAAGGAAGGAAGGAAGGAAGGAAGGAAGGAAGGAAGGAAGGGTTAGCAGCATTCTAGAGTCTCATTATTGTGGCAGGAGCAGATTACACAATGAAAGTAATACATTTTATGTCATTATATTTTAGATTCCTGGTCAAGAGTAACTCAGCTATAATGAAGGCGACCTTAGTCGTCTCCCCAAAAGGAAATTGAGTTGAGGCCAAAACAAACCCAGTCACGCATAGGATTATGCTAACTCTGCCCTGGGAGTGAATCATGTCCTGGGAATAATTAAACCCAATTAAGTTGACCCATTTTCCATCTAGGTCTATGCCAAAAAAAAAAAAACGGCAAGAGAGAAAGAGTAGGTGAAAATGCAAGCTCCATTTTATGACCTCTCTGGCCACAGTCGTTAAGTGAATCACACCACTGTTAAGTTAGTAACATGGTTGTTAAGCGAGTCTTCTTCCCCATTGATGACCCTGGGACACTGCAACTGCCATAAATGTGAGTCAGTTGCCAAGCATCCCCAAAAAATTTTTTTGATTTTTTAAATTATTTTATATCATACATTTCCTTTCTATGAGCAGTGTGCTCTCTAGATGTCCACGGTGTTAACATAGAAACATAGAAATATCATCGTCATTATGATCATATATATATATATACTTTGTATTACAGTATTTGTATTACAATAAGTCTCCCTTATTTATTATTTAAAAAATTATCAGCTTAAAAACCTTACACACGACACACACACACATATATATATATAAATATGATAACATGAGTCATATTATATCATATATTATCTTCCATTACAGTATCAATTATACAAACGTCAGAAATATTTACTAATCTGTTCTTTCTTTCTCCTATAAACCATATTTATAGGTAACCTGAAAGACCAGGTTACCTCCAGGACCGCATTCTGCCAGTGATCTCCAACAGGCCGGTGCGTTCCCACAGAGAGGGTCTGCTCCGGGTGCCGTCGGCCGCTATGTGTCGTCTGGCGGCGCCGAGGGGTAGGGCCTTCTCTGTGGGTGCCCCCGCCCTCTGGAATACTCTGCCACCGGAGCTTCGTACTGACACGGACCTGAGGGCCTTCAGGCGCGCGTTGAAGACCTGGCTCTTTGAGCAGGCCGGCCTGGGCTGAGATAATGGTTTTAATTTGGTCTCCATATTTAATTTTAAATTGGGGTTTTAAGGGGGGGGGGTCTTTTTAGTCTCAGTAATCAGCCAATTAATTTAATAGTTTTTTAATTTTTGTATATTTGTGGGTTTTAGATGGGCTGTACACCGCCCTGAGTCCCTTGGGAGAAGGGCGGTATATAAATGTAAATAATAATAATAATAATAATAATAATAATAATAATAATAATAATAATAATAATAATATAGTAATAATAATAATAATAATAATATTTCCCCTAATTCCACTCTCTAACCCCAATATCTGTCATTTAACCATTTAACTAGAATAGTTTCCATGTTATGAAGTAGTCCAAATCCTCTTTTCCTTTAATTTTTAGGGTTAACCTATCCATTCCTGCACATTTCAGAATTTTTTTGGTTATAATATTGTCTGCTGAGATTTCTGGGTCTTTCCAACAGTGCGTATGCAATCCTAGCTGCTGTTAGGATGCGTAGAACCAAATATGTGTTACCCGTATTGTAATTTCCTGGAATCACGCCCAACAAAAAAACATCCGAATTTTGATCACCTGAGCATGGGGATGGTCATAAGTGTGAGAAATGGTCATAAGTAACTGAACAGTCACTAAACAAATAGCTGTAAGTTGAAGTCTACCTGCATGACGTTTTAAGGAATGCTAAGCTCACTCGGATATCAGGTGATCAAATACAGTCACCAAGTTATGCAATAAGATTAATAAGACTTGCTGTTTTCCTGCCCTATTATTTTGTCCTTTTTCTCAATAACAAATGGTTCCATTAAACCCTTTCTCTTTTTCTCTGTACTCTTTTTTGTACTGTAAACACTGGCCAAAGATCTAAATAAAATGATTTGATTTGATCTATATTGAAACAGATTTCAAAAACACCCCCACCCGGCAAATTCCAGGTTTGTGAGTCCTTGTAAACGACCTTCTGTATGGTGCGTTGATGCAAATGTAAACTGCAGAAACAACCATGCAAATATGCATTATTACACTCCCTATCAGATGCCTCAATACACGGTGTTTCTCTTTAAACTGGGCAGTCTGCAATTTGCAATACATCAACATCTGCGCAGTCTCTTTCCTGGTTATTATTTGCTTTTTCAAAACGTATTTTGAAAACATCCTGTTTTTGTTTTGGAAAAGCTGGCCATTCCATCCCAAGGCTGTTCTTGTCAAGCAAGACACGGTGCCAAGACAGACTGAGCTCAGTGGCTAAATTTATAGGCAAAGGAGCTTTCCCGGAGAGAAGAAAAGGGCTCCAATGTATATATCTATATACATATAAAAGTGAAATATCACTCACGCATCATCACAAAATCTCCAAAACCGTAAAGCCTACAAACTTGAAATTTGGCATGTATGTTCCTCTTGGCTCCTAGGTGCTCATTAAGAAAGGATTTTTCCAAATGACCATCAGAGCATTAGTATTTCCTATATTATTATTATTAACACACTCTGATGCTAAGGAGTTCTATTCCCCCTCCCCACTGGAAAAGAAATCTCTTCCAAATGCAAAACACGAGCAGAGGAGAGGAGTTTCAGTTTTAGTTTCACAGCCCCAAGCAGCTTTAGTACAGAACAGTTGAGCTAAGCCACGCCCAGGTTCCTTGCTGCCTCCTTCTTGCTTATACAGCAAATACTGTTTCAGTTTCCATGTTTCAGTTTCCAAGCAGCCCTCAACTCTCTCACACACTGACAAGACGCTAGCCAGATGAATACCAATGGATGCTGGTAGGCAGAGGCAGAATTTTTTCTCCCTTATTTTCCTCCCCCAAAATTAAGCCCGATCACATAGTTTCATAGCGAAGCACGGGTATAGAGCTAATATAATATAAAAATACTTCTTGGTATCGAAAGAAAGAATGATAACCCTAGTAAAGACCACACCTGGAATACTGCAACCAATTTTGCTCCCTCTACTACAAAAAAGATGTTGAGACTTCAGAAAAAGTTCAGAGAAGAGACACTAAAATGATCAAAGGCCCGGAGACTAAAACATATGAAGAAGGACTGCAGGATTTGGGTCTGGTTAGTCTAGAGAAAAGAAGAATTAGAGGTGACATGATAGCTGTATTCTAGTATTTGAGGGGCTGCCACAAAGAAGAGGGGAGTCAAATTATTCTCCAATAATAAGAATGCAGAACAAAAAACAATGGATGGAAACTAACCAAAGAGAGAAGCAACCTGGAATTAAGGAGAAACTTCCTAAAAATGAAGACAATTAACCAGCGGAACAGCTGGCCTCCAGAAATCATGGGCGCTCCATCACTGGAGGTGTTTAAGAAGAATTTGGACAGTCACTTATCTGAAATAGTATAGGCTCTCCTGCTTGAGCCAGGGAGCTGGACTAGAACAGTGGTCGCCAACCAGTGGGTCGGGGACCACTGATGGTCTGTGAGAGAATTTTGGAGATCTGCAGAGAAATGTCCCCCCCAAAGCAATTAATCCAGGCTGCACAGGAACACAAGGGTGCCCACGCGCTGGCCCCCACCCTTCGGCCAAGCGCAAACCTTACCTTGAGTAGAGCCACGCGAGCTGGAACTGGAAGGTAAGACCATCAGAGGGGGAAATCCATCCCGGGGGTAGCTTGCAGACGTTGGTGGGAAAGTCGGTCCCATATTCCAGAGCTGCAGGAGTCACAGGACTGGCCCTTTGGTCTCTGTGGAGCAGCTGCTCCTCCACTTGGGTACACTGGCCTGCCATGGACTGGTGGAACTGCTCCGGGATGACCAAAGAGCCAGTCTTGTGACTATTGCAGCTCTGGAATACGGGACCGCCTTTCCCACCAACGTCAGCAAGCCACCTGTCGATCAAATTTCATATTAGTGGTTCGCGGCGTTTAAAATTATGAGTCCTTGAAGTCCAAAAAGGTTGCTGACCCCTGAACTAGATGACCTATAAGATCCCTTTCAGCTCTGTTCTATTCTAAGATTCTAAGCCCTCTTAGAAAAAAGATAGGGAAAAGAAGAAATGGTGAGGATTTTCTAAGTACTGGAGAGAAACCCTGTCAATCAGGTAAAATCAAAATGCAGGCAGGCTAAGAGCCAACATTGTTAGCAAAGAAGTCTTTAAAAGTACAAAGCTTGTCTCAAGGCAGACTTGGGGAGAAAAATGCAGACAGGGCATCAAATTAATTGCACTACAAGAGACAGTAGGGTTTGTGCTACTTCTAAAACTCAGCTACCTGAATGAGAAGGCAATTAAAATAAGAGAGCCACTTTGCACATTTTCAAATGCACGTATTTTTAATAGTTCACTTTCCAAGAGAGCTCTGACTTTCGAAAACCACCATTCTAAGGCAGAAAAATTGTACTTGCATCTCGTTGGCTTGGTTAGCAAGGCAATTTAATTACCCAGAGGAATGAGTGACTAATCAGATAGATAGAACTTTGCTTAGGTCCATAAATCTCAGGGGAACGAAGAGCAAGTTTAGCTGAATTCAGCAGGCCTCAATGTGAGCCGAAATGTGTTTGGTTGCTGGTGTATTATTCTGTGTGAATGCAGGCAATCAATCAGAATAGAGTTAGAAGGGATCTTGGAGGTCATCTAGTCCAGTCCCCTGCTCAAGCAGGAGACCCTACATGATTTCAGACATATGGCTGTCCAGTCTCTTCTTTAAAAGCTTCCAGTGATGGTGCACTACAACTTCTGGTGGCAAGCAGTACCACTGGCCTTCCCTGTTAGGAAGTTTCTCAATTCCAGGTTGCTTCTCTCCTTGAATAGTTTCCACCCATTGCTTCTTGTCCTGCCTTCAGGTGCTCTGGAGAATAGCTTGACCCCCTCTTCTTTGTGGCAGCCCCTCAAATACTGAAATACTGTTCTCATGTCACCCCTGGTTCTTTTCTCTAGACTGGCCATCCTCAAATCCTGAAACCGTTCTTAGTGTTAGTCTCCAGGCCTTGAATCATCTTAGTCGCTCACTTTGCTTATACAAATTATTCCTCGTGTAACATGTTCTCTGAGCCCAACGTGTTGTCTTTTATTCTGGAAAACCAGGTTAAGGGAGCTGCGGATTGGTGCACTGTAGAAGAGTGGTCTCCTTGAACCCAGATTTTATGAAATGATGTTATGAAATGCAATCAGAATAGAGCTGGAAGGGACCTTGGAGGTCTTCTAGTCCAGCCCCTTGCTCAGTCAGGAGACCCTCCACCATTTCAGAGAAGTGACTGCCCAGTCTCTTCTTAAAAGCCTCCTGTGATGAAGCACCCACAACTTCTGAAGGCAAGCTGTTATAAAACCTTAGTAAGGCCACACCTGGGATACTGCATCCAGTTTTGCTCACCCCATTATAAAAAAAGATGTTGAGACCTTGGAAAAAATGCAAAGAAGTGCAACTAAGATGATTAAAGGCCTGGAGATAAAAACATATGAAGATTGGTTGCAGGAATTGGGTAGAGAAAAGAAGGACTAGGAGTGACATGATAGCGGTATTCCAATATTTGAGGAGCTGCCACAAGGAAGAGGGGCTCAAATTATCCTCCAAAGTACCAGAAAGAAAGACAAGAAACAATGAATGGAAACAAATCAAGGAGAGAAGCAGCATGGAATTATGGAGAACCTTCCTAACAATTAAGACAATTAAATTTCTCCTTAATTCCAGGTTGCTTAAGGCAGTTAAGTCAAGAGCTACTTTTTGTTCATGTCAATATTAGTGCACAAATTCTTTACTATCCCTTCTTGAGTGCTGAAATCTGAGGACTTCTGGAGGATTTTAACCTCCCTTAAGAGCAAAAAGAAAACTCAGATATGCTTTCCAAAATTGTGCAGTAATAAATCAGTTATTCCAAAGTGCATACGCTAAACCCAGTTTGCATCAATCTTCAATAAAGAAAACGAGTATACATAAACATGCATGCAAATATACATACAGTATATATTTATGCACACCCACACACCATCTCAATCAAGAGAGACCAAAAAACAATTATGTTGTGATAAGATGATGATGACATATTTAATTCAGAAAGGTATGCAGTACGGAGCTGTTTTTGTCTTGACAGCTTACCGGGAAACATTAAAACTGCTCTAAATGACTCAGCCTAACATTGCACAATCTTTGCAAAGAATTTGCCCTACCACAACTCATGTCTCTATTTTATGTTATTGAATCCAGTTTTTTTTTTTTTTACTGCAATACTAGGACAGGTAGAATAAACATAGTCCAGGGTGACTTCTACAGGGAGCTGAAATTGGAAGAGTGTGGTTCCATCACATCTACTCCATCTTGCCTATTTGGATGAGAAATAATAATGTTCTTTTGGGCTACCCAAAAATATCAACATCCGTAATAAAAAGAATGCCTTGTGTAGCAATCCCCAGATATCTATAATACACCCTATTTCAGGGGTGGACAACAATGGTACCTTTAAGAGCTGAGGTGGTGCAGTGGTTGGAGTGCGGTACTGCAGGCAGCTTCTGCTGACTGCCGGCTGAGTGCAATTTGGCAGTTCAGTTCTCAGCAGACTCAGCCTTCCATCCTTCCAGGTGGGTAAAATGAGGACCCAGATTTCAGAGGACAATAAACTGACTCTGTAAACAGCTTAGAGAAACCTGTAAAGCACCGTGAAGAGGTATATCAGTCTAAGTGCTTTTGCTTTAGTGACTGGTGGACTTCAACTCCCAGAATTCCTGAGCCAGGTGGGCAACTATGGCCCCTTTATGACCTGTGGACTTCAACTCCCAGAATCCCATAGTTGCGCACCCCTGCCTTTCTCTGTGTGTCCTGGAATGGGGGAAACCCACAGAAACTTGTGATTTCCTGATGCACAAATTCTTTCTCTCGCCTCTACCTCTCGGCTTCTACCCACAAGTTTAGTTTGGATCCAGGACCCCAAACCAGGGAGTATTTTTAGACATTAACGATCTGCAGATATTTGCAAAAGCAAAGCTAGGTTTAAAAAAAGAAAAAGGAAGAAAGAAAGAAAAGAGGCACCCATAGAAAAACAGACAAGACTTCCTTGTTTTCCAAACCATTTAGGTAAATAACGGTGAACAAGCAGCCCAGATTATATAGCACTATATTTAGAGAAAGCAGAACCGTTGCTCACAGTGGTTCTATCAGGCTGGCAAGCTCCTTACCCCGATGAAAAATATAGACCTTCTGCGTTGATTGGAAGCCCTCCAGCCCTCCAAATTTATGGTAGACTGGTGACCAGCCCTTTCTTGCTGTTCTGGGGAGGGAAAACGGTCATTTCTTCCCTTCGGGGCATTGGATAGATTTCCAAATATAAGAGTTCGGAAGGAAAACCGTTGGGGTATATGGGTTAGGCCCGTGATGGTGAACCTACGGCATGTGTGCCACAGGTGGCACGCAGAGCCATTTCTTCAGGCATGCGAGCCCCAGCCGGACTTACCTGCACTGCTCATGTGTGTGCCTCCCAGATGATTTTTGGCCCAGTTGAGGCCATTTTCGCCCTCCCGGAGGCTCGAGAGAAGCCTCTGCAGCCTCGGAAGGCCGAAAAACAGGCCTTCCGGAAATACCAGAAGTGCTAAAATGAGCCCGTTTTCAGACTCCCAAGGCTACAAAGGCTTCCCTCAAGCCCCTGGGAGGGCGAAAACGGCCTCAAACGGGCCAAACCTCAGCTGGGAGGCGCAGGCATGAGCAGTGCAGGAAAGGGGGCGGGGCGGGGATGTTGCGCATGCATGCACGGGGGGGCACATTGCACTGTGTGTGCTGGCACGTGCACACGTTTTCATCACACCACAAGAAAAAGGTTCGCCATCACTGGGTTAGGCCCAGTGGTGGTATTCTACTGGTTCGGCCCGGTTCAAGTGAACTGGTAGTAAAAAAAAAAAACCCTACCAATTCGACCCAACCGGTATTTCCAACAATCACCTGTGCTTTAGATTTAGGTTGGCTAGAAAACAGGAAATCATTGGATTTCTTGCTTTGTAGCTAATCTAAATCGCGTGGCACAGCTGATATCCCCCCCCCACTATCATGCTCTAGAGTATTATATCAGTCATCAGAAGAAGAAACGTCCTGTTAAAATAGCATTGATGACATCACCTAGTTGGGTCATGAAATGTCTGCAAGAAAACAACCAAACTCAGAGAGTACCAAGGGCCCTCTTCCTCCTTGCAACCCCACTCCCTTCTAGCAATGATAATATTAGAATCAGAACACAACTGGAAGGGACCTTGGAGGTCTTCTAGTCCAGCCCCCTATTCAAGCAGAAGATTCTATACCATTTCAGACAAATCCTGTCTCTTCTTAAATATCACCTAGTTGGGTCATGAAATGTCTGCAAGAAAACAACCAAGCTCAGAGAGCACCAAGGACCCTACAGTCCTCCTCCTCTTCCTGCATCTCATAAACCTTTCTCCCTTCTAGCACTGATGATATTACCTAGTTTGGTAATGAAATGTCTGCAAAAAAAAACATTCAAGCTCAGAGAGCACCAAGGACCCCAGACACACTCCATAATTGGCAGTTCAGCCCAGAGAACAAGGCTGGCACGTGAGGGGAGTTCATTTACCCCCAAGCGAGGCTGGGTCTATTTGGGACTAAAAGTAGCTCTAAGTCACAGAATGAGAGGAAGGAAATCACATTGTCCCATTTTCCTTGCCTGCCTCTTAAGTGGGACCTGGTTCTTCTCATCATAAAAAAAAAACAGCATTTATTTATTTATTTATATTTATTTATTAACACATTTATATACCGCCCTTCTCCCGAAGGACTCAGGGTGGTGCACAGCCAACTATAACACATCACACTTTACAAAAGTTAAAAGAAAATTAAATATCTTAAGGCTGCCACTACAATTTATACCCTAACCCCAATAAATTACAATAAAAACCCCGAATTTAAATAAACTGTAAATAAACATTGTGTCGTTTCGCATCTTCCCAGCCCACTCGTTCTCTAAGATGCGTTAGGATGGGCTACTACCCCCATCTGAGGGACGCGGTGGCTCAGTGGCTAAGGACGCTGAGCTTGTTGATCAGAAAAGGTCAGCAGTTCAGCGGTTCGAATCCCTAGGGCCGCATAACGGAGTGAGTGTTGTGGTTCACCGGCAGTCAGTGCGGACGGCAGAGGTGTCAGACAGTGAGGACGAAAGGGAACCAGTCAGAGAGTCTGGAGAGGACTTGGACGAGGGTCCAGCATCCAATGCAGGAATGGGGCCAGGACCATCCAGGAGTGGGGTGCTGACTCTGGAGCCTCCAGAGTCTGGCAGCAGCGAAGCAGAGGAGTAAGGGGAGCCTGTTCCCAGTGCACGTATGCACAGAGTTGCTAGAAGGAGAGAGCAGCTGAAACAAAAGGGGCAACTCGGGAGTAAGGCTGGGAGGTGATTTCCCCTCCCATAAGGGATAGAAGTCAGACCTCAATGACGAAACCTTTGCAGGAAGCAAAGTCAGTTCAATTAGATTCCGAGTCCTTCTTGAAGCTGTGCGTATTCTGCTTGGTTTTTTTCTGATACTTCAGGTGGGTTCTGTTATAACTACTTTGGAGACTTCTGTTTCTGGCAGCATTTCCCAGCACTGACAAGCTTATCTTGGGGAACTGTTTAAGATTAGTTCTGGCTGTGAATGAAAGTAATTCCCAGCGTTGCATTAAAATAGGTTTTGCTTTTCAAACAAGCTTGTGTTTCAGTACGTTTGACAAAGCCTGGGTCAGAACAGTGAGCTCCCGTTCCTTGCCCCAGCTTCTGCCAACCTAGCAGTTCGAAAACACATAAAAAACGCAAGTAAGAAAATAGGGACCCCTTTGGTGGGAAGGGAACAGCGTTCCGTGTGCCTCGGAAGGCGTTGAGTCCTGCTGGCCACATGACCACGGAGACGTCTTCGGACAGCGCTGGCTCTTTGGCTTTGAAGCGGGGATGAGCAGCGCCCCTTAAAGCTGGAAACGACTAGCACGTATGTGCAAGGGGAGCCTTCACTTTTACTACCCCCATCTATTCTCGCCTTCTGGGAATTTGGGCAAGTGGTTGGCTCCAAGCCAAGGATCTAAGAATCTGGTTCGTTCCTGTATCACTGTTTCCACTCCAGACACTCCAGCGATTAAATCACACGGGTTCTAGATAAAATCAGAGGGACAAATGAACCAGACGCACTGCAAACACAGATGAGAAAACACTTCGGCTGGTCCCCTCCTGTTGTTATATCGCTCAACATAAAAGGAGGCAAATAAGAGAAAGGACAGTTTTTAAGACGCGAAAGGAAGGCGAACGTACGTGCCCCAGGATAACGTTGCACGATCTAATCTGGGTCATTCACTGGGATTAGAAGTTTTGCCTTCTGAGCTTTCAGATTTGTGCTGAAGCCCATCTTCAGGGAACTTTGTTCTATTGGAATGTGACCTTCCGGCAAAGAGAAGTTTAACAGACGTAACAGATTAATAGGGTTGGAAGGGACCTTGTAGATCACCTAGTCCAACCCCCACCCAAGCAGGAGACCTTACATCATTTCTGACAGGTGGCAGTCCAGTCTCTTCTTGAAAGCCTCCAGGGATGAAGCTCCCACAACTTCCAAAGGCAACTTCTGTTCCATGGGTGGATTGTTCTCCCTGGCAGAAAAATTCCTCCTTATTTCCAGGTTGAATCTTTCCTTGATCAGTTTCCATCCATTATTCCTTGTCTGGCCTTCAGGTGCTTTGGAAAATAGCTTGACCTCTTCCTCTCTGTGGCAGCCCCTCAAATATTGGAAGACTGGTCTCCTGTCTCCCCTGGTCCTTCTCTTTACTAGACTAGCCAGGCCCAGTTCCTGCAATTGTTCATCGTTATGTTTTAGCCTCCAGTCCCCTAACCATCGTGGTTGCTCTTCTCTGCACTCTTTCTGGAGTCTCAACGTCTTTTTATAGTGTGGGGACCAAAACTGGATGCAGTACTCTAGGTATGGTTTTACTAAGGCTTTATAGAGTGGTATTAGTACCTCCCTTGTTCTTGATTGTATCCCTTAGTTAATGCAATTTAGGATTGCATTGCATTGCAATTAATCAATGGAATAGCTTGTCTCTGAATTGTGGATGGTGGTTTTCAGTAGTAGACTGGACAACAATCTGATCGAGATGGTTTAAAGTCTCCTGCCTTGAGCAAAGGGGTTGGACTAGAAGACCTCCAAGGTCCCTTCCAGCCTTATGATTCTAAAATAAGCTGGTCTATTTGGGATCCTGTTAGCATACAGCCATTCTTTTACCCACATCTGCACAATAAAAAAGGCTGCTGTTATAGAGAAAATTCGAAGAAAGGAATGCTGTGTCCATTGGTTTCAATTCCAAACTAAAAAGTGGATATAAATCTAAAAAATAAGCTTAAAAATAAATGCCGTAACCCTGACAATCATTTATTTTAAACCAGAAAATATTAACTTTTTTTAAAAAAAAGCCATTTATAACATGGTCACGGAAAACTGCAGCTAAAGCCAGAACAAATTTGTTTGCATATTTCTGATCCCTGGCCCTTGGTTTTTGAAATGCAAATGGGCACACCGAATCATGAAAATGAGACAAATTTGTAGTCTTTGGCTGCACTCATACAACAGATGGGAGTTGGGCCCTGAATTTTCCACAAGACAGTGAACGGTAGAGGAACAAGAACCAAATACATGAAGTAGAACTATTGAGTAGAGATTATTCAAATCATCGGAAGGGAAGGGAAGGGAAATGAGGGAAGAGAAGGAAAGATAAAAGGGAAAGGAAGGGAAAGGAAGGAAGATAAAAGGAGAAAGGGAAGCGAAGGGAAATGAGGGAAGAAAAGATAAAAGGGAAGGGAAGGGAAAGGAAAGGAAAAGAAAATGAGGGAAGGGAAGGGAAGATAAAAGGGAAGGGAAGAGAAAGGAACATGAGGGAAAGGAAGGGAAAGGAAGGAAGATAAAAGGAGAAAGGGAAGGGAAGGAAAATGAGGGAAGGAAAAATAAAAGGGAAGGGAAGGGAAAGGAAAATGAGGGAAGGGAAGGGAAAGAAAAGGAGGAAAGGGAAGGGAAAGAAAAGGAGGAAAGGGAAGGGAAATAAGGGGAGGGAAGGAAAGATAAAAGGGAAGAGAAGGGAAAGGAAGGAAATAAAAATGAGGGAAGGGAAGGGAAAGAAAAGGAAATGAGGGAAGGGAAGGAAAATAAGGGGAGGGAAGGGAAGAAAGAAACACATAGGAAGGAAATAGACAAAAAAGGGAAGGGAAGGGAAAGGGAAAAGGAAATTCTACATTTCACCACAGTTATTAAGGATTCTATGGCACCTTTATGTCTCCTGTTTGACATTAATGCCAGTCCTCCAGGCAGCCAAGGGGTACTCCATCATGTCTCCTGGTATTCAATCCCCTACTAAGGGACTAAGTGCTGGTCTGAAGCTGCGCCCCTCATCCCCAGTGCAGACGTTGTGTCTGGCTCAAGCTAGCTACAAGGTTGATGCAAGAATCCCAGGAGTTTTGGTCTCCCTGCTGGTGGCCTGCAGTTTCCAGGTGCTCCATCGCTGGAGGTTTTTCAAGAAGAGATTAGACAACCATTTGACCAGGATGGTACAAGGACTCTTGCCCTGAGCAGGAGGGTTGGGCTAGAAGACCGCCACAACCCCTTCCAGCTCTAAAATTCTAGAAGCTGGTCCTGTACTAACAATCGGGATCCCCACATCCAAATGTCATCCATTCAACAATCCTTTGTAAAGATGCAAGTCTTTCTGCAGAAATAGAGCCAAACGGGATGTGCAGATGGCACCATTCTGCGTCTCCGTTGTTTGTGTGTGTTTTCAGTGTAATTATTATTTTTTTTTTTAAAAAAGGCATTTGCTGGAAGTAGGGAAAAAACACACTGCTCTGCTGCCTTGCCAACATACACACAGTGAGCACTGAATCACCTCCCAACTTGTTTATTTACATGAAGGAAGTCATCGAGCTAGATCAGGGGTCTGCAACCTTAAACACTCAAAAGAGCCATTTTCCACGGAAAACAAAACACCGGAAGCCACAAAACCTGGATGGGCGAGGCCAAATCGACGTCACTCCTACCCAATCACATGACACACCCGCCACGCCTACCCAGGTTTTATGGCTCCCGATGTTTTCTGTGGGAAATGGGTCTCTCTCTCTCTCTCTCCCTCTCATTTCTGTTTTTTGTTTTACCTTCTCAGGCCAGGTGAGGCGTGACTGGGATGGGAAGGGGGGGGGAGGGGCCAGCCAGTGGTAGGATCACCCAAAAGGGAGCCACAGCAGAGGGCCCAAAGAGCCACATGCGGCTCCAGAGCTGCGGATGGCTGACACCCGAGCTAGATGTTTGGGCACATCTGTTGGCCTACAGTAGCCCTCCCTCCCCTGATGCATCATCAGGGATGAATAGCCAATGCTCGGGCTTCCTTCCATTTGGGTCGCTTGACAAGCTTCCATGGATGGATGGATGGATGGATGGAGACCACCTTTAAATGTTCTTTTTGAAAAAAGAACAGTTGCTCCACTATTCTTCTGCCAAGTCATTGCGTAGTCCCCGAAGGACCAAGCGACGACAATCTAAAAACAGCCAACTCCTCAAGAGGAGAAAAGCAACCCAGAACCAAAGACAAATTTTTCCTGACAGTTAGAACATTTAATCAGTAGAACGGGGCTTGCTGTGATGACCAAGAGGCGTGGCACAAAAATAACAAAGTCACCAAAGTAGATAAAGTCCCTTTAATACCTCCAACTTGGCCCCCAATGTCCAGGTATCCTTGGCTGGAGATCAAACTCTTCCCAAAACAGTCTACAAAGGGAACAAATGCAGTCCGAACCCAAGGTACAGATAAATTAGAAACAAAAAAACCCAACACGAACCACGCTGAAGTAATTAACACGACAGGCCAGGGTAATAAATTGCAGACTTCCAAAAGATAATGAAGTACACACAGTTGGGAGGACGTCAAAACCCAGAGAAGCCTCGACAAAGATAATACATGCTTTGCTTCCAGCAAGGAGCTGTGTGCAAACACCCTTCTTATATCCTGTTCTCCCAGCTGCAACTAATGAAAGGAATCAGGGCCCTTTCCTACCCCGTAAGCCACGTTGCTCCCTTATCTGTTCCTCCCTGTGTCCCCTAGGATGAAGCGGGGGTGGGCCTGGGTCTTCCTCTGAATGCCCAGCCGGATTGTGCCCTTCCCCCGTTTCCTCCACAGCCACCAGAGCCCCATTCTCACTCCCTGTCAATCTCCCCCTCAGAATCAGACTCCAAGAAGGGCATGACACTTGCCTTCAGAAGGTGTGAGTGCTCCAACACTGGGGGGTTTTAAGAAGAGATTGGGCAACCATTTGTCTGAATGCAAGTAGTCCTCGACCTATGACCACAATTCAGCCCAAAATTCAGGGGTGGGCTGCAACCGGTTTAACAACCAGTCGCATGAGCACACTTTGCAGCGTTCAAAAACCATCCATTTTAAGCTTCAAAACTTACCTTCTATGTCAGCACTGGTGAGTAAAACAGCGGCAACTGCTGTGCCACGCAAATCAGCCGAGCTTAAACAAAACAAGGAGATATAGGACAGGAAAGGGCGGGGCTGGGTGAGTGGGCGGTGCCAAATGCTCACCAGAGCTACCGCTTTGCTAGGACCGGTGCAAACCGGCAGCAGCTCACCTCTGCCAAAATTTATGTCGCTATACGAGGAATGCATTAAGCGAGTTTTGCTCCCATTTCACGACTTTTCTTGCCGCGTTTGTTAAACGAATTGCTGCACTTGTTACATTAATAACGTGGTTGTTAAAAGTGAATCTGGCTTCCTTCCCAGTTGAGTTTGCTTGTCAGAAGGTCGCAAAAGGGGATCATGTGATCCTGGGACACTGAGACCGTCATAAAAACATGGCAGTTGCCAAGCGTATGAATTTTGATCACGTGACCAGGAGGTTGTTGAAATGGCTGTAAGTGTGAAAAACGGTCATCAGTCACTTTTTTCAGTGCTGTTGTTAACTTTGAGGGGTTGCTAAAGGAGCTGTTGTAAGTCGAGGACTACCTGTAACTGCTGCTGGAGCCGGGGGTTGGCTAGAAGACCTCCAAGGTCCCTTCCAACTCTGGTTATTCCCAGTGGTGGGATTCAAATATTTTTACCACCGGTTCGGTGGGCGTGGCTTGATGGGCACGCTTTGTGCATGGGCCCACACTTTGCATGCTGCGCACGTACCAAACACGCACTTTGTGCGGGCGCGTTCCATCTCACCTCCTGCAAGCCTGCACTCTCCCAGTCACTTCAGCAGCTGCTGCGCCACGCAAAGCAGCTGTGCTTCAAAAGCAGAGGATAAAGGTGAATATGAGCCCAGGCAGGCAGGCAGGCCCAGCAGCAGAATGGCGGAAAGAACCAATTCGGTCTCCACTGCTCATTGCTGCTACCGGCTCTGCAGAACCGGGCCAAACCAGTCGAATACCACCACTGGTTATTCCATGTCCTGTCCATGAAGCAGCTTCAGAGAATGTACTTCCTTGCTTTCTGCAGCCTCTGAAAACTGCATAAAAGCATGCCCCATCGACACTTGGCTTTCAGAGCCCACGCAGGGGCATGCCCCACAGCATCCTAACAACTCATAAAAGCACACCCCCTTTCGTGCAAGATTTGGGAGGGCTCTGGACCCCCTGCAAGGGCCCGCCCCATCCTCGCACAGCAAGGGTGGGATTCAATTTTTTTTTACTACAGATCTGCGGGCATGGCTTGGTGGGCGTGGGGTGGCGTGCCTTGGTGGGCGTGGCATGGTGGGCGTGGCAGGGGAAGGATATTGCAAAATCCCCATGCCCTCCCCACCCCACTAACCTGCTTTCTAGCTCTATTCTCCTGTGCAGGGCAACCAAAGAAGAACCAGGTGATCAGCTGGGACTCAATGGGAGGCAGAGAAGAGATGGGATTGGTAGGGCCAGTCAGGGGTGGTACTTGCTGGTTCTCTGAACCACTCAAAATTTCTGCTACCGGTTCTCCAGAACTAGTCAGAACCGGCTGAATCCCACCTCTGGTTCTATGGCAGAATGAGCTACCTACCCCTTTTTTACTACCGGTTCTGTGGCTGTGGCTTGGTGAGTGTGGTAGGGGAAGGATACTGCAAAATCTCCCTTCCCTCCCCATCCCACCAACCTGCTTTCCAGCTCTGTTCTCCTGTGCAGGGCAACCAAAAAAGACCCAGCCAATTAGCTGGGAGGCGGAGAAGAATGGGGCTGGGGCCAGTCAGAGGTGAGATTTGCCGCTTCTCCAAACTACTCAAAATTTCCATTGCTGGTTCTCCAGAACTGGTCAGAACCGGCTGAATACCACCTCTGTAGCATAGCCTCTGCAAATGACATAAGAACAGGCTTTGGAGAATTATTGTTCTTGGGTAATGGTGAGCACTGGCCTTTCATATTGTACATGAATGTCATAGATTGAGATTAACAGAGTTGGAAGGGACCTTGTAGGTCATCCAGTCCAACCCCCATCCAAAGCAGGAGACCCTACACCATTTCTGACAGGTGGCAGTCCAATCTCTTCTTGAAAGCCTCCAATGATGAAGCTCCCACAACTTCTGAAGGCAACTTCTGTTCCATGGGTTGATTGTTCTCACTGCCAGAAAATGTCTCCTTAATAATTGTTAATACGTGGCAGTTACCAAGTGCCCAAATTTTGATTCTGTAATCATGGGGAGGTTGGGACGGTCCTTAAGGGCGAGAACCTGTTTTAAGTCTTATTTTTTTCCCCCAGTGCTGTGCGATAACTTTGAAACCATTGCTAAACAAATGGCTTTGCAAGTTAAGAACTACCTGTAGTGTTAAATTCATGAAGCCCTGGATTTGTTTTACGACCAAAACATTTACTTTACGATGGCCATGTTTGCTTAACAACCCCACCCCATTCCCAAATCACCATCACAGTGCAAAATGCATCTTCTAGGTTTTCTTCTAAGGACTTTTTCATTGCCCCCAAAAATGTTAGAACTGGATGCATAATTGCTGTCGTGCCCATTGGAATCTGAATCCGAGGAGGAAGACAAACAGCTGACAGGGAGTCAGAATTGGCTCTATTGGCTGTGGAGAAAACTGGGGAAGGGCAAAGTCCAGCTGGGAAGAGCAGGGGAGAGGTAGAACAAGGGAAAGGGAATTCAGAGGAAGACCCAGGCCCACCCACTCTTCATCCTAGGGCACGCAGGAAGGAACGGAGAAGGGAGCAACATGGGTTGCTTGGCTTTCAGGGGAGGAAAGGGCCCTGATTCCCTTCATTAGCCACACCTGGGAAGGGAATTTAAAAGAGATGCAAGCTGAGTGCTATGTCTGCTGGGAACAAACGTGAGTTTATCTTGTGCAGTACTTTGGTTATCTCTGTTCCTGGCATCTTCCCAACCGTGTTGAGTTATTGCCTGTGCCTTCATGCCTGGAATTCTTGCTCCTGCTCTGCCGAACTAATTACCTCCTCTTGCCTTGATTGGACTTTTATAGTTCCAGTTTTTGTTGACCCTGTTTTGGATCTGATTCTCTGCAGCCAAAGACTGTTCCTGGGAGAGTTTTTCTCCAGCCCAGAAGGTAACCAGGACATTGGGGGCAAAGTTGGAGCTAATAAAGGGACTCCTACTGATTATCTGTGTTGCCTTTGTGCCACGCCCCTTTGGATCATCACAACTGCATTGGTGAGAGGTGCACATCAACACTTCCCCTGGGAGCTTCAAGTCTCCTCCTGTTTTTCTAAAGAGGGTCTCTTTATTCTCGTGAAAGCCATGGATGGCAGATAAGAAGGAAAAAATGCTCTTTATTACCTTTTCCCTCCATGGAGCATTGAGTTTACCCCCAGCTCTCAATGCTCCGAAAATAGGAGCGAAGCCAAGCCACACCCAGACTTGCAAGGTTAACATACCAGTGAGATAAGGCAAGAAGGGCAAAAGGTGGGCTCTTTTTCCGTCACTGATGGGTTAAGACAAAGCCAGCAATTCATCTTTTGTGCGAGTCAAGAGGGGCAAGTTTTCAATGGGAGGAACCGATTTCATGCCTCCTGCGCCAAAGAGCTTTTAAGCAGCCATTGTTTTATTTGACTTGATCGGGGAGTTACTTGTGGGTACTTGCCCCTGGCTCCCCGATCACATCAGGGGCTTGGGATTAGCAGCGGCTTCCCCTGCTTTGCTTTCAGCTTTTAATCCGTGTGTGATCCCTGGCAGGTAAGTAAGACATGACTCTACCTGTAGCAGGTAGTTCGAATAACGTCACTGGAAATTGCTGCAAGGAATCCATTGGCTTCTCTTGGGGTTCACAGAGTTTGCGGAAATGAAGCCGGAGGGAGGGAGGGAGGACAAGGCGAGGAGGGAGGGAGGGAGGGAGGGAGGAAGGAAGGAAGGAAGGAGAGGGAGATGGGAAGAAGGAAGAAAGGAACAAGGGAGAGAGGGAGGACAAGGCAGGGAAGGAGGGAGGAAGGAAGGAGAGGGAGAGGGGAGGAAGGAAGGAGGAGAGGGAGAGGGGAAGAAGGAAGGAAGGAGAGGGGAAGAAGGAAGGAGAGAGAGGAAGAAGGAAGGAAGGAGGAGAGGGAGAGAGGAAGAAGGAAGTAGAGGGAGATGGGAAGAACGAAGGAAGGAGGAGAGGGGGAAGGAAGGAAGGAAGGAGGAGGGAGAATGGGAAAGAATGACAGGAGGAAGAAAGGAGGGAGGGAAGGAAAAGGAAGGAAGAAGGAAGGGAGAAGAAGAAGGGAGTGGGAGAAGAAGAAGAAAGGAAAGGGAGGATGGAGGACAAGGCAGGAAAGGAGGAAGGAAGGGGAAGGAAGGAGGAGGAAGAGAGGGGGAAGAAAGGAAGGAGATGAGAGGAAGAGGACGGGAGGGGAGTAGGGAAGGAAAAGGACAGGGAGGGAGGGAGGACAAGGCAGGGAAGAGGGAGGAGAAGGAAGGGGGGAAGGAAAGAGGGGGGAAGAAGGAAGTGAAGGAGGAGAGGAGGGGAAGATGGAGAAGAGAGGAGTAGGAGAGGAAGGAAGGAGGAGAGGGGAAGAAGGAAGGAGAGGGAGATGAGAAGAAGGAAAGAAAGGAGAGGGAGATGGGAAGAAGGAGGAAGAAAGGAGGGAGGGAAGAAAAGGGTGGGAGAGAGGGAAGGAGAGAAGGAGAAGGAAGGAAGGAAGGACAAGGCAGGGAGGGAGGAAGAGAAGGAAGGAATCAGCCTAGAGTTCTTGAGTTCCCACAAAGGGTCCACGTTCAGCCCCTCTTGTATTCTAGGGCCCATTTAGTGCTGACCATGAGTCAATTAGATTCTTGGGTACTGTAAAGGCATGAACATCTCAACGGTGCTTTTCCTAAAAGGCAACTGGACTTTGTCTTTTTCTTTGAAAACGTTTCGCTTCTCATCCAAGAAGCTTCTTCAGTTCGAAACATTTTCAAAGAAGAAAAACCAAGGAAGTCCAGTTGCCTTTTGAGAAAAGCACCTTCGGGAGAGCCGTGATCCGGATAAATAAGCAATAAATCACCTTAACTGGAACTTCGATGTGATCCCGATTCTTCGTGCCTGAATTAAGAAAAAGCAGGAGGAAAGTCTAATAAATAAATACTGAGAACTCTTAATGATGGAAATTGAGGTTTCCAGGAAGCAAAGGGAGCATTCTGCAAAATAGGATAATTTGTGCCTCAAATGAGAACTCTGGATTGATTTGTTTGACAATCCATTGATTTCTTTCCTTGGCTGTCTGTAGTATCCTCAGGGGTCTTCTCCAACACCAGAAATGTCCATACTCTTCTTCTCCTGATTGTTCAAAGTCCAGCTTTCACTTCCGTAGAGTGCCCCAGGGAATGGCAATAGCGCTATAGCAATAGCACTCAGGCTTATATATCTCTTCACGGTGCTTTTACGGCCCTCTCTAAGCGGTTTACAGAGTCAGTGTCTTGCCCCCAACAATCTGGGTCTTCATTTTACCAACTTTGGAAGAATGGAAGGCTGAGTCAACCTGGAGCTGGTCAGGATCAAACTGTTGGCAGCGGGCAGTCAGCCTGCAATGCTGGATGGATGGATGGATGGAAGGCCAATAGCAGTAGCACTTAAGACTTATATCCCACTTCACAGTGCTTCTACAGCCCTCTTTAAGCAGTTTATAGAGTCAGCCTCTTGCCCCCAACAATCTGGGTCCTCATTTTACTCACCTCGGAAGGATGGAAGGTTGAGTCAACCTGGAGCCAGTGAGGATCAAACTCCTGGCAGTGGGAATGCAGAGTTTGCTTACAATACTGCATTCTAACCATTGCAAACCATGGATGGATGGATGGAAGGAAGGAAGGAAGGAAGGAAGGAAGGAAGGAAGGAAGGAAGGAAGGAAGGAAGGAAGGAAGGAAGGAAGGAAGGAAGGAAGGAAGGAAGGAAGGAAGCCAGTAGCATTTAGACTTATATACTGCTCCACAGTACTTTATAGCCCCCTGTAAGTGGTTTATAGAGTCAGCCTATTGTCCCCACATTTTACCAGCCTCAGAAGGATAGAGGGCTGAGTCAACCTTGAGCCAGTCAGAATCGAACTCCAGATTGTGGGCAGAGTCAACTTGCAATACTGCATTTTAACCACTGCGCCACCACACTCTTAGTTGATTAGACTCGTGACTTTTACGAATCCAAGGAGAATGTTTTTTCAGCCTAACACCACAAGTAGTCCTTGACTTATAACTATTTGTTTAATGACTGAAGTTACAAAGGATTGAAAAAGTGACTTGTGACTGTTTTTCACACTTATGACCATTGCATTATCGTCGTCATAGTCACAGGATCAAAATTCAAATGCTTGGCAACTAATTCCTATTTATGATGGTTGCAATGTCCCAGAGCCATGTGAACAGCTTTTGCCATCTTCTGATAAGCAAAGTCAACGGAGAAATCAGTTTTACTTTACAACCGTGCTATTAATTTAACAACTGCACTGATTCACTTAGCAACTGTTGCAAGAAAGGTCGCAAAATGGGGACTCACTTCACATCTGTCTCGCTTAGCGACAGAAATTATGGGCTTTAGTTTGGTCATAAGTTGAGGACTACCTGTATTGTAGACCCACAGTCAGAGGCTCAGAGATGCTAACCAATGCCTATGACAGGTCAATTCAGACCTTGATTCGATTTGATGCCTGAAATCAGGACATCACCTGCATCAGTGAAGGGATGCAGTTCCAAAACATTTGGAAAGATTGCTATAAAAAGCTTTTGCCCAACTGGAAAAAAAAAAAGCCAACAGAAGATGAAATAGCAAAAAAAGGTGGCCCCTATTCCCAAAGACCAAAATCAGTTAGGGGAGGTAATTGTTTTACTCTGTCCTAATGGTAGGAGAGGCCTTGCACTATTGCACAATTTGTGTAGGTTTCCCTTTCAAAATAATAATTCAAAAAAACCAGGAAATTCCAAAACAGAAACAGGGAAAATCATAATACACTGCCACCTAGTGGCAATTCCTGCAAGACGACTCGCATCTCTCTAGGGATGTCCTGTGCATGAGTTCAGACAGGCTTAATTTTACACCAGGGTGAACAAACTAGAAAGCCTGCACTCGTTTAGCATGCCCTGCTTCAGCAAAATGGCACGTTGGGGTGCCTTCGTGTGATGGTCTGGGGTTTACGCAACTGCAAAGAGAGAGCTTCCCGGAACAACTTGGTTTTAGTTGGAAGTTAAACTTGGTTGGGTTAAGAGAGATTCCCTCAGATGAAATTAGCTATCCACATGCAACTTTATGCACCGAAACTGATAGCCGGAGCGACTTATTTCTGAGACTGAGATAGAGAAGTGCTAAGAAAACAGAGCTGTTCCTGGAGAATCTGCACTTTGAAGAAGCAAGGATAGGAAATGGCTGTAAAAGTCTTGATGCTGAAGAAGGTACACCTGAGAATTTTTTTTATTTTATTTGGTTTGTCAATTGCTTACAAGATAATAGGTATAAGTAAAAACATAGTTATGAATACATGGATACATACATACATACATACATATATATATATAAAGGAAACAATAGGACAGGGATGGTAGGCACGTTGGTGCGCTTTTGTACGCCCCCTAACAGGCCTCTTAGGAAAGGAGTGAGGTCAATAGTAGACAGTCTAAGGTTAAAGTTTTTGGGGTTTGGGAAGAAACCACAGAGTCAGGTAGAGAAAACAAACCAAGGAATCATGGGGAAGGGCGGAGGAATCAACCCAAGGTTCTCACTCCAGACCCAAACTGTCAGGCTTAAATTTATTTTACTTTGCAGACCTTCTGTGAAGATCTGGTCTCCTGCTTGAGCAGGGGGCTGGACTAGAAGACCTCCAAGGGTCCCTTCCAGCTCTTATTTGGATGGATCGGTTGATCTGCCTCTTTGGGGAAAAAAAACTGTAATGCTACCCAAAGAAGAAAAGGACGAGGAGCAAGAAAATCAATGGATTCAGTTACAGCAGTGATGGGCTCATTGTTGGAAGACCGAGTTATGAACAGACTGTCATGGAGAATTACAGAATAACAGAGTTGGAAGGGACCTTGGAGGTCTTCTAGTCCAACCCCCCCTGCTCAATGGGGAAACCCTATACCATTCCAGACAAGTGGCTGCCCGGTTTCTTTTTGAAAACCTCCAGTGATGGAGCACCCATAACTTCTGAAGGCAAGCTGTTCCACTGGTTAATTATTCTCACTATCAGGAAATTCCTCCTGAGTTCTAAGATTGCTTCTCTCCTTGGTTAGTTTCCATCCGTTGCTTGTCCTCCCTTCTGGTGTTTTGAAGAATAGCTTGACACCCCACCCCCTTCTCAGTGACAGTCCTTCAAATATTGGAACACTGCTGTCATGCAAACTCTATCTATGTAGTTGCTAAGAGCTGATATTGAATTGAAAGCATATGCAAACGCTCTACCAGTCTATGAATGCAAGGCCCAGTATTGTAGAGATGCCTGTACTGCTGGGAAGGCTGGAAAATAATGACCAGCAGAAAGATGGATGGCCTCAATTACAGATTGCCCTTGACTTAGGAACACACAGATGGGATCAGGGTTTTCATTGCAGAGCCAGGGGATTTGTTTAGTGAGTTGCATCCAATTTTAAAACTTTTTCCCTGGAGTTAAACAAATCTTGTTGATCTTAAGCGAATCAGGTGGTAGTTAGGCAGACCTGGCTTCCTCCATTGACAGTGCTTGTTGGAAACTGTCTAGGAAGTAAATTTGGCAGGTTCCGACCAATTCTGGAGAACCAGTAGTGGCAATTTTGAGTCGTTTGGAGAACCAGCAAATCTCACCTCTGACTGGAGATTTTACAGTCTCCTTCCCCTGCCACGCCCACCAAGCCACGCTCACAGAACCAGTAGTAAAAAAAATGGAATCCCACCACTGCTAGGAAGGTCATAATTGACTTCAGGAGGAAGAGAGATGTACATTTACCATTGTACATAAATGGTGAGGAAGTGGAGAGGGTTGGTAGTTTTAAATTTCTGGGCACTTCTATCTGGGAGGACCTCTCATGGACTATGAATGCTAACATGCTTGTGTGAAGAAGGCACAGAAGAAGAGCCTGTACTTCCTGAGAATGCTCAGGAAGATAAATCTATCTCAGCATCTACTTCTCTCCTACTACCGCAGCACCATTGAGAGTGCCCTGACATATGGCATCCTTGCATGGGATGGGAGCAGGACAAAAAAGGTCTGCAGAGAATCATTCAAACTGCCCGGAATATCATCGGGCTCCAGCTATCAGCCCTGGGCGACATCTTCGCCTCTCACTGCTTGAGGAAGTTGCACAACATTCTCAGAGACTCTTCCCATCCTGCTCACAATCTTTGTGGAACTGTTGCCTTCTGGCAGAAGATACAGAATAATTAAAATTCGGGCCAGATGTTTCCTGAACAGTTTTTATCCCAGAGCTATAACTGCACTTAACAATGAACTTAAGGACCACCATCAATGAGCTGTTGGACAGTATTACTTGCTCTGTTGTGTGGATGCTTGTGTGTTTTTAAGGGGGTGGGGAAAAATTGGCAGGTGGGAGGGTGTTTGGGGATTGTTTTGTGTGTGTGTCTGCGTGTGTGTGTGTGCATGTAGAGTCTGGTCTCTGGGTGTTATGTGAATTTCGTTGTATGTATACTGTGTATATATGGACAACGACAATAAAGAATTCAATTCAATTCAATAAATGGCAGATCACGTGACTTTGGGAGGCTACAAGCATTGTAAATACATGCTTCCTGCCAAGCGCCCAAATTTTGATCATGTAATCATGGCGGATGCCGCAACCGTCATAAATGCAAGGACCGACCATAAGTCACCTTTTTCAGTGCTCTTGTAACTTGGAACAGATGCTAAATGCATGGCTATAAGTGCAGGAGTACTATGTAGAGCAACAATGACTTCATAGGTGAAATTCCTCTGGAGGGCACAAATTCTTCTGGAAAACTCTTCAGTCAACAGCTGGTGATACACATCATTAATCAAACAATCTAGAAAGATCGTCTCTATTGCCTTTTTGAGTTTCCCACCTGCTCTAAAAACCAGAGCAGAAACAGGCGGGGATGGACGATTGTTGAAGTCGCCATCCTGAATATTTTGTTCTTGTTTACTTTTTTACTCTTAGCAACAACAAAAAAAAACGGAAACAAGAGAGGAAGCAACAACTTCCTTTCTGCCAGCTTTACAAAGACTTGAGAAATGGCTAATACGTACTCAATCTGGAACATTTGGTATCAATGAGTAGACAGTAAACCATGATAAATATAGGTCAAAAGAGGAAATTAAATTGGCATATTGGTATATAGGTAGGACTAACGAAAAGCCGTTGAAATTGAGATACTGCCAGAAAATGGAGATTTATATAAATATTCATATTTAATTTATAATATTTATGTAGCTGTACTTGTATTGTATACTTAAAAATGTATAATTTATCTCCTCTTAAGGCTATGGAACATAGAGCACAGTACATAGATTATAATTATATAAGTGTATTTCTAATCTTTTTTAGATATATATATATATGTACTTAATGTTAATATGTTTTTTCTTCTTGTTTGAACCATCAACCTATATATATGAATCACTTTTTTATTAATATTATCAAGGCACTGTGAATTAGTATTACTGATTTTATAAACAACTGTCAAGTATTAATTGTAGGTATTGTGTTTATTGTACTGTCAAGAAAACGATGTTGAAAAGGTATTGTCACATCTTCTATTATAGAAATTTTTGTAAATTTTTTAATATTTTGAATTTCAATAAAGAATTTTTTAAAAGTAAAAAATGAGAGAGAGAGAGAAATGGCTATTATAAGGATGAAACCAGGGATGGCGGCTTATAAGCTGCCAGCCTTCAGAAATGAGCTAAATGGTCAAAGATATTAAGTGTTGCAAAGAAGGGATTACCAGGTAGGGAGCAGAGAAATTCATCTTTTTGATACAGTCCTAAATTTCAAATAGTTTCAAGTTAGAACAGCACTGAAAAAAATGACATGATCTGTCCCCCCACATTTAAGACCTTTGCAGCATCCTCATGATCCTATGACCAAAATTCAGACACTAGGCAACTCATATTTACGATGGATGTAATGCCCAAGGGTCATGTGATCTCCTTTTGCAACCTTCTGACCGGCAAAGCCAATGGGGCAGCTGGCTTCACTTTAATGACCGTGTCCCTTCCTTAACAACTGCAGTGGTTCACTTAAGAGCCACGGCAAGAAAAGTCTTAAAAGTGGGGGAGGTAAACTCACTTAACGAACAATGTTGAGCTCGATTGTGGTTGTAAGTCAAGAACCCACCCGTACTGGCATCAAGGCAGCAAGAAATGACGTTCTTGTTTAATAGATGCTGTAAACTGGCTGGAATCACACAGGCTGATGAAGGATTATTGCAATAAAGAGCTTGGCTGCATTGCCAGGATGATGGATGACTTGGCAGCTCTCCGGTAAATGCTCTTCACAGATCAAAGATCAACGTGTCTGTATTCGTTGTTTAAAATAATCTAATTGCTCCCACTAAATGGGTGCAAATCTCGACTGTGGAGATGGGACTGGAGGCTGGAAAGCGAATTGCCAAATGCCCTCTGTGGCTGTAAGGCAAGGAGCCTCTGATTGGAGACTCAGGACATTGCAAAAGGGGATTTATGCATGCCAGATAATGATGCAAGGGTGGTGGAAGGAGATATTCCCTCTGAGAACCAACAGGTGGAAGGAAGCACTCATATTTCTCCCACCTGGAGTTTCCTCCCCCCTCCCAGACAGATGGAGACCGATCAATCAATCAATCAGATTCCATTCCCCACCATTCAGTCAGAGCTGAAGAAGCTTCTTGGATAAGAAGCAAAACGTCACCAACGAAAAACAACAGTCCAGTTGCCTCTTGAAAAAAGCACCACAACCTTTCAACAATTCCAAAAAGGCTTTGCACTTATTTGTATCACTCAGGTGACCCTGAGGACACAGATAAACCTCCAAGCGGCCTCAACGACCCTCTAAAAGGATGCAAATGACCAGCTATCTGCAAGGACTACAAATCCTTCCATTCCCCTCCATCCAGCTAGAGCTTCTTGGATGAGAAGCGAAACGTCTTCAAAGAAAAAACAAGAAAATCCAGTTACCTTTTGAAAAAAAAAAAAAAAAAGCACCTTTGGGACAACCATGAGCTGGAGGACTGAGGATCTCTACAAACTTTTAGCTACACAATTTGGGATGAACGCTCCTCGAATGGTGTGGGAGAACGAACGGATTTCCTGAAAAATGGCAAGCGACAAGAACCATTTGCGCTTCAGTTTGAATTGCAAACAACACAGACTCATCCCCCGCAGCCTATGACTGACTTCAACAGGGCAGAAATCATCCTGCAGCCAAGGAGGCTCCACAGCCATTTGCACCACCTAGGTGACCCTGAGGATACAGTTAAAACCTCCAAGTGGCCTCAATGACTCTCTAAAAGGATGCAAATGACCAGCTATCTGCAAGGAGCATAAATCCTTCCACTCCCCAGTGTCCAGTCAGAGCTGAAAGAAGCTTTTTGGATGAGAAGCAAAACCTCTTCCAAGAAAAAAACAAGACAGTCCAATTGCCTCTTGGGACAACCATGACCTGGCGGACTGAGAATCTCCATGGACAATCAGAATAGAGCTGGAAGGGACCTTGGAGATCTTCTAGTCCAACCCGGTGCTCAAGCCGAAGACCCTATACCCGTGATAGCAAACCTATGGCATACGTGCCACAGGTAGCACACAGAGCCCTCTCTGGGGGCATACAAGCTGTCACCCCAGCTCAACTCTGCCACGCATACGCACACGCCTCCTGCCAGCCAGCTGGCCTTTGGGTCTCTCCCGCACATGCCCAAAGGGCAGGACGCAGGTGCAGGGGATGTAGGGCGCATGCACGGGGGACACACAGGCATTGCATTTTGGGGATGCTTTGGACACTCAGTGCCAAAAGGTTTAGCCATCACTGCCCTATACCCTTCTACACAAGTGGCTGTCCAGTCTCCGTAACTCATGATGTTACTTAGCTGGATCATGGAACGCCTGCAAGAAAACATCCAAGTTCAGAGAGCATCAAGGATCCCACAGGTCTCCTGTTCTTCTTTGCAAACTCAACTCCCTTCTAGCTCTGAAGATCTGCAAGAAAACATCCAAGCTCAGAGAGCATCAAGGACCCCTCGTTTCAATCCTGAGCTGCAAATATTCTCTTTTTCTTTGATTCTTGGGTTTCTTGGGAGTTAATTGGATAAGTCAGTTTGCATTTCACCAGGACACAGGTAAAGGTGTTGGGTGAAAAAAGCCAACATGGCCTTTATCTTGTTGATCTTGATTTGTTTTCCCTTCATCATAAAGCCCGAGAGCCTTGTTCATCTCTCCCATTTTATTTCAGCTTATTCAAAATCTCTACGGATGATCAGCAAAAGATAATGTTTTCCCTGGAGTTCAACCCAGGTCTGGGTGTTGTATTTTCTGGCAATGTGGAAGCATTTTACCAGAAAACCGTGGATAAACTTCGAAAACATTTAGAGTTTAACTTTTTAAACTTCAGTTTAAAACATTTTAACTTTAAATAAAAAAACTTTTTACACTTTAAAAATCTTCACGGAAGCCACGTTTGATTTGCTTTGGAAAGTCTCTGACTTTTCTCCCCAAATCTGACTCTGAAGCTGCTATTATAAATAGGAGTGCAAAAATTAAAAATAGTACAGAGGCAGAAGGTTTATCAGACTGCGTAGCTGAATTATAAGAATACAGGAAATGGCTGCATTTTAGGCTATTTTTTCAACTACCAGCGCTGTTAGAATAAGATCATCTTTCCTGCAAACGACTTTGGCGTGTATATTTGTTAAATGAAAAATGTACACATTTTAAAATGAATTAGCCTTTGGTAGTGACTCTTTGGCAGAGGATCTTTCCCAATTGCTCCTACTGAATCTTTGAACTGGATATGCCGAAGGCTAGGGATGTGTGAGAATTTTATTGTTCATTTTTCTACGAGAAAGTAATGTCACCTTACATAAAAGGGAGAGATGCAGAGATGGAAGAGGAAGGAGAAAGCAGGATCAATTTATCTCTCTAGACAGAAGGGTTCATAAAACATTTGATGTTGCCAGTTTTTTCTTTTTGACAAAATCTGGTTGTGTTTAGTATAGAATAACCTCTACTCAAACACATTCAGGAACATTTACAATCGGAGCAGACAGTTTAAAAAAAGAGATGAATCAGAAAGCAGTGGGATACTAGCATTCTGAAGTCAAAATGCATTAGATCTCCATTTCAAATTTAATTACAAAAAACAGGACTGACTTTCCCTAACAGACAGGGTGGAAATATATTATTTCTTCCCCCCACACTCCAGATTTGTCCATAGCAAGGATGGTTTGAGTTCAACCTCTCCTGATCTTTTTGCACTCAATTGGGTGGAAATTATACATGTCTAAATTGCATTTGTTTTCTTCTTCTTCCTCAGAAAAATAGTTCAGTTGCCTTTTTTTCAAAAATAAAAACCATTTTTGATACAACTGGATGGCTGAGAATCTTCATAGACATTAAAGCTGCAATCTCCAAATGCACATTCATCTCTAGACAATTGTTGCAACTCTTTTCAGATTTGTCTTTAGCATACTTAATTATTCTAATTAGATTTTCTATTATATTTTCAATTTTCTTCCGGGCCGGTTAAAATCAGCTTAGTCAACTAAGCAAATGAGTTTGAACAGTAATTGTTTGAGATTTTGTGAGGCTGAAATTTTACCTTTTCTCACTTCCCACAAAGCCTTCAGAACTTCTGAAAATAAAGAGTAAAATACCAATAATATTCTCCTAATTATCCATCATTTCTCTGATCTTCTCAATTAAGCAAGCAGATTCTTGCCTAGGAAATCTCATGCCAGCATACCCAAATGCATTTTTTTCCCTAGATGCGATTTCCTACACAAGAGCAACTGAGCTGTGGTGACAATTGAGTCCGGATATTACATTCATGTTCAGGATAACCATGCCCAAGCTAGGAAAAAGTGGGGCTTCTTTATTTAGAAGCAGTCTATCCTTCGTCCATTCTTGAGAACCAAAAAGTTTTTAAGATTTATTTATGATTTAACACTTTCTCACTTCCTGCAAAGCCTTCAGAACGCTTAAAAAGGAAGGGTCAATGCCCATATTCTCCTGAGAGCTCATCTGGGTTCTCATGTGAATTTATCTGAGTGAAATCACGAATTGAACTCTCTTTTTATCTGTAAAATTTAGAATCCTTGCCTTCCTCGAAGGGGTCAATCAGGTCTCTTAAACATCTGCACATTAACCTGAGTTAGTTTAACCAGTGAACTCCAGGCATTTAGTTGGCTTAGGCTACAGTGGCTTGTACGTAGCCAGACAATGGGCTAATTCAGCAATCAAGTATGTCGTAGGAACACAGCCATGACTGCCAATTTCCAGAGGGATAACTGTGGTCTGTTGAGGCAAACACAATAGACAGTGGAGGCTTTGTTCACGCAAGATAATTATCGAGGGGAGAGCCGAACTGCGGTTTGATCAAATCGGCCAACTTGAGGAGGGGTGTGTGGATATTGAATGACACTCAAGGAAAAGTTCAGAGCCTGGGTTCGCACAACTCACGAGGCTGCAGTGCAATCGGGTTGTTCGGCCTTCGCTTTGCTTTGCAAGGACCCAGCTTGCAACATCTGGACAAGCCTAACCTTAATTTTCTGCAAATACGGGTACTCGGCGGCTGATAACCGTTGGTTTGTTTAGCAACCAAAGTTACAATGGAACTAAAAGGAGCCTTGATGGCTGCAGGCTCTTAAACATCTAGCACTTGGCTCAATTGCCTGCAATTAGTGCAGGTTCGAATCCCACCAGGCTCAAGGTTGACTCAGCCTTCCATCCTCTCGGGGTAGGTAAATTGAGGACCCAAGATTGTTGGGGGCAATAAGCTGACTTTGTAAAAATGCCGCTTGGGGGGGCCAAAAAGCCCTAGTAATAAGCAGGCATATACAATGGAATGAAGGCTATTGCCGAGCACTTAGCATGGTGCTCCATAGACTATAAGCCGCCCTGAGTCTCCGGAGAAGGGTGACACATAAATGCAAATATAAATATAAATAAAATAAAATAAAATAAAATAAAATAAAATAAAATAAAATAATAATAAAATAAAATAAAAAATAAAATAGACTTACGGCAGGACTCCTCACACTATAGAGCTGTGATGGCGAACATATGGCATGCGTGCCGGAAGTGGCATGCAGAGCCACTTCCGCCAGCAAGCGAGAGGTCGCCTGGAAGAGCCACACTGCGCATGCGTCGCCGCCAGCCAGTTGATTGTTGGGGATCTGCCAGGCATGCGCGAGAGGAGACGCGTTCGTGGGCGATTGCGTGTGTATGTGCAGAGGCATGAGGCACGCGGGGGGTTGTGTGCATGTGCAGAGCCATGGGGCGCGGGCGGATTCGCGCATGCATGCACATGGGGGGCGGGGGAGTTGCGTGCGCATTGCAGCATGGGTGCAGGCACACAAGTGCACTTTTGGCACGCAACATGAAAAAGGTTAGCCATCACTGCTATAGGACAGGGGTCTCCAACCTTGGCCACTGGAAGCCTGGAGGATTTCAACTCCCAGAATTCCCCAGCCAGCTGAGTTGAAGTCCTCCAGGCTTCCAGTGGCCAAAGTTGGAGACCTCTGCTATAGGGAACTGCACACCAGAACATCCAGACACAAGAATAGCTTTTTTTCTCGAACGCCATCGCTCTGCTAAACAAATAATTCCCTCAACACTGTCAAACTGCATTACTATTAATCCTCCCATCCTTCTTCCACCCATCTCCTCCCACTTAGGACTGACTGCATGAATGTAACTTTGTTGCTTGTATCCTTATGATATTTTAAATTGACTGTTTATTAGTATTAATTTGATTTATCGCTTACTGTTATTTTTCCTAGTATGATTTGATTATTGGTACCCTATGACTGCTATTAATATATCTATGATTCTTGACTAATGTATTTTTTCTTTTTATGTACACTGAGAGTATTTGCACCCAAATTCCTTGTTTGTCCAATCACACTTGGCCAATAAATAATTCTGTTCTGTTCTATTCTATTCTACCCCTTATCCCATCCCATCCCATCCCATCCTTATTCTATTCTTTTTCACTCCAATATTTCTAATTCTATTCTATTCTATATTCTATTCTATTCTTTTGAACCTCAAAGTATCCCCAGCCCAGTGGTGAGATTAAAATGTTTTTACTACTGGTTCTATGGGCGTGGCTTGGTGGGCGTGGCACGGGAAGCTTACTGCAAAATCCCCCTTCCCTCCCCACCCCACTAACCTGCTTTCCAGCTCCTGAGCAGGGCAACCAAAAGAAGACCCAGCTGATCAGCTGGGACTCAATGGGGGGCAGAGAAGTGATGGGGTTGGCGGGGCCAGTCAGAGGTGGGATCAAAATTTCCACTACCGGTTCTCCAGAACTGGTCAAAACCTACTGAATGCCACCTTTGCCCCAGATCAAAACTCAGGCACTTGGCAACCGGTGTGTTTTATGACAGTTGCAACATCCTGGGGCGGTCACATGGTCAGCATTTGGGACCCTCCCAACTGGGCTTCCAAGAAGCAAAGTCAACGGAGGGCTGGCCTTGGCTCAATGAGCAGGTTGATTCACTTAGCAACTGTGACCAAAAAAAATGGTTCTAAAATCAGGTGCAACTCATTTAACAACTTCCTTGCTTAGCAACAGAAATTCTGATCCTGTTATGGCCACAAGTCAAGGATTCCCTGAACCCTCTGCATTGCAACGATACTCCCCCAAATCTTAGGGCTTAAGCCACGGGCCATGCTGAACACGCCCTAAAAGCTCCTTCAGGCTGATCCTGCACAGCATCTCCACTCAGGTGAGAAACTCAGCTGAGAATCCCAGGTGCCTGTCTCGCTGCTCATGCCCGCCTTTGCACGATGCTCTTTTCTCACGACCAGGCAAGCCCACGGAAAGTCCGGCCCGAGCAACCAGCAGAAGGAGGACGTGAATTGCTGCTCGCTGCAAAGCAGGAAACAGGAAATCCAGCAGACAAGGCGAGAGAGAGAGAGAGCGAGAGCGCGCGCGCGCGCAAAAAGACAGAAAGAGAGCCAGCGCGTGCTTAAAAGCAGGACGTGCGGGGTTGCGCGCGGAATAGGGTGCAAGAGCGGCTGCTAGGACCCCGCGTTTCGGCTTGCTTTTCCCGGTCGGTTTTGCAGCGGCCAGCAGCCTGGGACCCCCGACCTGTTCTCCCCCGGTGAAGTTAGCTTGTTTCGTCGCGAGTACAGACCCGCCCCAGCGTGGATTTCCCCCACGCAAGCCAGCCCCACCGATCCGAACGAGGGGATCTACCCCGAACAGCCCGATCCTACGCGCCACGCAGCAAAGGGGATTAGAATAGAAGAATCGAATAGGATAGAATAGGAAAGAACAGAATAGGAAAAAATAGAAGAATGGGAAAGAATAGAAGAATGCAATAGAACAGAATAGGAAAGAATAGAATAGAATAGAATAACAAACTTGGAAGGGACCTTGGAGGTCTTCTAGTCCAACCCCCTGCCTAGGCAGGAAGCCCTACACCACTTCAGACAAGTGGCTATCCAACATCTTAAAAACTTCCAGTGTTGGAGCACCCACAACTTCTGGAGGCAAGTTGTTCCACTGGTTAAATCTTCTGTCAGAAAATTCCTCCTTAGGTCTAAGTTGCTTCTCTCCTTAGTTAATTCCCCAGGCGGAGTTTTAGCTTTGGTGGATCTCCCTCCCACCCACCCGCCGGCTAGTTTTCCAAAAGGGGCTCTTTCCTTCCCCACGTGAGAAAATTCTGGATCGGGCTCTGCCGGTGGTTAAGATTCCCCTCGTCCCGGCGGCTGTCTCGCTTTTTCAACGGCAGCGAGGAAAAGGGCCCGGTGGAAGTTTTGGAGATGGTGCTTCCTCGCGAGTAAGGAGTCCCAACTGGACTTGGGACTCGCAAAAGCAACCGTCCACTTTCCACTGTCTCCCCCTCCCCCCCCAAAAAAAATACAGGTACTTCTCGACTTATGGCAGTTCGCTTAGTGACCATTCCTAGTTATAACCGGATTGAAAGTGACTTGACTGTTTTTTCACACTTATGATGGTTGCAGTGATTAAAATTCAGACCCTGACTTATCTTTATGACAGTGGCTGTGATCCCCCTTTTGCGACCTTCTGTGAGCCGGATTCACTTAACAGATGTGTTACTAACTTCACAACTGCAGTGATTCGCTTAACAACTGAGGCCAGGAAAGTGGTAAAACGGGAGCAAAACTCAACTTGCAACATAGGCATCACTTTTAACAACAGAAATGTTAAGAGCTCAACTGTGGTATTAAGTCGAGGTTGGAGGGAGGAAAGTATCCGTGCATGAGTTGTGCAGTGGCCAGAGCAAGAGTTATCTTCACACGGACACCCCCAATAGTGTGATGCTGGTGCCGAGCTGCGGGCGAGGGGAATTGGAGTCCATTTGTGCTGACGTGGGGCAACTCGTGGAACTGGGGGGCGGGATCGGGACACCCGTGGGAATAATCGTCCAGTTTTGCACCAGGAAGAAAAAGTTAAGTTCGAGTCGGGAGTCTGTGCCAAGCACGTGCGCAACACAACACAAAGCGAGTTTGCAAAGAAGCGACCCCCTTTCTCCAATGGCCACCACCCCCCCGTCTCGGCGCCCCCATCCTCCGCAGCCAAGGCTCCTTTTTTCAGACCAACGCAATTACAAGTTGCATTCGAAAAAGCGAGGTGAACGCCGGTCACGCGCAGCACGTGTGAATCCCAAAGTTGCCTCTTTTTTTTTTTTTCAAGAGGCAACAGGACTTTCTGGGTTTTTTTTTTTTTCTTTGAAGACGTCTCGCTTCTCATCCAAGAAGCTTCTTTCAGCTCGGAGCTGAAAGTCCAGTTGCCTCTTGACGGGGTGGGGGCAAAAGCATTTTTGGGGTAACCATGACCTGGAGATGACTGAGAATCTCCACAAACACGTGTGAATGCATTCCACCTCCAGGCAGCTGATTCGCTGAAAAGCCGCGTGTAGCTCTTCGGAAGTCCCGTCCGGTCGATTACGCTGCTACGGTTTCGCCCAACACGCTTACCTCCAAAACAACCCCTTGTTCTCGATTCCCACAACACCGCGTAGAACGAACCAACCAACCCCAAAACTAACTTTTTAGCACGTTGCACAACTTTCACACGAGGCCACCTCTCCCTCCGATCCAGTTGACTCGGTCGGTGACGAACACAGCGAAGTCTGTGGGAACTCCAAAAAAAAAAAAAAAAAGTGGGCTTCCCACTCCTTCCGGCTTGGAAAGTCACCCACCCCACTCTCCCAAACCATGGGACTCCGAAAAAAGAAAAAGATGGGGATTGAGAAAGGAGACCACGCTGAGACGCATCCCGCTCTCGGAACACACACGCGCTCGCGCGTCTCTTCTCCACCGCCGCGCATGCGCGCTTCTCGGCCATTTTCCCCCTCCACGCCCCCCCCCCCCCCCCCCCCGCGGGCAGCCCTTCGGCGCGGCTCTCCCTGTCCTGTACCATTTTTTTTTCTTCCCCTTCCTTGAATGGGCGGCAGGAGGAGGAGGAGGAGGGAGGGAGAAAGAGAGCAGGGTAGGCGGGGCCGCGCACGCGCAGCGGGGAGCGCTGGCGGGTTTTCTCGCTCCTCTGGCGCGCGGCGCCTCCGCCCCCCTCGGATCTCCTCAGAGGCTCCGAGACGCCTCAGCGGCGGCGGCAGCGTCGACCGTTGGCCGAGCAGGCAAGCGGGAGGGTTCCTCCTTCTCCCGCGCTTTCCGGCTACTTGTCTCGCCGCCAGCCGGCTTTTTCTCGGGCGCTCAGGAGAGGAGGTGGAGAAAGAAGAAGAGGCGGCGGCGGGACGCCTTTGCTGCTCCGCCGGCCGGCCGGCTGGCTGGCCGCGGTTCCTCCCGCGCACCATGCCGCGCGTCGTCCCGGACCAGCGGAGCAAGTTCGAGAACGAGGAGTTCTTCAGGAAGCTGAGCCGGGAGTGCGAGGTGAGGCGGCGGGGCGGAAGTTGGGCGGCGGCGGCTGCGGCGGCGCTGGCTTTCCCGCTCCCATCATCCCCAGCCGGGTCCGCGGGATCCCCGCGCGGTTGGTGGGTTCGGGATTCCCATCCTCCCCAGCCAAGCTTTCCTTCCGTGGCCCTTGTGTCTACCTGTGGAACTGCCGTCATCCCCAGCCAGGCTTCCCTCCAGTTTTGGGGGTTTGGGAGTCCCATAATCCCCAGCCTGGTCCGCGGGAATCGCGCTCGGTTGGTGGGTTCGGGATTCCCATCATCCCCAGCCAGCTTTCCTTTTGTGGCCCTTGTTTCTAGCTCTCTTCCTGGAATTGCCATCATCCCCAGGTTGCCGGATTCCATTTCCCCATCATCCCCAGCCAGCCTCCGGTGGGCCTTCGTTCCACCTCTTCCCCCCTAGTCATTGGGTTTCCATTCCCATTATCCCCAGCCAGCTTCCTCTCTCTAGCCCCACTTCCCCCAGTTTCCGGGTTTGGAATCCCATCATCCCCAACTAACCTTCTGGCAGTGGCCATTCATTTCCACCTACCTCCGCTTCAGGTGCTGGTTTGGAATCCCATCATCCCCAGCCAGCCTTCCTTCTTTGCCCCCAGATCCCCGGTTGGGTTTTCACTTGCCAGTTTTTCCTTTGACACAGCGATGATTGCAAGTAGTCCTCGGTTTACGACGACAATTGAGGCCAAACTTTCTGTCGTTAAGGCGAGTTTTGTGCCCGTTTTACAACCTTTCTTGCCATGCGTGTTAAGTTGAATCACTGCCGTTGGTAACCCGGTTGTTAAGTGATTCAATGGTTTCCCCCATGGACTTGGTTTATCGAAAGGACGCAAAAGGAGGACATGGGACCTTGGAACACAGCAACGGTCGCAAATATGAACCGACTGGCCAAGCGTCTGAATTTTGATCAGGTAGCCGTGGGGATGCTGCAGCAGTTGTAAAATGTGGGAAATGGTCTTAAGCCACTTTTTTTCAGTGTACAGTCACTAAATGAATTGTTTTAAGTTGAGGACTACCTGTACCCCCTTCCCGCCAGGTTTTTGGTGTTTCATGCTCTCATCATGTCCAGCCAGGTTTCTGGTGCTACTCCTGGCCACCAGCTTCTCCTTTCTCTTCCCCCACAAACTGGTAGACTTTCATTACCCGGTTATCTTTTTGCAGCCATCTCATCTTCCTCCACTTGACGATTTGCAGACAAGTAAGCTGTTGGATCCCCATCATCCCCAGCCAGTCTTCCTCTTGTCCTCTCCCTCCTCCAGACATGTTAGGCTTCTGCTCCCATCATTCCCAGCCCAGCCTTCATTTTGTGATCCAAAGAGTTCTCCTCCCATCCTCCCCTTTCATCCCAAATCTGCCTTAATGTTTAGCCCTGTAACCCAGCCAGCCTTAAGCAGTTGGGCTGTTGGGACTGAACTCCCATCATCCACAGCGGCCAACAAGCTCTGCTCCTGGACATCTGTCTTGCCTTAGTATTTCCCTAAACTGGCGCCTTCCTGATTTGCTACGTGAGCCATGTGCAGAGAATGGCAGGGCAATGTCATGCCTTTGGAGGCACCCACCTCTGACTACATCAGTTGCAGAGACTGGAAAGCCCCCTCTCTTCACCCAGGCCTGGCTTTGGAAATCAGCCTTCCCTCCCCAGGCAGGCAGCTGTCCAACTGAAGTTGTGTTCTCGCCTGCGGTGTAGAGATGGAACTGAGTGTCAGACCCCCATCCTGACATGGTCATCAGTTTCGGTCCCTGTGGATCGCCGTCCGCTCCACCAGATAATAAAAGAGTTGGTCGGTGAAGTGCACCAGCATGCTTTTTTCTGTTGATGGAAAAGAGCTAATAATGGCTACCTTGCCGGAAATGAACTAAAGAAAGGAAGCATTTGGTCTTCCTTTGCGGGGATAAAAGCTGAGTTGTGTGCAGGTATCTTACCTTTCTTAATTTTTTAAAAAGTATTTTTATCCTATTTTTCTTCAGCTGAGAAAGCTTTGGGTGCTTTTGAATTAACAGGTTGCCATCCTGTGTCTGTGCAGGGGGGAAAAAAAGCCCCTATCATCTCTCAGAAGTTACAGCCTGTCTCAGTCATTTTTACTCCAGGGAACTGATGCCCTCCAGGTGTTGTACTGCTTAAATTCCCATCATCCCCAACCTGTCTAGCCAATCCTGTGCAGCCTGCAGATGATGGTATTTGGTGCCCTATGGAAGGTTCTGAAGTTGGGGAAGGTTTAAATTATAAACTGAAATAAAACCCATCATGTATAAGATTTCAGCCCCATTTCCAAGTATTTCTACTTGGAAGTAACCCCACTCGCCTCCTTGCCGCCATGCAGGAGAATTCTTAAAGTTACAGTTACATGATAGCATGAGCCTCAAGGGTAAAAAAATTAAAGGGGATCCTTACTGAATTTAGGGATGTGAAGCTTCTTCCTGTTCCTGTTTTGTACGCACAACTGATCTGCAGGCCTCTGTTCAGAAAGAAAATACTACTTCTCCTCCTCCCCCATTCCATTAAAGAAAATCTGCATTGCTGTTGATTAGTTGGAAAGTTGAGGAATGGCTACCTTCGTCTTTTGTACTGATTACTTTTTACGGATAATGATGTTGAAAAAAAAAAACAATCTGCTTTACAATCAGCTTAGTTATGACTCTGAGTATAATTGATGAGACTATTTTATAAGATGGTAACAGTACACCTCTACAAATGTTTTTTGAAAGCAAGCTCTGCTGTTTTCATTGAATTTTATTCTATTCTAAGTGGAATTTAAATGAATATGATTGTAACACAAACAATGGAAAAGTGGCGTAAAATCCACCTTAATTGTCTTGATATTATGTATTAGAGCTACGGTTGAATGAAGGATTAAGAGTTAAGTGCCCATGTTTTGATTGCATTTCTGATATTAGTACAGCAAATTGTGCTTTTCCCATCCTTTTATATCATTCAAGGGATGGATAAAAAGGGATCCTTTGTTTTGTCCTGGTATACATCTAACCACTTTTTTACAAAACTTTGGTGTTTATTGATATTAAGTAAGACAAAACTCTGTTTGTAGTGTTGGTACATTTGCTGTTTGTATATCATCCAGACAACTAATATTTATTAAACTCAGTTGAAGATGATCCTATATATAATGGGGGTAAATTTTTATTTCTATACCTTAAATATGCATTGTGACAGTAAAATATTAAATGCTGAAGTTGTCAAATTTAAATTATCTAGAATTAGTAAAAAAATTCACTTTCTAGCACAAGAGAGCTGAATGCTGTTTTAACATTGATAACAACAGATTATAGTGGGAACTTTCCTACAGTATTTCTTAAGGTGCCATGTTGTGAATATACCCCAACTTCCATATGGACACATTTTTCTCTAGCATATTCCTTATTTTATGCACCCATGCAGCTCCTGTTTCCTTTTTTCATTTTCTATTCTTAGCATCCCACTCATCTCTGGCATTTATTGCCTCACATTCTACCAACACAATTAAAACAGAAGTTCAGTTTCCTTTATGCTCTTCATTTCTGCTACTGGAGATGGCCCTTCTCACTTTCTTCCTTGCTGTTCCCCAGTTGAATGGGAGACACATGGAATATTCCTTTTGCCTTAGACACCACATGCAGTTCAAGTCACAGATTATTATTGCAATATAACGTTTATGTGGATGTGCATTTGCACTAACGTTATATATAAAATATGAAATCAGTAATCTATCATCTGTTAGGTTACTGCAAAGGATATTTATTTTAAATAGACTGGTTAACTGAAAAAAAATTTAGTATATCTCTTCATGTTCTGCTGTCCATTGTGTATTTATGCTTATGATTTTTCTACGAAGATGGCTGGAATTTTGTTTTTTATGGCCATAATCCCATCCTCTGACTGAAAAATTCTGTAATTTTAGAAGGGCAGGCCTCTCTTCATGTATTGCTTTGCTTCTTGGGCAACCATGTTCTATTTTTTTCTCCTGACTCCAATAATTTTTCTTTGCCTCTTACAGTTTGCTGTAGCACCTGAATACAAAAGTGGTAAAGTAAAAAATTGGGAATTCTGTAAAAAAATTGTGTTAATTTAAACTTGGGAATGGGTAGTGGCATACCCATATTTCAGAGTATTGTCCTTGCTTGGCTTCCACAAAAGTAATATTCATATTCTAATCATCATCTCTGCAGGCTTGCCCTTATCTCTTTGTCGGTACCGTAAAAGAGGCATGATTCAGTTTTTGATTTAGCTCCTACTCTTTGCAGATTAAATATACTGGCTTCAGGGACAGACCACATGAAGAAAGACAGGCCAGGTTTCAGAATGCATGCCGAGATGGACGATCTGAGATAGTAAGTTTATGTATTTATATTTTTATTTAATGTATTTGTGTCTTCAATTTGAACTGCTTGGTGATTGAGGACAGACTGCCCAATTTTTAGGAATCTAGCCCATTTCTTATGCTAGTTCTGAGCTGTTAGCATTGTTCTTTCTCTCTCCCTACACCTTTTCTTATCTGCTTGCTGAACAATATGAGGGAATTAAGATACAGATTAGATAAATAAATGTTATTTGAAATAATATAGAATGCAAACTAATTAAATCCAAATTTATAATTTAAATTTACAATTCATACTATGTAGCACCAAATTAATCAACATGTTACCTGTTAGAGCTTTTTGTAAGTTGTTACATATAAAACAGCTAGAAAAATATCCTTCAGTTTTCCTTCCAATTCATATAAACTAGGAAAAAAAACTGGCCATTTGCATTTTTTCCCTTCTATGTCATTCATTTATTTAAGCAAGGCATGGTGTTACTATTTATCTGTTTACTCATACTTAAATAGCCTAACTCTAGGCATTTGAGGTGGTTTAAAAAAGCATATGCTTAATTGGCACTTTTTAATAATTAAAAAAACTTGAATCTCTGTCTAGGTTCAATTATAATAGAGTAAAAATTGTAGAAGAAGTCTAAGTAAAAGTTCATATTCTGTCAAAAACACTGATAACTTTCTAGGAGGAAAAACCCTCATCACTAACTATTGCTAGGCAGGAAGAACTGAAAAGGGGCTTTCACAGAGATAAATTCAAATCTATCTTTATTTACATTAACAAAATATGTAGCTAAATGTGGGTGAGAACAGAATGCTACCATAGCTTCTGTACCTGGTTTTTACATATATATATATATATATGTTTTTTTTAAGCTTAGAATACTTTAAAGAGCTTGGTTACAGAAAACAAGATTTCTCAAGGCTAAGGACTATTGGATGCTAAAAAGTACATTATTCAGCCATGTAATTGAACATAATGTTGATTGTTTGAAAGGACTGCCAGAAATGCGTTGCTTGATTTTTAGTTTCTGCTTCTTAATTGTGATCTATTATGTAGTAACATGATGTGTAATATTTAGTTACGTGGATTTTTTGTATCCATTGTGATCTTCAGGTGTACTTTTAAAACAGCAAAGAGGATAATCGTATATTTTATGTTGAAGGCTGACATAGATACTTGTAAGTGAAACTCTTGAACATCCTGACAGCATATACCCTATGGAAGTTTTTTATCTTTCACGAGACTCATAATTAACTCATAATTTTTGCTGAATTGTTATTCAGTAAGTAGCATGGGACTTGTTCAGTTTAACAATATTTTCCCATTATAGATTAGCTTCTTCATAAGGTCTGTCTTATATAGCAATAAGGTTACCTTCTACAGATCATGGATTTACATGCTCTGTACAGTAATATTTGTCCTGAATGAATTAGTTGCATGCTGTCTACACTTTATTTATTACAATAAAGCATGGCATATTATGACAGAGCCTAAAGTTTATACACTAAACTCTCACAATTATCAAGATCCAAGCTTAAAGAAGTGCTGTGTTTTTTTTTATTAACTCATCCTGTTTCATCAAAAACTGACAAACTGTAGTCAATCTAATTGTCGTTTAGATTTTGAATACAGATTAAAAACTATTGCTGTTAAAACTTGATTATGATTATATGAAATCAAACAATGTACCTAGAATTTTATGAGAGTATAAAAATTAATCCAATTCTATCAGAATAAAATTTGTTTAATTGCACACATTGTATCATATGAAGTATCTAAGAACACTATCCATTGTCAAGGAAGTGTTATGATACACTGTTTGAATTCTTTTAATTGAACTATGTTTGAATTTTTCAAACTTTATTAGCACAAAAAGACAAGTTCCCAACAATTACTTTATTATGTTTGTTACTAATAGAAGGACTGATTTTTTCCTGTGAAAATGCTATTTTCCCACCAATCACACTCTCGAATTTTAAGCCTCTTAGTTGCTACAGAGTTCTAAGACAACAACTGTTTTGATAAGATAATCTGGAAGAATGCCATCCGGCTGAATGGTTGTTGAATATTTCAATTTATTTTATGGGCAAATCTCAAGACCACATGTGGTTACCTATATTTATTTAGCAGCTCATTCATGTGTTTTTAATGCAGAATTGGTAATAAAGATAGTTTGTTTATTGTAAACCTTGTGTCTAAAAAATTAACATCAACGAATCCTCTTGACAACCTTTGTAAGTTGCAAGAAAGTAACTTTGGAGTCTCATTTCACAACTGTAATGCAGATAAATTTGAATGTATTATTTCTGAGGCATTATTTCATTTGTGCCCTTCCTCCATTTTTAACAGAGATCATAAGAGATTCATCTTTATTTGACATGTCTTACAAATGTAGTTTTCTGAACACAGAGTGATTCTGTAATCTGTATTTTGATTCTGTCACTATGCACCTATAACAAAAGGATATGGTATAAATTCAGCCCTAAGTAGGAAATTCCAGTTCCGGGAAAAAAGAAAAAAAAAAGAATTTCCCATTCAGGCTTTATCAGCCTAAACCATGAGGCTTGTACTGTCTGTGACCCTTTTTCTTCTCATCCACCCAAAACCTTTGTGTACCATATTACATAGTGCCAAAAGTTCAGGCTTGGAACTTTAAACTAGCTTTGGACATTATCACTTAATTACCATACAGTTTAAAGCATAGAAGAATTACATGTAGTTTATGAGCTCTAAGGAATACGTTATACACTCCGCAGGTTCTGTTGTTGTTGTTGTTTTGCAATACCTGGATCCCTTGACATTTCCTACTGTAATTTGGTAAGAGATGTATGAAAATTGGAATGTATTCCCTAAAATAAGAGTTACCAACTTTTTTTAAAGTCCCTCACAAAACTTTCCACATTCATGAAAATGTCTCATTTCATTTCATTCATTGTTTCTTTGTCCTAAATCTCCTCTATAAGTTTTCCCAGCCCGTTACTTATAGCTCCTGGCCACCGAAGTAGTGCCTTTTCCTAATGCAAGGATGTTAGTAAAATCCTCCATCATTTCTATAGTCATCTGAGCATAGACATACTTCTGTAGTGTATGGCTTAACTATATTCAGCTATTGTCTTTTGCTACAGTTAACACAAACTGAATTATTTCTCATTCTTTTCACCTTTGCTCCTACATTTCCAGAAATTAAAAAATGAAAAATATAATTCAGATTGGAAACAAATCTTTTAAAAAAAAAATGCAAAGGGGAGGAGATCAGACAATGGTAAATTTAAATGATGTAAAATTCTCTCTAGCTATGTGTTTTTTGCATGTGCAATAAATATTCTGTATATTTTGAAAAAAATATGAATGGGATTTCTAATTTTCTTCTCATCCCATCTATGATGTTAATACCTAATATAGAACCCCTTAAGGAAGTATTGAATCTCAAGGGAGGCTACTGATTTGTTGTCTTATTTCTTGGAATCATATTGATTTAAGATAGATACAAGCCATCTGACTTTGCTGTTGGAAGAGTTATTCTGGTAAATGATTTGCTCCCTTACAAAGTCTGTTTTATTCTCAAATTGATTCCTAAAGCACCACTTTGAGCATTTTGAGACAATTTGTATTTGCTTGGTTTCCTTTGGCATATAGTTTGCTTTGATCCTGGATTTCAGTTTTTGAAGAAATACATACAGCTGTATTTACATACCCATATACAAATTACTGACTTCGATAGAAAGGGGTTAATTAATATTTCTGGCAGCATATTTGGAACTAATGTTTTAATGAAAATGTTACTTTCAATATCTGCATTCATTTTCCTTCCTGCTGTTGGAGTTCCTCTAGTCAGCTTGTGCAATATGCATCAGTCTTGTGTTCCTCTATTTGTGTGAGTGATGGAAAGAATTTGAAATTGACAGAAGTTTCAGTAAAGAATGCTCAACCTTCTGCTTGCTGTTCTGTAACAGTTCCCCACAAGATTCAGAGTAGTAAAGCAGAGGTAAATGTAACTAAAACTGAAAGTGCTTTTTTATAAACTTACCAAGAGCAGGAGAATGTACCTTATAAAACTTTTGAGTGCTAAAATGTCATGCAGGAGTTTCAGACGGTACTTTGAATTTTAACGTCTCCAAGAACAATTTATAATGAAAGTATTGATTCCCTATAAGTATTCAGCAATCTGTAGCAAATATTGTCAAAATGAAATCAGATGTTTGTAACTTAGTACTTAAGAAAAACGATGAGTGCATGTTTTGGACTTTCAAGTATTCTCTATGCAGTTCAGCTTTAAGACATAAACTGATGTAAAAATAAATGAGTGCTTGCATAATTTATGTAATGTCTTGCTCCCTGATCCTGTTTGTATTGATTTTTCTAAAAGGCTTTTGTGGCCACAGGAACCAATCTGTCTCTCCAGTTTTTTCCGGCCAGCTGGCAGGGGGAGCAGCGGCAAACACCAACCCGAGAATACGTTGACTTTGAAAGAGAGGGAGGCAAGGTAAGGACAAAAGGGGTAGATGGCAGCCCTCTAGGTCTGTCTTCCAGAGGTTTTAAAACCCAAAAACTTTAAAGCATTATGTGGAATGAATGTGCTATGTCCTACACATATCCATTTTTATGGAGACTGGTTGCCTGAAACTGCAGTTTCCCAGCAAATTGTCCGTGCTGTCTATAAAATGTTTTGAAGCCCCACATTAACAGTTCTGTAGATACATTTCTATTTGTTTATAAAGAATATTTTTTTTCTGCTTGTCAGGAGCGTGTTATGCCCAGTGGCTTTTAGATAGATATATTCATTATCGGACCTTGTTTAATATCCGTATACACAATGTTATCCTTAAGAACTGCAATGGTTTCCTTTATAACCCTGGGTAATACTCCTTTTGCTGAAGAGTGAAATATACATAGCATGCAAAGATTTTGGTTGGATGTCAACAAATAGCAATGGTATGTGTTAGGGTCTTTCTGACAGCATTCAGAACAGTCAGATTCCAATTCAGCATTCAAATGATTTCAGTTGATAGTCAGCTTAACATATGGCAATTCATCTCAACAGACATAGGAAAACCTTGTAGAAAAGAATACATATTGGAAAACACAAATAATGATATTTGTTTTTCTTTCAAAAGTCATCAGTGAAAATAATCCTGCCCTGAATTTGAAAATATATGTGTATCTTTAGAACCCCAGAATTGCATTGGTCTGGTTTTGCCTAACATTTCTATGTTTTGCCTATCAAAATGCTTATTAGCATGGTTATATGCTAATAAAATCTGCACAGAATGTATTTGATTAACTGTACCTAGAGTGAGCTACTTTCAACCTAATTTAGGAACAAAATAAATTATTGTTCTTCAGTATTGAGTAATGTAAAATGTAAAAGATAAATTTGCTTATAATTCTCCAAACATACGTGCTTCTTTAATACCTGTATATTCTCTGTTTCACCAATCCTTCAAAAATCAGAAGAAAACTCTTACAGTAATCTGATTTTTTTCTATACATAGACTTCTAAAAGGAATTACATCAGAACAAAAATTGCTGTTTTCTTTTGCACAGTGTTCCACTATTTAGCATTTCAGCCTTTTCCTTGTACTTTGAAAATGGTCTGATCTTATAAATGTGCTGGAATTATTGAAACAGGTCCAAATGCTTTGCACATCCTTCCAGTTTAAAAATGTGTTCCTTTTTCTTCAAGCTTCTCATTTTAACTTCACCTCTAGACAAGTATAATTATCTTTCTTAAAAAATCTTAAGTGAGGCCGGGTCATTCAGTGACATATTTCTCATGATGTTTAATTTGTCGCAAACACACATGATTACGTTTGCTGCCTTTTATATGCAGTCCTTCACAGTGCACCAAAACCCAATGGAGCCTTGTGTTGCTATTTTCATGCTGCTTTCCATAATTGGGGTCTGTCGCTGTCAGGGAACCAAAATACTATAGTGACAAGTAGAAATTGTAAGGTAATAGCAGAAGAACTCTAAAATACAATCAATCACATTTCCCTGGTATATTCAATTTGAAATGAATTTTTACATGGAAAACCACCCCTTAATTTTTTAGCCCCAAATTCTTCTTTGGTTGCTGGCAAAGCACAACTAGCAAACTTTGGTTTGGTGATGGATTGCATTTTTAGGATTCTGGAGCTAAACTGTGCGTATTATGGATTGTATTGGTGAGAAATCTTTGTGTACTTTCATAAGTGACTATGCTTATCTTTGATTGTAATTAATAGTTTTAAGAACATTTTGTTAAATGAAAGTTTTCTTTAAAAACTAGTCTGCTAGTCCAAAAGTGGTGACTACCACTTTTGAAATAAATTTTTAAAGTGACAATGTTAAAGTTTGGGGTTGCATTGCTTGTAAACATTCTGTTAATTAAACTTACTTTACAATTGCCCTTTTTCATTTTCAGTGTATTCACTTAATTTGTTGTGGGATTTTTTACTTTGTTTTAATCTGAACAGAGGAGAATAAACTATGAAGAAGCTCTGGTTATTATTACTTCTATGGTTTGACAAAGTCCTGTAATAAAATATTAAGCTTTATCATTCTTCATAAATATATTGGGACAACCATAGTGCCATATCTGTTAAGAGTTTGATGTTATTATTTATACAATATTATTTGCTTTGTGGAAGAAGAAAGCAGCTAAAAACATGCATTGCAGTATAATTGCCCTTTTGATATTTTTCTCTGGTTTATGTGATTTCCAATTGACATTAAGATGTTACTTATTTGAATTAATAGTGGATGTCAGCAGGTTTTATAAATACAGTATAGTAATTATGGCACTTTGTAAACCCATAGAATATTAAGTATGTCTCCTGCTGGTTCCTGTGTGTTTCTTTCATAGTATTTTTCTTTACTATCTGATAATGAAATACTCAAAAGGTTTTCTAAACTTGACACATAGCCTAATGAATGGAATTGTTCATTTTAACAAAAGTAGCACATTAAAGCACTTTGTGCTTGCATAAGTTAACCTTGTCCTGGTATGTAGAATTTGTGTCTACAACTTTACAATGTTCATCTGTCTGCCTTGGAATAGAATTCCTTAATTAGAAATTAGCATGCAATTGTAAATGCACAGTTGCTATATTCCAAGTACTTTATCATAAAATAATAATGCAGGAAAAACTTCAATATGTCTCTGTACTGAAACCTTTGATCCAGGAATTCCTCATCCACTTTTGGTGAAAACAGTTGCAGCGGCTGAACTATTGCATGAGATATTTTAAGTGGTGAAACTTCTAAATGCCTAGATGGTGTGGATCGGAGTAGATTCATTAAAAAGTTCCATTGATAAGGACAATATATGAAAATTGCTGCTGGGCCTGCCACAAGCTATCTAAAAAAAATCACGAACATAAAATAAACAATTATTTTCCTTCTGACTCATCATGGCCTGAAGCTTTACTTTGTGTAATATGATCCAGGCATAGTTTGGCTAAGTGTTCAGGTACCAAAGATAACATCAAGACTAACTGATCGGCTTCCTGTGGCAGGCTGTCTCTGAAAAAAGGGAAATAGCTGATGAGAGAAAGGTGACTAGGACAGCAACGGCATTAAAACATCAATACTTCCTTTTACTTTTTACAGTTTATCCTGTAAAATTACCATCTTGTATGTAGCTGCTTGTTACATTTGGGGAAAATAACAGCTCTGAGAATGAGAGCAATTCTATCAGATAAAAGCCTGTAAGATGGACGTTAGAAATGTTCACCTCCTGAGGCTCTGCTGTTTATATTGGAGTCTCCAACCCTGATAACTTTACCCCAAAGGTGCTTTTTTTCAAGGGGCAACTGAACTTTCTGTTTTTTTCCTTTGATGACGTTTTGTTTCTCATCCAGGAAGCTTCTTCAGCTCTTCCTCACCATCCAGTTAGAGCTGAAGAAGCTTCTTGATGAAACGTCTTCAAAGAAAATCAGAAAGTCCAGTTGCCTCTTGAAAAAAGCACCTCTGGGACAACCATGACCTGGAGGACTGAGAATCTCCGTAGACATTTAGTGATGCGCTTTGGGATGAATCCCCTTCGAATGGTGTAGGAGTAGGAAGGGATTTCCAGACTACAAGAATCTTTTGCACTAAAGTGATTCTGAGGATACAGATAAACCTCCAAGTGGCCTCAACAACCCTCTAAAAGGATGCAAATGACCAGCTGTCCACAAGAAATATAAATCCTTCCATTCCCCACCATCCAGTCAGACCTGAAGAAGCTTCTTGGACGAGAAGTGAAACATCTTCCAAGAAAAAACCAGAAAGTCCAGTTGCCTCTTGAAAAAAAAGCACCTTTGGGACAACCACAATCTAGATGACTGAGAATCTCCATAGACACTTGACAACTTTATGATTTGTAGACTTCCAACTCCCAGAATTCCTCAGCCAGCATATAAGGTTTATATGATGTTTGGTGATACAGGTACTGCCTGCTACAGGTAGTCCCAGCATATGACCACAATTGAGATCCAAATTTCTGTTGCTAAGCAAGACAGTTTTAAATGAGTTTGACCCCATTTTATAATCTTTCTTGCCACAGTCACTAAGTGAGTCACTGCAGTTAAGTTAGTTACACAGTTGTGAAATGAATCTGGCTTCCCCATGGACTTTGCTTGTCAGAAGGTTGCAAAAGGGGACACAGGACACTGCAACCGTCATAAATATGAGTCAGTTGCCAAGCGTCTGAATTTTGATCCCATAACCATGTGGATGCTACAGTGGTTTATAAGTGTGAAAAACGGTCATAAGTCCCTTTTTTCAGTGTCATTGTAACTTCGAACACTCACTAAACGAATGAGTGTAAGTCAAGAACTATCTATATTTGGGAAGCAGGATTGGTCATAAGCTGTGATAAACCTCTCTGGAAAGTAGAAACTATTTGTGTGGAATGAGGCTTCTATGGCTCTACTCATGGGGGCAGTTCATGCAACCAGACTAGCACACTTGAAGTGCTGGCAAGGGACAATTGATCACCTGTCTTTTTGGAAAGTGGAGAATGGGAGCACGGTTAGACTGGCCAGTGATCAAATTCTGGGATTTGATCCTACAACTGCAATAGGATCTATCCTGATCCTCCTTAATAACTCAGCAACTTCCCACTGCCAGCGCTCATGAGATTCAGGACTATTTCTAAGAGCTGGGACTTCGGGCGCTTTGTCAAGTTTTCCTTTCAGCAATTCCAGTCAAGACTGAGGTGTGGAGAGAGAGAGCCTCTGCTTTGCAGGGTTCCTCCGGGCTTGATGTTCTTCCCAAAGAATGATCATCATCTTCCAGTGTTTTGAAAGGTCTGAGTTTTATCTAGCTTCTGTTCAGTCCGTATGGGGTTTTGGAAATCCAGATAAATAAACAAGAGTTTGGCAAGTTTACGTCTACATATGTTTGCATCCAAACTCCGTGATGAGCTATTTTATGATTAGGCTTCTGTATGCTTCTGATTGGAATAAGTGCTTCAGACTGCGTAGGAGCACAGATGTAACATCTATATGTGACTCATTAAAGCAGCTGCCCCATTTCCATGAGGGGGTGGCTGCTGCGGAAACCTTCCAGCAGCAACTGTGCAAATCTGGAAACAGATGTGGCTGCTGCAATGAATCGGAGACAGGTGCTGCTGCTTTTATTCTCCACTCATTCTGAAGCACTTCTCCCACCCCATTGAACTGGAATTTTGCACAGCTCTGTTGAGATTTAATACTATTGTTGGAAGCCTCTTGTGTGCTTAGAGGGAAATTGAGTAACATAATCCAAAATGAGTAGGCAATTGTAGTCTAATAGCTGTACTTGGTCTTCCCTAATTTCATCCCAGTGGGAGAGAAGAGGTATTAATTCAGCAAGAGCAGTCTGTTTCATCTCTTTGGTATGTAGGAAAAGAGGTGTGAGAAAAATGTCAGCGGCTTCATCATTTGTTGCCATTATGGGTCCCCATTCTTCTGGTAGGAAAAAGGTGTCCGGCTCATGTCGCCACAACTTCATCTTAGGTGTGTGTTTTTTAAACCTTGCTGGCTTCATAAACAATCCTCAAAATGACAAGACAGGATTCCCATCTGCTGCCTCTTCAATAAAAGAATAAAAGTTGGTCTTTTACTTCTTGTAAATTGCTGTCACTTGAGTGACATTGTTCCAAAGCTGAGCCATATATTGGTTATTCCTGTGAGGTTTGTTGTCCAGATGTATGGCAGAATGCCAGCTGGCAATCACGGTGGTCTTACCATGAATAAGTGCTTAAGGGGAAACACTGCAATACATTTGTAGACTTTTATTCATTCATTCATTCCCCCCCCCCCCCATCTCATTGGGTTATAGAGTCCCATTAATTTACAGATAAAGGAAGTAATTTTAATAGGGTTTAATTACATTTCTGTGTTAAACCATTCATAGAAACTGATGTTTCTTTGCTGGTTTCCATATTGTAATAATTTGCTGTGAAGATCAGCATAATGCTACACCTTCAATTTTCAGCCTTCTTCCATCAGTTTTACATACACATTAAAAAAGTTATATATAGTAATAAGTGAGCTTTGCCCCATTTTACAACTTTTCTTGCCACATTTGTTAAGTGAATCACTGCAGTGGTAACACAATTGTTAAGTGAATCTGATTTTGCTTATCAGAAGGTTGCAAAAGATGATCAAATGACCCCAGGGCACTGCAACCCTCATAAATATGAACCAGTAGTCAAGCATCCAAATGTAAACTTTGTGACCATGGTGTTGCTTCAAAGGTCGTAAGTGCAAAAAATGGACATAAGTCACTTTTTTTCAGTGCCATTATAAATTCAAACGGCCACTAAATGAACTCTTGTAAGTCGAGGACTACTTTAACATATAACTGCTTGAAGACCAACGTATTCTAAAAAGTGTATTTCAGGGCTTTTTACTGCTTGTAAGTCAACGGACAGGACCTCAGTAATTGACATTCTATTCTTTTTAGGTATTTTATCATGTCTATTGCAGCCTTTATATTTTAAAATCTAGACAGCTTTAGAAAGGAGTGTTTGTAATTAGAGACCTGGTATGGTTTAGAAGGTTATGTCTGTCCCTTTTAAAACAGTGATGGCAAGTTGCCCTTGTGAATAATTGATGTTGAGTTTTGCTTTGGAATGTTTGTGATGTAAATAGTAGAGAACACTGTTTGGCCTGTCACAAATCAAAGTGATCCAATGTGCTCTTGTTTGGCAAAGATTTCAGGGTGTGACTTTTAGGTAGACATTGAATATATTATTCTTAACACTGCTGCTGTTGTAATTATAATGATGAACATTATTTATTTTCCTAATGTTGCTGTTTATTATCACAAAGAATACTAGTCAGGGCTTTGTAAGATTTCCTCTAAGTCTGTTTGTCAGACTGCAGCAAAGTTTTCAATAAAGCTGATAAAAACAAGTCATTCTTTGTTGCCAGTGCAACACTATTTTGTTCTGTGAATGGTGCTTAGTAAAACTACAATATTAGAATGCCATTTCATTTGTCTAGTGAGATGATTCAGAGTCAGTTGAGTTCAACATTCAGGGTTCATTACTGTAGATAACAAGCAGACAGGCTGTTAACTGTATTCTGTAATAGGAGAAGTTGTATATGAATATATTTGAGCAGTGACTCACCTGAGTTTATTCTCTAAGAACATATGTTAGACCCAGTTGCTGGGAATATGACTGAAAATGAATTCCAGTGTGGTGGTATGTTCTTACTATTTTACGGTTTCCATGTGGTGACACTGACTATGCTGACTCACTAACTGATGGCTGGTGATTGGTGAATTACATGCATTCAGTTGTGTTAGAAATGATTCAGTTGGCTTTTTAGAAAGAAAAAAAAGATAGAATATACACCCTCTAAACTGGCTTTCTATAGAAGCTTACATTATTAATAATAGCTTAGTAATACTGGGTTCAAGTACTAAATTGGATATCAGAATGTAAATGTTCTTTTCATGTGCATTTGTGTGTAAACATTATAACATAAAATGCAGTTGATAAGAGTGTCAAGGGATATGTGTTTAATGGAATTGAGAGTCCATTGGTGGTAGACAGCTCAAAGATAGATGCCATCTGAGAAACATTGGGTTGCTTTTGAGATATTGAAATATGTTTATTTCACCGTAAACAAGGAGCATCAATAAAGATATAATTCACATTCCTGGCTTTTATTGGAGTTAAGGCTTCTGTAATTCATAACGTTTTCATTTTAGTTTTTATATGTTACCTTAGCACCAAAATTAGGCTCTAGCAGATAATTAGTGGAATTGGTGTGTAATCCAAGCTGCTACAATTTCAAATGGCTGACGTGCCTTACAGATTTCACTTCTGTTCAAAGCAGCTGCTTGTTAACGTATAAGTTTCTAACCATCACTGTTGACTGCTTACTGTCAGGTATTGAGTAATGGTATTTCTTTCAAGATACTTTTGTGAAGAGTCCCATTTCTGTACCACTGAATAGTTGTCTATATTCGTGTATTAAACCTTGTATGTCTAAAATTAGTGTCTGTACTATTATATGTAAATTTGCATTAATGATGGAAAACAAGTTGATAGAGAGTTTTTAAATGTCATCTCAAAGCTAAAATAGCTTGCCCTCTTAACAATTTGAATACTAGAAAATGATCAGCTATTGCATATTTGAATGCTAGGCTTCCAGGAAAAAAAAATGCTGTAACCCATTCTAGATCTCTTTTACCTGGGAAGAAACACAGAGAAAAGATTCTGTAAGCCCTTCTCCCAGATTTCTATCCTAGCTGTTCAGTCTACATGCATTTGATATTATACAGATCTATAAATTAAGGCAAGTGGAACCTTCCTTACAAATTTTGATAAAAGTACAACTGTAGTCTACATCTGAAAATTGGATTTCAGAGTTTATATACGTACTAAACTCATTTTAAGCAGTTTTGTATTTGAAGTTTCTTTGTATTTTACTAGAAAATATTTTTTTAATTGTATGTAATAGGCTTTTAACACAGATACAGCTTGAAATATAATTGTTATTTCTGTATACAGGGTAGAGTTAATAATGTTCCCAAGATTAATTTTCATGAGATAAAACTCCAGCTGCTACTTTGCTTTGTTGTGAAATAGTAGCCATTGTTTATATATAGCCTTAATCAGAGTTCTTTGGAATTCTGAGCAATCAGCCATGAGCAATTTGCCCTTGGATCTTCCTTACAACTTGAGTAGGTTTGTTTAGCATCTCCTCCACTAGGATCCCAGGTTTCAAGCGATTTAGGAGAGAAGAAAACAAATGTCATTATTTGGGCGTAAAGTAGCAACTCTGTAAATAGAGGCATCTTATTTGTTTTGTGGTGCCACTTGCAGGTGGCATGAGTGAAAAGCAGCAGCATGTTCCTTGATCAAGACTCCTGGCTAAAGTGTTCAAATCATTCAAAAGACTCTGACCTCCATTTAGGCAATTTTACTTGATACTAGTTTGTTTTAAAAGTCGGGACTGACTGCAAAGAGGATATGACAGCTATAAAACTCAAATAGAGCTAGAAATGAAGAGGAAACCAGTTTTATCTTTAAAAAGGAAATGTGGTCAAACGGCTTCAGCGATAGTAGCAGTTTCTTCCAAGCTGTAGACTTAGGCTTCTTTCGCTGACAGGGAGGAATATTCATTTATGTGGTTTAAAGAAAAATGTCAGAACACGGAGCTATGGGGCTTGCTTGCACATTGGGAAACATGTCAGTTGGAAGGGAATTTTTTAAAAAACAGCAAACGTCAAGATGCGGAGGCCTATTCTAAAATAAATTCAGGATTATTGCAGGGAGGAAGCCAAATATCACCAGCGTGATGGAACATCTTCCATTTGGGTATCAAATAGGCCCTTACTGTAGTGGCTTCTGAAAAATATTGGAAACATAATTATTTTAGAGGCATTTAGGAGTTGAATATTGTCTGTGGTTGCTACCTTGTAAACTGAACTGCAGGATGTAGTGTAACCGTCATCAAATTGTGTAATAGAGATTATTCGGGTGTGAAGATAGTAAGGTGTTACTGTGCTTGTTACATTATTTTGTAGGTGTTTCATGATGGTTTGATTGTTTTAAGTGTTATATTTGAGTGGGATGCTTTATTGTTTAGAGTGCTGCACGTGCTAGGGATATTTTTATTGCTTTAACACTTCACGAGCTCAGTGAAATTGGTCACATATGAATTTGGTAAATAAATAATCTATAATGCCCAACTGCTGGAGTACCAGGTATACTTGTGGGCTTTTTTATAATTGTAATTCAGCTTGCCAGCCTGGAATATGTTGAAAAGCGAGATAAACGCTCATTTAATAGTTTAAATCCCACAGAAATGTGTAAAAAGTACTACAGGTAATGGTTATTTGCACCGCGTGTCTTGGCTTATAGACATGAGTGGAATGTGCATGAAATAGGGGGAAAGTAATTTGTTTTGAGCAAAAGCAACTTCAGATAAGTCTTTTGCAGCATTATTTTTCATCATGCAATCACAAAAGTTGTGTGGAAGTCCACATTACAGGTAAGCCCTCACTTTAATAATGAACAAAATTGAGCCTGGACTTGCAGTTGCTAAAGCAGCTCACCATGTGACCTGACAACGTTATAACCATTTTTACGTCAGTCATAAAGTGGTTACTGGAGTCGTTAAATGGAACACGTGATTGTTAAGCAAATTCATTCTCCCGAATGGGTACCTTTTTCTTTGCCGGAAACCAGCAAAAAGTGAGGGAAATTGGGCAAAACTATTGCAAATTACTGTTACGTGATGGCAGGACCCTGCAATCCAACATAAGTGCAAGTTGTCAAGCACCAGAAATGCAATCATGTGACTGCAAGGGGTAGAATAATTGTAACTTTCAATATATAGTAGTCAAAAGTAAGTTTTAGAGGGGGGGTGTCCGTTGGAACTTCCAGTGATCATTAATCAACGTGTTGTTAGCGAGAACCACCTGTAAATGTACATTTCCCAACATTAGAAAAAATAGCAAGAGAAATGCTTTTAAAAGTCTTACAGCAGAAGAGTCAAGCAGTAATAAAGTGATAAAACATGGTTTTTAGAGCTTTATTGTACAAATATCCATTGAATTGAGTAAGGAAAAAAATGTGACAGATTCCACAGCCTATAAAAACATAATGGCAGAAATAGACTTCTCTGACAGTGTGTGTATGAAATAGGAAAGACATGTTTGAGCTTAGTAGCAGCCCTTTTAACAGATTCAATGCTTTGCTCCAGTGTCAAAACAAAACACTCAGAATATAAGTGAGTTTGGCAGTCTCCCTTTAAAAAAGAAAAGCCGATTCATGAGACATCATTGCACTGCTTACTCATGAATAACTTTCCTATTGTAAACAATTTAAACCAGCAGGATAAACTTACCTGCCAAGTTAGCTGTGGTCTCTCTCCCCCCTCACCCCAAATCTCAAATAGTTCTAACTCTTAAAACTATTAACGGTTCTCCTTCACCTCCAATTCTCCTCAGTTTCTGACAATAAGAAGTGGATGAAAGCTGTGTCTACAGGGTACTTTATAGGCTAATGCACTCTTAAGATTTTTCATCTTGAAAGATTTTGAAAAGAAAAGAAAAAGACGAACGCCTTATTTTATTCCATATCGGGGACAAAACTCCAGAACACCAAGTGTTTTGTTCTAAGCTCTGAACACTCAAAGCAGTCATTTCAGAGTCAAAACATTGATGTTTTTGACACTCCTGCTTGAAAAAGACACTGTGGCCCTGGAAGCATTATCATTTTGCTGCTTGGCTGTTGTTTTTTTTCCTTCCTCCACCCCAGCCCCTTAAAAAAGTCTCATTTAGTAAAAGTTCATTAGTCATAGCATCATCCTCAATTTTCTTGTTATTAAACCTCCGTCTGGAGAGAGGCATTTTTGAAATGGAAAACGGTGCATGTAGTCCTAGACCTATAACAGTTCATTTAGTGACCATTCAAGGTTACAACGGCACTGAAAAAAGTGACGTGAGGTTTTTTTTCACATGACCATTTCAGCATTCCCATGGTCACATGATCAAAATTTGGACACTTGGCAGCCTGACACGTATTTATGACCGTTGCTGTGTCTCGGGGACTTCTGCAACCTTCTGAGAATCCAGATATATTTAACAACCATGTTACTAAGTACAGAGCTGCAGTGGTTCATTTAACAGCAGTGGCAAAAAAGGTCATAAAATGGGGCAAAATTCACTTAAATGTTTCGCTTAGCAACAGAAATTTTGTGCTCAGCTGCGGTCATAAATTGAGGACTATCTGTATTGAAATCTCAGTATTGAAGACAGAAGCTCCTACTGGTAGGTTCAACTTGAAAGAAAGAAAGAAACAAAACAAGCACAGTTCCTTCTGCAAATTGTTGTTCACAACTGTTGGGAAACAATTTAATAGGAAACGGATTTTATTTCCACCCACAATAAATAAGCTGTAATCAGTGCAATACCATACCGCTCTTATTTCAAACTGGTGCAATAATTCTTGCGCTGTTTCAAAGTCATTAATGGGTTAAAGGAGGATTTCAGAAAGAAGCTATACTTAGATTTGTGGATGTCACGTCATGACCTGATTTTGATAGGTGTCTTTGATAGAGCACCAGCGTTTCGAGGCTTGCATCCTGGTGTCTAAGATAACCTCTTTGTGACCTCTAGATCTTCATCATGCTTTTCCGTGATAAAATTCTAGTTATCGGTAGTGCCCTTGCTATCACAGGGATGGATCTGATTGACACACACTTGCGCTCTAGACAAGATACTCTTGAATTTTTTTTGCAAAAGAAAGAGAGAGAGAAAGAAAAGAAAGAAAGAAAGAAGCCACCTAGACTGTTTTTGAAAAAAATAAGTGTTTTAAATGGGGTTAAGTAAAATTGAGCAGATGCCTAGCTTCTTTGCTCAGTTTCTCCTTAAACTCTGATCCCACCCCATAAAATGAGTTGGGAGGTGGGGAGAGAGATAATACTGGTTATTTTCATTCTGGATCAGCCGAATGAAATACAACTTGTAAAAAGGAATCTGGCATCTCCAAGCCCCGAGGAAGTGTGTCCACATCCGATGAATTATAAAAAATAACTCGTATTTTAAAATTCTCTAAACTGAAGACCAGAAAACCTTTCATGATTCTGATAGATTTTATGGGTAACCTTGCTTGGTATAAATAGCAACAGAATTTATGCCTCTAAGCAATGCGATTTTAAAGCGCAACATCACATGACCATACTGCTTTGTGACAGCAGTTCCGGTAATCACCGATTACTGTCTTTAAGCGAGGAACGCACATGATTGTGATTTCCTGCTGGCTTCCACATTGACTTTGCTTGTGGGAAGCTGGCAAGAATCATCACAGATCATGTGACAACCAGAATTTTGAGGGCCAGTTGTAACTTCCAGTCATACAGCACTATTGAAGTGGTTGGTGATCATTAAACAAGGACAGCCTGTATTCAATGACTGAGAATTTTCTTCTCAAATGAAACCTGGAATAACTTAATTCCGTTTCAGCATGGTCTCAACGCCTCTCAAGTCTGTGAAGAGCTCTAACTCATTTTTTACAAAGATGTTTCCAGGGCAATGTTTATTGTGCCAGCACTTTTAAAAGGATACATTTTTTCAACACAATTGTTATAATCTAAACACTTTGTAATAACTTAAAGTAAAAGCTGTTACTGTTATAAACTCTGAGCAGTCCATGCTTATTTCGTGTTTTTTTTTTTGTTCTTGGTGACTTTTCTTTTATTAAATGTATTAGGCAAAATAATATGGATTTTTTGTTTTTTACATAGAACATAAGATTTGAGAAAAACACAAATCACAAAATGAAACTCTTTGTATTAAAATATCTGGGGGGGGGGGGGGTTGTTACCATATTGTAGATATTTGATAGTAAACTTGAAGTTTGAATCTTTATTTTAAAAGTTAGTTGTTGTTTTGCCTGTGTCCTGCTATAATCCTGACAGAATCTTTATTAATATAGTAGCTGAAGTTTTGTTTGTGTTATCAGTCTGATTGCTGTGGTGGTCTGCACAAAATGAGAGGCAGCTCAAAACAGTTCAAAAACACCTTGTTCCAGCTTTAAAACAAAATTCAGAATACTGGTGATTTGTTTCTTGTTGTCTTAAGGTAACTTCCTATGATCTGAACACTTAGAACAATGCTGCCTTCAAGTCTGGACTGTGTTTTGTTTTAAAAATCACACTTCTTTGCACATCCTTAAATTTCTTATATGGTGTTTGATCCTAGCCTCATGTTTGTGGATTGTGTAAAGTAGAGCTCTCCAAATTTGGCATCTTTAAGACTTGTGGACTGCTACTCTCAGTATTCTCCAATGAGTATGGCTGGCTGAGGAATTTTGAGAGTTGAAGTCCACAGGTCTTAAAATTGTTGAGATTGGAGAGCCCGGGTATAGGGAAAGTGTCTGTGTGTATTTGGTTTTATATTTTATTTTGTCCATTTTTGTAGGATTTACCACAATGACTTTTTTGTATTAAAAGTTGGAATCTTGCCTTTTATTTTTAAAAAACGATGTTGTAAGGCCATTGTAGGTTAAAAATAAAGATACAGAAAGAGATAAGGGTGTGACATGTGTAAAATGTCTGCCTGGGTTCATGTTCCTAGACATCATCTCACTATGTGTATTTGTTTTCTCACTTTCCAGGTCTACTTAAAAGCACCCATGATCCTTAACGGGGTTTGTGTTATTTGGAAAGGCTGGATAGATCTCCAAAGACTGGATGGCATGGGCTGCCTAGAATTTGATGAGGAGCGAGCACAGGTAAAGAAGATGGCCACAGGCTTCTCATTCTGTGATTTCACATTCCGTGATTTCAAAACTTCATGCATTTTTATAATACATTTATAAATTGAGGTTGAAGGAATCATATCATAAGGAGGTCTCCCAAGTTGCCCACTTTTAAGGATTGTGGACTTCAGCTCCAGAATTCTTCAACCAGTCATGCTGGCTGGGGAATTGCAAGAGTTGAAGTCCACAAGTCTTTAAAAATGGCCAAGTTGGGAGACCCCTGATATAATGCACTGAAAACATCAGCAGAGTCATAATAAAGGTTCAACACCTTTGGATCTGCCTGATTCTTTTTTTTTTCCTTTAGTATTCATTGCTCATAATTTAAATGTCCAAAGGATCTGACTCAAATGTCATTCATCTATTTACAAGAGAAGGAAAGAAAAAATTTACTCATATCTCTTTGGATGATACTGAGTTTATCTGGGTTTGGGCTGGTAAATATTGTTTGATGATGACAGTGTATGCTTTACTGGGTGTTAAATATTTTTCTTGTGGTAGGTGATGCTTTGTTAAAAACAAAACTAAAAAATCCTTATTTGTAAAACTGAATCCTGGGGTTTGGATGGCTACAGAGAGCTTTATGGGCTCTGTACTGACATTGGTCCTCTCTCTATCCCTTTTTACATCATGAAATGGCAGCTGCTAAGACAATGGCCAGAAATAAGATTCCCAGATGGCGGTTGGTGTTATGTTCCATCTTGGCGCATTGAAAAGGGATTGTTTTGTACCCAGATAAAAATTGACCCAAAGGGTCCAATCTGCAACACGAAAGCAGAATCCAGTATCCAATGTGTGTTGCTTTTCAGTGCAGCTAGCTGAGGCCTTCACTGATGTTTATTGATTAATAGAAGTTGGTATTAAATTAGGCAAAGGCCCACTGATGCTCTTTTACATCATTTCTCAAAATAGCTTAAGGGCTCAGAAAGTGCCTTAGGCATAAAAGGCAATTTAATGTTTTTTGGTATCGTCATTTGATTTTTAGATTTAAATTTTAATGTGCTCAGAGCATATTAAAATATAGCTGGATTCTCTGTATCCAAAGCAATTATCAGCAGTAAACAGTTGGAAAATCTGATTGCTAATGGAATATGAGCAAATGTTATGTGTTTATGTTAACAATTATACATGCAGCTTTTGATTATTGGCAGGGTAAAACATGCTAAAAAGAAAAGATAAATATATATTTTTAGGAATAGTGCATCAGAATTACATGTTGCCGTGTATGGTTGGAAATGTAATTCCTCAGCACAGAATAGTTAATTGAGAAATGTTAGCAGAAACCTCATAATATTTTTTTAAAAAATATACTAGACTTATGCAACAAAAAGCTTTCCAGATTATAAAACTTTTGGTGGAAGATTCTCATGTTTGGTTTGAAAATGTCAGGCTGAAATTATAGACACTGATATTCAATAAAGCCTCTGGCAATTGAATAATATCAAGAATTTTACCTAGCTGTAGTACATTTTTCTTCTGATAACAGCCAGGTTTATCACTGTATTATCTGGTGCAATACACAAGATATAAAGAGATGATGCCAAGATAACACCTTTTTAAAATGTCACATCAACACTCAGAGCAAGCATATTTCTTAATTTTGCTAAGATGCAAATCAGGAGTGATTTCTTCACACACACAAGTTGTAAATTATTTCCTATGTTTCATTGCCTGCATGACTGGGACAGGCACCCTTTAAGAATCCACACATGGCCATTATAACAGTAGAGGAATTAAACTGCCGTGAATGAAAGCAAATATACATGTCCCAGGATAATGTTGCGGGAACCAATGTGAGTCAGTCACTGGGACCAGAGGTTTGTTCTCCCAAGCTTTCGGACTAATGCTGGAGCCCATCCTCAGGGAACGTCTGAATCTGCAGGATGGATGCACTGGCCTGTGGTTCTATGTTGAGAAGTTCTAAGGATGGGCTCCAGCACGAGTCTGGAAGCTTGGAAGAACAAACTTCTGGTCCCAGTGACCGACTTAGATTGAATTGAGCTACGCCCATACCGTTTTACAAACACCCATTTTGAACTTGAGAAGAAATAAAATGTTTAACAATGGAGCAAGTGCACCATTTTAAAATGCGTCATTTTAAAGGCAACACTGAGTCTGAACAAGATATATATATATATACAGCCATAGGGCTGCATTAACAGTATCTCACTTATCAGTTATATGCTCTGTTTCACGATGCATCATTCGGTTCTCCCACAAAATATAGAATCTGGCCAGGTGACAGCTTCAGTCAAACAAGCATTTAATTCCAATGCAGGTATGACTACTTTTTTTTCCTGACTCTGGTTTCTGGTTGGTAGCAGGAAGATGCATTAGCACAGCAGGCTTTTGAAGAAGCTCGGAGAAGAACTCGAGAATTTGAAGACAGAGATAGGTCTCATCGGGAGGAAATGGAGGTGAGAGTCTCACAGCTGCTGTCAGTTACTGGTTAGTACTTTACCAAACATCTAGATTTTTTTTTACAATGTTTGATATTTCAGTGTTGTGATTTTGAGAACTGTTGTTAAGTGAAGATTAGCGTATAAATTTATTTTAAAATGTTAATCCATCTATTAAAACAAGTTTTTAATATGGAATATTGCTGATTTCATAGTCCCATGGTTAGTTAATTGTTTGAATTCATCTATTTTGAATTATTTGTGGCATGGTTAATTCCTGTTGTCTGCTATAATATTCTGTGACGCACAAGGGACAGCATACTGTCTCCACTGAATTCTCCACTGAATTATATAAGCTGCAATATTTAATGACAAAACTATCTTTGATGACATTTGATCAAATAAGAAATATTATAATGTACAGGTAGTCCTCGAATAATGACCACAGTTGAACCTAAAATTTCTGTTACTAACTGAAAGATTTCTTCGGTGAATTTTGCCCTACTTTACTGTCTTTTTTTGCCACCATTGTTAAGTGAATCACGGCATTTGTTAAGTTAGTAACACGGTTATTAAGTGAATTGAACTTCCCTATTGACTTTGCTTGCAAGAAGTTCTCAAAAGTTGATCCCATGACCCTGGGACAGCACAACAGTCATAAATATGAACCCATTGCCAAGCCCTTGGAGATGCTACAATGGTCGTAAGGGTGAAAAACAGTCCTATCTCACTTTTTTCAGTGCCACGGTCACTAAATGAACTGTAAGTCAAGGACTACCTGTATTTACAATTCCTTGATTTTTCTGCTGGCACAAGCAACTTAAAAGGGCAGATGGGATGTGGTTTGAAGTAAGCACAGTGTGTAAGAGAAACACATAAGATAGGGGAGTGTATAAAATGGGGGAAATTTTGTTTCAACCCCAGAATAAAACTGTTGTGCTCTAGATCAGAGGTCTCCAACCTTGGCAGCTTTAAGCCTGGAGGACTTCAACTTCCAGAAATTCTGGGAGTTGAAGTCTTCCAGGCTTAAAGTTGCCAAGGTTGGAGACCCCTGTGCTAGACTTAGGACAGAACTAAAGCCCCAAATGCTTTGCTTCCTCTGGGTTTCCAGATGGGGAAGCAGAGAGAGACTCCTGCATCTTATGTTCACTCTTCTCACTTCTTGCTCCCAGCATGATTCCTCCCATCCGTATGCCCACCCCATTTTCTCAGGACTATTACTTCCCCCCCCCCCCCATCTCACTGCAGGCCTGCCTTCCCCTGTCCTCAACTATTCCTCCTCTTCCGTTTCTCACAAATAGTCCTGTTTCATTGCACGTACACATCAAGATATCTGAAAGGTACATGTTTCAGTTTGAGCATGAAACTATCTGAAACTAGCTCTTTAGGGAAAAAACAATTCGTGCACAGAAGTACTTTCAAGCAACATTTTCAACCCCTGCAATTTGTGCAATATGTGGACTACAGCTCCTAGAATTCCCCAGCCAGCACATTGGCTGAGGCATTCTAAGAGTTGACGTCCACATGTCATAGAGTTTCTAAGGTTGAGAAACATTTTCCTAAAACCAATTCAGGTGTTTTAATTCCTGAACCCCAGCAGTTTTTTCATAGTTAATGTCATAAATGTCAGGATATTTTGTTGTTGCAAATATATTTAAGAAAAAAATATGTAACCGTTCTCCAAAACGTAGATCTGATCATTTTCCAAAAAAAAAATGTCCTCCAAAATTGTTCTCTCCCACTGAGAACAAAAAAGCTTAAATCTTGAAGTTTATATATAGAATTTGGTTTCAGAAACCATAAGACACCATTCCTTTCCTGATGCAATGAAAGATGGGAACAGGATGGAAACACACAGTGGAATAATCCCACTTGGCTTTGATGGGGGGCTTAGTGATTCAGTGCAGTGGTGAAAATGTTTGCAGAATGTATGGAAGATCTGTGTATAATTCCCCATCCCCATCATCTTTGCTAAACTGTTTAAAAATCCCTCCAAGTAGTAGTTCAGTTCACTAATTTTTTTATATACATGCATATATGCCTCACCACCCTGTCCTGTCAGCGAAATTGGGTCATCCACATAAGGGAACTAATTTTACAGACGCTTTTGTGGTTGTCGCTAAGTGAATCACCATGGTTGTTAAGCAAACGCTGCTATCATCAAGCAAACCAGTAGTTTGCTAAGGGTTTTGCCAAAAATTGGAATTAAATGCCAGTTTTCCACAAAAACATCGAAAGACAGTTGTATGACGGGAACACTGCAAACGGTCATAAGTGGGCCTAGTTGCCAAGCAACAGAGTGTAGTCATGTGCTAAGTACACCCAGGGAGGTCCATCATAACTTTGAACAGTCGCTAAGTTACTGGTTGTAACTCAAAGACTAGCTGTACTATTTTCATCATAAAGATACAGATAGTCATCGGGTTATGACCGGTTGGCCAGCAATCATTCAAAGTTACGATCACACTGAAGAGGGGGGGTCTTATGTCCAGGCCTTGGAGTTGCAGCTGTCATATGACCAAGACCTTTTCCCTGTGGTCACATGACCATGATTCAGGTGCTGGGCAACTGGCATGCAGTTGCGAAAGTTGCAGCATCCTGGCATCATGTGATTTCCATTTGCAACTTCTCTGCCAGCCTGCCACAAGCAAAGTCAATGGGGAAGCTGGCAGGAAGTCCGAAGTCACTCCCAGTCCCCCTGCGTTTTGACCGCCCTGCCCTCTGTAGTGCCCGCCTGTTTTACCTCCCATCTGCACCCCATAATTCTCACTTGCTGAATTCCTGTTTCTTCCCAAATCACGGTCATGTGCAATCCTTGATCAATCCTTGCGTGCTGCCATTCTTTATGATTGCATTACTTAGCAATGGAAATTCTGGTTGTGAGTGCTGTCATAACCCAAGGACTACCAGAACAATAACGGCATCTTGCAAATCTGAATGTGTTTTCCCCTCTCCCTCCCTTTATCTACCAGAGACAGTCACGCTTGAGATGCTTTCTCAAATTACAGTTTCTGTCCTGAACTCAGACTTCTTTTATCTGTTATCTTGGTTGCAGCTCTTCCTCCTGTCTCTCCAGATTATTCCGTCTGCCCATTACACAGTCTTAGGGATCGTCCACATATCTGAGTTTTTGGTGAAGGTTTTGCTTGTCTTTTTGATTCTGGCGGGGGGGCGGGTATGCTAATTTAAAGAGGGTGAAACGCATCTTGCCAAAGACCATCTGTACACCACAAGTGGAAGCCCTACACTAAATGCCGTTTGTTAGTTCCAGGATTAAAAGCCATCATTTAGAAGTAAGACCAGTTAAGCAGTTTTATCATTTTCATTTTCCTCAGTTTATGCATTTCAAATTCCATAATCATAGAATATTTGAAAAGATTCAAAAGGCTGCCTTGAATTTTAGGTCCGTTCTCAAGGATCATGCAGAAGATAGGGCTGTTGTCTAAAACTGAAGTTCGAGCTGCCTGTTTTTCAAATTGCGAGGTTACTGAGCACGTACAATTAGAATGCTTAAAGATTAAAAGTCTCATTGTTACAAATGTACATATAGGATTGCTACAAAGTCTGCACAAAAGTTTCTTTTATATTAAAAAAAAACCCCATGTGTAGTTTAAATTACTTTAATAGATACCACATTTGAGCTCAATAAAAAGGGAAATCCCTGCACTCTTTGGTCTGCCACTCCTCAAAAGAGGCGCCAGCACTTCGGAAGTCTTCATCCAACTCTTAGCAGCATATGAAAATGATCACAGATTGTATTCTTTATTTATACAATTTCTTCCCTGTAAAAGATTTTTATTTGCTTTAGTCTTTCTTCTGCATATGCAAAAACTTAAGAACTCTTCTTTCCTAAAACATCCGCAGGGTCCTTATTTTAGCCTTCAAAACTGTCTTCAGTTTTGAAGGCTAGGAATGAATGTCGTTCTTAAACACATCTTAGCTACCCCAGAGTGACACTTGCTTAAATGTAAGACTTCATTAATATTCCCATAAGCAACATTTATATGCGCACCAAGTGCATCTTTTTAGTAAAGTCAAGTTCGAGAATAAGACATAAAACACAGAAAGAGAATATTTAACCAATTTAAACATAATTTGAAAAAGAGAACCTTTTCTAATTTTGGCTCAGCAATTAAAACAGTTTTATTGGACAGTTAAATGATCTATATCTTATGGAAACCTCAATAACATTATTTGTGGGGGTGGGCACAAGACGTTGCCATTAAATGTACCACTGGATTTTATGAGAAGCCATCTTCTAGAAATAACTCTTAATAAATCAGAATTGCAGTGATCTTTAAAGCAAGTAAGAGAAAGTTCTAAAAGCTTACTACACAAGCAGTAGCAGATTTTGAAATGAAAAGGAACAGCGGCAGTTGGAAGACAGGAGCTAGAGTTGTAGTCACAGCCAAGAGACAAAAGATTCATGTGGATTGATGCTGCATACCATGTGGAAACATCTGGAAAATATTACCTACAAAATGTCTTTTTATGTATGGAAAGTAAAGTGTATTTTCCTGTCTGACTATTTTAAAGTCTTAATGATGTTTCAGAGTAAAGAAATGCATGCAGTGTAACATTTAATGAATGCCTTTTTACAGGGGTTATTATCACCTTAATTTTCATGCAGCTGGGAACCTAATGTTTTTATTAGAATTTAAAGTACACTTTCCCTAGCTTATTACACTTCCTTATTGACCAGAGAAGCAAAGCAAGCATTCTGAAAGTAGGCATCTGAGCATATATATCTTCTTAATGCCAGTCCTTGTACTATTTGTTCTTATCTCCCCATGGGCAGCGTGCTGCAGAAGCTAAGATAGATAAAGCTGCCTTCTTCTCTTATCCCATTTGTACAACCCAGCAAGACGTATAAATCAGTTCAAACAAGAACATCACAAGGATTTTGTTTGCTGGATACATTTTAATGCCCCCAACAAGAGATTGCCAGTGTGCTGTTGTTGTTGCTATTCTTATGGTAGCTTTGTCTCACCACAAGTCCTACCACATAATGGGGATTTTACAAAAGATGCTGTTTTGCCTTGTGGGAAGACAAATATACTTGCATTAAGCTTCCAAAAAAATACATGTATCAACCTTTACAGCACTGTAGAAATTAGAATTCCGCTTAGTTCAAGCAGTTCTGTATTGAAGCGAGAATCCTCTATGTGGTAAGCTTTTAAATTGTGTAGTCTAGAGGCAAGAAAAATGTTGCCTTGACTATAAATATAAGAAAAATATTATGTCTTACTCTTTGGTTGATGGGCTTCTATAGAAAACAGGGAAGGGGAAGTGACATTTAATATCAAGCTATATGGTCATGGAAAAAATCGCTTTGCATGTTTTGAAATACTGAACTCAACATTTAATTGAGGCTCTGATAGCCTTTGTTTATTTAAGAGATGTTTAGCCTGTTTTTCAGGACACACAAGTCTTACCAAAGAAGCTTGTAAGATTATAAAACATAAGAAAATACAATTATAGTAAAAACCAAAAGCTTTTTCCTTGAAAAAGTAACATGAAACTCTAAGCTATGGGCAATTTCTCAACTGAAAACTGAATCCTTGGCACATTAATTCATTTTTCTCAGCTGGACAAATCTTTATATGCCTTTGAAAGTCTATTACAGGTCTTAGCTTCTTTGGGATTTTTTTTCTATTAGGAAAAACAATGCTTTTATTTGAAAAAGACAGTTCACGTTAATAGTGATGCTATAAATATATTATCACTATTGATCCCTGTCAGTCAGGGATTCACTGTTGCTTGGCCCTTTTTAACCTGCATTGACTGAACGAAACCATATATAACAGGATTGCTTGACTTGCAAAGATTATTTGCTCTGCTACGTACAACTCAGATTCTAAGCAAAAAGAAAGCCGTTTTCTTAGCAGTTTAATCTTGTAGCTGCCTTGCTACTGGTTTATTTTGCTGGCGTTTTCACATAGCAGTCCAATGACTTCTTCAGAAAAATGGCCCTAAATATTTCTGTGGACATTAAAATAACTCTTCAGATTGTTGTGTTTTTTTTTTTCTCTCTTTGAAACTCACAAATCAGAACCTAATTCTGAAGTATAAGGGAGAAGGCACTTCCGACAGTCAGCATTGAGTATGCATAGATGTACAGAGGGCATATCTAATTTAGGTCACCTTGTCTTCTTTTGAAAAGGGGAAAAAAGATTTATGTTAACATTTAACATCATATCTATTATTTGCTTGTTGGCTTGCATTATACGCACTAGATGTGAAAGGGACAACGAGTCTTCCATTTATTAATGTTGTAGTACAGGCTTGGCCATTTTTAACATACTATCAAAAATATTCATGTCCAAACTGAGAAAATATTTCTGTCTTTCCTGGGTTGTGGCAGTGAATTTTAGAACCCCCTTTAGAATGCAATTTGTACAAGAAAAGATTAGAACCCAGAGACCCCCTTAAGGATTTCCTGGTCTTTTCAGTTCTAAGCTGAATTTCAACCAGCCAGACCGTAAGAGAATCATTGTCTGGAAATATTATTATGGGATGACTCCTTAGCCATCAACTGGGTTAATTGAAAATGTTGAACTATTGGCACTTTTCAGGGTGTTCTTGAGTAAGCAAGGAGTTGTTATTGATGTTTAATAACAACGATGATAATAATAATGATACAGTAACTTTTTTAAAGTAAGCTTTAAGATACAGGCTTGTAATTGTCTTTGCCATAAAAACTGATATAGTAATACCTAGATTGCCTAGGGATGGATGGATGGATAGATAGATAAATAGACAGACAGACAGACAGTCATTAAATGAATCACTGCAGTAACAGGGTTATTAAGTGAATCTGGCTTCCCCATTAAATTAGCTTGTCAGAAGAAGCTCAGAAGAGGATCACGTGGTCACAGGATGCAGCAACTGTCATAAATATGATCCAGTTGCCAAGCATCCAAATTTTAATCACATGACCACAGGAATGGCTGCACCGGTCGTAAGTCTGAAAAATGGTCATAAGTAACTTTTTCCAGTGCCGTTGTAACTTCGAATGGTCACTCAATGAATGGTTGCAAGGCTGTCATTAAATATTCTCTTTTCAAAGGTGGTAATAAAACAAGATGATTATAGCTTCTCATCAGGGTAACGGAAAAAGATGGGAGCTTTGAAGTGGAAAATTCCGATGTTAGGAAAGTCTGGAGTTAGTGGAGACTAAATCAGGGTGAAAGTGAAAAAGCAGATGGCCTGGGCTATCTAACTCTGTAAAATATAGGAACAGTCTCTGCAAAAGAAGAGAAGAGATGCCTAGATAAACATGTAAATCTAGAATTGGGTATTTTAAAACCTTCCGATTTGGGCACTGACTCAGCACTGTGAGCCCAAGACCATCCATCATTCTGTTTTTGGTTTGTTAGCTGTCCTGGTGGTGGTTTCAAATGTCATCTTAAACATTTTGAATTGATTTTCAACATTCTATTATCTCTAATTTATGTTCCATCCCTTCTTTTTGTCTCCTTTGTCTCATCTAGGCAAGAAGACAACAAGACCCTAGTCCTGGATCAAACCTGGGAAGTGGTGATGATCTCAAACTGCGTTGAGAGGCAGTGCTGCGCTTTTTAAACTTGGCAAAATTATGGAATAAAAAGACCAGAAACTGTGATGACTGCATATATAAGGATATCTAACCTTTTCCCTGATCTGCGGCAGCCAAAGTATCATGTCCTGCCATGGTTTGCACTATGTTTGTGTTGCATTACTTGTGTTCCTGTTCTTTAAGCATGTCGCCAATGGGAATTTGAGATTCTTGTTTTTCTATGCAAGCTTATGATTTCTTGGCACTATTTTAGCAAAGAGAGAACTTTACGCAGCCATAAAAATGTTCCTCAGCTGACACTTGTTCATTTCAGGATGGATCCAAATGAATTTTTGTGAGTTCTTTAAAAACCAAAACTTTCTAAACTAATTTTATATGAGATGTTGGAAATTTGTCATAATGTTCTTGCTTTTGACACACACTCTTTGTCGTTGTTTCTTTTTGCACTTTTTTAAACAACTTGCAAAAGACTTTACCCTTTTACATTATGCAGCCTGAACCAAGTAACACAAAAGTTTGTTGATTTACTGAATTACATGGTTTTATTTTTAAAAGTACCGTAGCATCCTATTATTTTAGTTTACATTTCCAGTGGCAAAATGTTTAAAAGAATCTTAACCTGTCAGCACCTTCTGCTGTAAATTGAATTCTGAGATTGTTCTTCTGAAATCAAGACATTTAAGTAATGGTTCAGTGTGTACAAAATCTCATGCTGGTTTCAAGATTCCTTTGGTTTCAAGATTCCTTTGGTTTCAAGATTCCTTTGTGTGTGTGTGTGTATGTGTGTGTTTATTTTCCATTGATTCAATATTTTCCAATGAGATTAAGCTTTTGGGTAACATTAATCCATATTCACTTTGCCCTTCTTCCATTTATTCTCTGCTTTATGTTGTATCTAGTAGTTTTGCTCTGTTTATCTAAGCAACCCACTTGAAATACCTACCTGCAATATTCATTTAGACTTTTAGAGTGAGTAGATAATGGTCATTGGCCGAAGAGTGGATACTCCTTTTAGGTTGAATCACGGTTGTCTGGTTTTCAGTTTTTTCAGTCTGCCATCCACGTAAAAGACAAGGAAAGAGGCAAATAGGCAAAATGCAAGGGCAGGATTCTGCCTGCTTACGTTTTGCAACATTAATGTGCCTCCTTGGTCTTTCAGTATTTTAGTCAACAAATAAAGGGCCTATTTTGTTCACAATTGGGTAATGCATGTTTCTCGTTAATTTTGGAACCCTGTCCTGCTCCTCAGGAAGCCCATCAAACACCCTCCAAGGACTTTAGAGCGTGAATGAGCAGGCAAGAAGGTAAGCTAGTCAAGATATCCATTAGCCACAAACTAGGAATCTGAGGTTTTCCTACTTCAGGTCTTCCTGCTTTTTAAAAATTGACATGGCGCCATTCCAAATTGTGTCTGTTGGTAGGGCAGATGAAAGCTGTGACCAGCCATGGGTTCAACCAGTAACTCAGCATACAAATGCTACTCTTACTGGGGAAAGTCAAGGAGAGTCATGTCAAAAAAAAACAAAACTTGGCACTCGTTCTGAGATCTCTTACAGGGTTCAGAGGGTGAGGTGGTGGCTAGGGAGGTGGAGCCCAAATAAGCCCACAGGATGGGAGGCAGCAGGACCCAAGTCAGAAAGGCTGGTGGCCTTTGCAGCAAGGAAAGGAATCAACTCAAAAGAAATGGCCTTTGCAGCTACTACCACTCCCTGACAGATTTCTCCAGACTACACATCATTTGAACCTCAGGATTTTAAAGTTCTACTTACTAACTTTAATAATGATATAACTGCAATCATCTCATCTAATTATTTTTTATCAGTTATTTTTTTGTTTGCATTTATATTTCTACTGTTTTGTATATAATCCTCTTCCCCAAAATATTCTACTGATCCCAGAAGAATGAATAAGATGCATTATTTTTTTTAATAATGGGAGCTGAATTAGAAACAACTGCAGATTTATGTTAATAGCTGGTGAAATTCCCCATATGTGGCAACCCTGGATTTTATCTTTATTCTAACGGTTGATTGTTGGTACTGTTCCCAGATAGATCTCTAAACAGATCATTGTCACACTTCATTTTTTATAAAAAAAAAAAATTCAATGTTTTTTTTATATTTTCCTTATGAAAAAATGCTTCAAAGAGTTTCTAGCTGTTGTTATCATCCATAATGTTCTGTTCCCTTTTATTTGCAAATAGCATGATGTTACTTGGTTGTTTCCAATATGGTTTGAGGGAGGGAAAAAAAACCTTAAGTATGCAAACTATATTATTGCATATTAACATGTGTATGTAAATATTTTTATCCTGTTCCTTAGAACCATGCTACTTATGGTCAGTTCCATTGATCACATTGGTTTAATAAGGTGGGATATATAAAGGGGATTTGCCATACTTTCAGGCAGTTCATGATAGAATCAGTTAAATCAAGACACCTAAAATTGATCATTGTTTTCAATTTCCAATTGTTTAGAGAATAAAGTAAATTATGAAAAACATCACAATTTTGTAACCTAATTTCTCCTTGACCTGAAGTTCATTTTTAAATTCGGATTACACATGAAGCTATGGTTAATTAGGAATTTTCTGATTTAATGCCTTGTGATGCAAAGGTGTATTAAACCAAGGTATGATTGTCAGAAGAGGCCGCTATATCTTAATGCTGGCATTAAGATCAACAAGTGTTTTCCTTCGCTATTTTATGCAAGCCTATTGAACTTAAACATTAAGTTATTGATGCAATTTGTTATTTTCATAATTTCTATTTAAACAGAAGTTGCATCATCTTCATAGAACATCTTTTAAGAGTTGCCTTAAAGCATCAACATTGCTTTTGCTGTCTTTTTCTCTGTCATGTTCATAATAAACTTCTGTGTAGTGAAACCAAGTGGCTGTTTATTTCTTTGTAACCATATTCTGAAGTAATGCAGGCAGTCATAAGATCTGGGAACAGAAGGACTGATTTTTTAAAAAAGAAATATTGGGAAAATTATTACTTTTCTAAGCAATATTCCCGAAGTGTGGTCATTATTTTGCTTCTTTTGGGATAGATTTCTCAGTATAAAGTAGAAATGTCAGTTTTTGCTTAAGTCATCCGTAATACCTCATAGTATTTTTTCCCCCCATTGGTTTCCGGAACATAGAGAAATTAGTTCTGAAATTCATTTCCAAAACTAAACATCAGTTCAATGAAACTTTTCCAATGCATGTTTTCCCAGAAACGTTTGCAATACCTACTGTTTAAATTTTTTAAATGTAATATAATTTAAACTATTTGGTCTCTTAAGGTTTAATTAAAATGCTTCTCTTGCAAGCTCAATAGAAAGCTATTGTTAAAACAGACCGGATAATACAAACACTGAGTGTTTTCCAGAGCTGTGATACAATTATTGAGAAAGCCCACTTTCAGCGCCTCTGCCTTGGCCCGGGATATGCAAAATAGCAAGCAGAAGAGGCTCCAAGCTTGTCGAAATAGGGTTCAAACTAATTTATTTATTTATTTATTTATTTATTTATTTATTTAACTTTTATACTGCCCCCTCTCCCAAATAGGGACTCGGGGCGGTGAACAGCCATAATAAAACAATACAGTCCATAAAATTTAAAATAGAATTAAAAATTAAAAACGATGATGGAACTACAGGCTCCATCAATGGAATGATGGAACTACAGGTAGTCCTCGGCTTACGACCACAACTGAGCCCAGAATTGATGTTGCAAAAGTGAGACATTTGTTAAGTGAGTTTTGCCCTGTTTTACGACTTCTTGCCATATCTGTTCAGTGGTTCCCTTAACAGATGTGGCAAGAAAAGTTGTAAAATGGGGCGAAACTCACTTAACAAATGTCTCACCTTTGCAGTTAGTCACACAGTTGTTAAGTGAATCTGGCTTCCCCATTCCCCGCCCCAGGACACTGCAAGCATCATAAATGTGAGTCAGTTGTCAGGCACAGCCAAATGTAAAAAAAACATGACCCTGGGGAACGCTGCAACGGTCCCAAGTGTGAAAAAAAATGGTCATAGGTCACTTTTTTCAGTGCCGTTGTAACTTCGAAATGGTCACTAAGCGAGCTGTTGTAAGTTGAGAACTACCTGTCCTCAACGCTCTGCTTCTGCCAAGTGTAATTGCGGCTGTGGTACGTGCCAAGAGCAGATCGTGGATACACCTGTGATTTCCTTCTGGGTTGTGACCCAATGCTAGATACGCGTCAGTCCTCCAGCGCAGCAAAAGGTGGAAGTTTTGCCTTGTTGGATTCATGCTTTGAATGCTTTCGAGCTTCTCCCGCTGACACCCTTTCATCCCAAAATGGCTGGCTGAGGGGAGGAGATCTGTGATCCGCTGGGAACAATAAAACCAGGTGGGGTGGATTGCAGAGAGGAAGCAGGTGCAAAGTTTTTAAACCTTTCAGAAATGGTTTGAATGGAGAATTGTACACACAGCTGCTTTCCCCCCCCCCCCTTATTTCCTTGCAATATAATACAGTCCACATCCCAATAATGTAAATTATTCATGTGTTCTCTGTTGCTTTTTCATTTTTTTTATGGCAGTAACCGTCAAAAACCAGCCGAGAGCAGGCAGGCGAGTATTTAAAAATGCATTTAACGAGAGCAAAGGACCAAATTTTTATTAATCTGCGCAGACCTTCAGGGGAAAAGGGCTGTTCTAGGGCCACCCCCCCTCCTCTTTGGGGAGGGGAAGGGGTATTGCTGGTGTAATACCTGCTTAGTGGGGGGGGGGGGGAGAACTTAGGCAGTCCTCAAGTTACAGGCATTTCTTTACCGGCCATTCAAACTTAAAACGGGGATTTACTATCATTTTTTTCACACTTAACAACCGTTGAAGCAACTGCCATGTGTTTGTGACAATTGCAGTCACAAACGGGTTAAATGATCACCTTTTGCGACCTGACAAAAGCCAACAAGGAAGCCAGCTTCACTTAACAACCGAGTTACTAACTCAACTGCTGTGATTCACAACTCTGACAGGAAACATCGTAAAATGGGGCAAAGCTCACTTAACAACTATCAGTGGGAATTTTAGGGGCCAATTATGGTCATAACTGTGAACTACTTGTAATGCTCATAAACAGTTTCAGGGCTGACAGGAGCCACAGCTCCATGCAACTTAATGAATTCTCGTCTTTTATTTTAAAACACGCTAAAAACATTACTGGCAATCTCGCCAACCAATCTGTAATTTATTTTCCTTCTCTCTACAAATCAAAACTATTCATTCATTGTTTGCATGTTCTACCACTCTACTTCCCAAGTCTTGGCTGTTTGCACTTACAAAAAAGAACAACGCATACATGCTAAAAGAATATCATCAGTCTTAAGCAATTAAAAGAAGAACCGAGGGAAAACCCATCGTCACATGCCGAACGTGCCTGCACCAAAAACGCAATGTGTGCGCAACCCTTCGCCCCTCTGCGCATGCACACACAACCCCCTGCACCGCATGCCCCTATGCATGCATGCCCCTGACCACCACGCCCTCATGCGCATGCGTCTCCCAAGCGAGCATGCATGGCAGATACCCGACAATCGACTGGCTGGCGGGGGCGCGCATGCATGCGCAGTGGGTCAGTTCCAGGCGACAGCTCTGCGTGCTGGCAGAAATGGCTCTGCGTGCCACTTCTGGCACGCATGCCATTGCTTCGCCATCATGGCCATATACACTACATTAGCTTATGGGAGGATTTCCACACCATCACACCCAGCATCAAAGACATTGTTGATTCCCAAAACCCTACCAAATTAATATTGTGTAGAATTTTGAAAATACTTTTGAAAATATTCCTGCTGCCTTTTCCCTCCAACCTGGAGGTTTTCCTAAAACTAGCAAAAAGGCAAATAAGATTGTAATCCACGAAGCCAAGGCCTTCATGCTAAAAGTGCCTCAAGGAGTTCCCACAGAGCCTTTAAAGTCAGGATAGCTTCAGGGATCGGTCAGATGACCGTGTGAGGCTGGGTGCGGTCCCAAAAATCGTTCCAGGAATAAACGATGCTATGTGGAAGAAAATGCGTTATTCACACACAAGTCCTTGCTTTCCACAGAGCATTTCCTGAAGGATTCCTTTGATGCCCCCCAGAAGGACATTTGCGTTTGTATTAAACTGATGTCATTTGCTGAGAATATCTCCAGGCAGCAGAAGACCTCAATCCTAGGCCAAGGTACCAATGAGGCTGCAAACTATGTATAAAGCCAGGAACAGCCCCCTGAAACCTAGGACAGTTACGGGAATTGCCATCGAATTATCAATGCATCTCAAAGACTCTCTGAGTTGGAGAAAGCCGAGCTGATGGATTTATTTTATCCAGATGTGCCCAAATCTTTCATAAGCAGAAGTTCTCCTGTCCATCTTTTTGAAGAAAGGGAAGGCTCAAAGCTCTGTATCAGACCTGCCCCAGTCCGATCCCTTAGGAAAGAGAGACCCTTGACCAGGGATGGGTTTCTACTGGTTCAGACCGGTTCTATAGAACCGGTTATGCTTCTGCGCAGTTCAGAGAATCGGCAAATCATGTCCCTGGCTGGCCCCGCCTGTCTCCACCCAGTCCCTCCCTTCCCCACCCACTCAGCCCTTATCACGCATGCGCAACATCACTGACTGCATTCTCCCCGCCCGGTTACTCCTTATGGTTTTTTCCCCCTCCCGACAATCAGTTGTTCTGTGCCAAGCCCGAAATTGACATATATGTAGCCATTTTAGTTAGCCTTAGTATATATTCTTTTTCTTACTTTCTCTTTGGCAGTCATGGGGGGAAGTGTTTCAGGCTTACCACATTCCTAAGGGAGGGAGGAGTGGAGATAAAGAGAGTTGTTTTGGCTAGGTGATTCTTCTTCCCAGTGGGAAACGAGCTGTCCGTGCTTAGGGCCCCTTGAGGTGGAGATTTATGACATCAAGCAATGTTGAATTACTTCTATTGGAGAATGTGACTTTTGGGGGTTGTTTCTAACTTTTAACATTGTGGGGTAATTCCGGGTTGGGTCAAAGCCGGAATTACCATGGACTTTGCCAATTTGATGCTTCCCTAAATAAAAGAATTTGCCTTGGAAGACCGGACTTTCTTCTTCTCTTTTTAAATGGATTTCATCACTTGGAAACCTGGCATTCCAATGATTAGCTGTGCCGGGATCCCCCTGTTGGCTTCCCTGAGGCCCAGGAGGCAAAAAAAATGGGGGGCTGACCAAAAAAAGAGAAGAAGCCATACCCATCCCAATCACATGGCCATGCCAGCTAGCCACGCCCAGTTGGCCATGCCCATAGAACTGGTTGTTAAAAAATGTGAATCCCACCCCTGCCCTTGTCTCCATTCAGGCCAGAATTGAATTTCCCCATGCAAAAATATACAACCTTTTCCAGTCGATCTATCTCACTCCTTGTGGGGTAGATGCCATCCCATGAGCCATCCAATGAGCTGGGGTCAAGGGGCCTTGAGAACGTCTAGTGTTTGGCACAATCGACATTCCTCTAAACAGCATCTCCGGCATTTCGGTGTCCTTGAAGGCTGGCACAAACTGGTTCAAAGCATCCCTGGTCTTCCTCAATTGTCATCCCCCCCCTTTCACATACTAACACAGGTTTATTGCCCATTTATTCATCCCTCCCATGCTCCCTCCCCTCCCCCCCAGTCTTTGATGGCAGGATGCCAGCAAGGCGCCAAGGACGAAGAGGGACAGAGCTGACACCCTGCGGAGATTAACAAAATAACAGAGTTGAAAGGAACCTTGGAGGTCTTCTAGTCCAACCCCCTGCTGAAGCAGGAGACACTTGTTGTGGTTAGCTGGCAACAGGTGCAGATGGCTGAGGAGAGCGAGGACTCTGATGAGGGGCCAGGATCATCAGGGAGTGGACTGCTGCCTTCAGAGATTGTGGGGGCTGGCAGCAGCGATGAGGAGGTTCCCAAGGAGCCTGGGCCAAGTGCAATGGAGGATTGTTTGGAGGAAAGAACAATTACAGCAGCACAGGCGACTCGGGAGTAAGGCTGCAAGTTAATGGCCCCTCCCTCAAGAGGATAAAAGCCAGGTTTGGAAAAGCGTTCTTTGCAGACAGCAAAGAAGCTCTGAAGCTCAACTTGTAGGACATCTTAGTTCCTTTTTGGAGAATCTTGTAAATTAGTTCTTATCTCTGGGTTTTGGGCAGCACTGATGAGCAACTTGGCAAGGCTCTTTCTTGTTGGAGCTAATTAGTGGAAAGCAGCCTTTTATCTGTAAAGGAACAGAATTCGTGATTAAACCTTGAAAGGCGGGGGCTGCTGCCTTTGTGTTTGCTCTTTGGGAACCTGGTTGGGTCAGAAAAACACTATACCATTCCAGACAAATGGATGCCCAACTTCTTAAAAATTTCCAGTGACGGAACACCCACAACCTCTGAAGACAAGGTTAATTGTTCTCACTGCCAGGAAGTTTCTCCTTGACTCCTGGTTGTTTCTTTTCTTGATTAGTTTCCATCCATTGTTTCTTATCTTTTGTCATGCCCTTGTTGGAGTCCGATTCCGAGGGGGAGATTGGGCAGCTGACAGGGAGTGGGAATGGGGCTCTGGTGACTGTGGAAGAAACAGGGGAAGGGCACAGTCCGGCTGGACATTCAGAGGAAGACCCAGGGCCATCCCCTCTTCATCCTAGGACACACAGGGAGGAATGGAGAAGGGAGCAACATGGCTTACGGGAGAGGAAAGGGCCCTGATCCCCTTCATGGGCTGCAGCTGGGAAGACTCTTTAAAAGGGCAAACTGCACATGGCGAAGTTGCTGGAAGCAAAGCATGCATTATCTTTGTCGAGGCTTAGCTGGGTTTTGGCCTCCTCCCAATTGTGGGTGCTGTGTTATCTTTTGGAAGTCTGCAATTTATCATCCTGGCCTGTTGTGTTAAGTACTTCAGCGTGGTTTGTGTTGTTGTTTTTTTATTTCTAATTATTTTTACTTTGGGTTCGGACTGCATTTCTTCCCTTTGTAGACTGTTTTTGGAAGAGTTTGATCTCCAGCCAAGGGTAACGACACTAGGGGCCAAGTTGGAGGCATTAAAGGGAAATTATTGTACTTTGGTGACTTTGTTATTTTTGTGCCACACCCCAGATCATCACATCTTTCCTTCTGGTGCTTTGGAGAATAAGTTCTTCCTTGTGGCAGTCCTTCAAATATTGGAAGACTGCTATCACGTCACCTGAATATATATATATATATATATATATATATATATATATATATATGTATATGTATATGTATATGTATATGTATATGTATATGTATATGTATATGTATATGTATATGTATATGTATATGTATATGTATATGTATATGTTATGTATATGTATATGTGTGTGTGTGGATCTTTGGTTCTTCGGGTTTTCTCCCACGTAGAATTGGAAATATCTAGATGACATTTCGATGAAGTCTCATTCATCATCTTCAGGCTTGTGTCTTTGGCCTTGTGCTTCTCAGAGTAATGTTTTACTCTGAGAAGCACATTACTCTGAGAAGCACAAGGCCGAAGACACAAGCCTGAAGATGATGAATGAGACTTCATCGAAACGTTACCTAGATATTTCCAATTCTACGTGGGAGAAAACCCAAAGAACCAAAGATCCATATACAAATACCCGCGAAAACCTCCGAAAACATATATATATATATATATATATATATATATATATATATATATATATATACACACACACATGTGTGTGTGTGTGTAAGAGAGAGAGAGTTAGAGAGAGAGGGAGAAGGAGGGAGGGAGAACAGGTCAGGGCTTCAAACAACATCCTCTTTACTTTTTGGACCTCCTCCTGCATCAGAGCCCCCTGCCCCACCGTCTCCCCCCACCCCTTTTGCCCCAAGCAGAAAGGCAAGCCCACCTCCCTTTACAAGGCTGAACCTCAGAGATGACAATCAACTGAGCAAAAACTCCCTTTAGGTGCAGCCGGCTGTGGGCCTCTGATCTGACATGCAAGAAGTATTATCAGTAAAGTTAGCTTGAAAAAAAAAAAAAATCAGGCCTGGGGGTGGGTAGAAGCTTGGGGGGAGGGGGCGGGCATCTGTTTCTAATGAGAGGTACAAATTTAGACCTAACTCAGCATGAATCACGGTATCTGGCACAGGCCAAGTTTTTGTACATTGATGCCATTGTAATGAACCCAAATGGGGGAAGCACGTCAGGAGAATCCGGGGGTGCCGATGGGGGGGGGAGATGGATGCTGAGAGCAACTGCTACTTTTTGTGGTTAACAGCCTCCCCCCCCTGCACCCCACCCCTTGCCCCAGGCTTAGGGGAGTGACCTCATGTTCCTGCCATGCGCCTGTGCTCCCCCCTCTTTCTCAGCACAGCCACATCTGGGCAAAGCTTTTGGAAAGCCCCCACCTGCCCCCCTCCCCGGAAGAAATGATGGGTTTGGAAATGCCGCAAACAGCCTGTCAAAGCTACTGAGCAGCCTAAGGGAGGGCCCCACCCCACCCCAGCTGCCACCGGCTTGGCGGGTGGGACAGGGGGCTACCCGAAATGAAAACCAGGTTGGCGAAGCTGTGGCTATGCTCAGCCTCCTTAGAGCCGTTCAGTTGGATTTCTCAGCTTTGTTTCGATTAGTTGATTGTCATTGCATCTCGTACAATGAAAATTAAATACCAATTATTCCCCAAACCCCAAAAACTAACCTTAGACTGCCTACTATTGACCTTCACCCCCTTTCCTAAGAGGTCTGTAGGGGGCGTGCATAAGTGCACCAATCGTGCCTACTATCCCTGTCCTATTGTTTCTTTTATTTTTCTTATATGTATCCATGTATTCATAACTATGTTTTTACTTATACCTATTAATCTGTAAGCAATTGACAAATAAATAAATCTTCAGTGTACATTATGACTATGACAATAAAACACAAGCACATGCCCTTCGCCTTCTATACACTGAAAACCCCTGATATTGCATGCATGTTGCACTAGATAGTAGAATTCAATAGAGTTACTGCAGTGGTGGTATTCTACCGGTTCAGCCCGGTTCTCTCGAGCTGGTAGCGCCGATGAACAGTGGAAACTGAACCGGTTCTCTCCGATAGTCTGCTATTGGGCCCGCCGGCCCGCCCAGGCTCCCATACTAACCTTTATGTCCTGCTTTTGAAGAGCAGCTGCTTAGCGCAGCGCAGCAGATTCCTGCTGAAGCAACAGGAAGAGTGCAGGATTGCAGGAGGCAAGTTGGAAAGGCACTGCGCCTGCGCAAAGTGCCATTGGGCGCGCACATGCAAATTGAACCGGTGGTACAATTTTTTGAAACACACCACTGGTTGGTTGTTTTTCAGCCTATTTGTCCTTGTTTTTATTGTCCTATCCCAGCGGTAGGGAACCTTGGCTCTTTTATCAGTGATGGACTTCAACTCCCAGAATTCCTGAGTGAGCCATAAACGTTTCCCCATCCCTGGCCTAGTGGTTTTTCAGTTGTGAGGGAAATCAATTTTTGACTTGAATGGGACTGTTTAATATACAAATGTAGGACATATAAAGAATATTGATCATTCAAGGCAAAAATTAGGACATTTGTATATTGAACAATCCCATTCAAATCAAAAATTGATTTCCCTCACAACTGAAAAACCAGTAGGCCAGGGATGGGGAACTTTTTATAGCTCATTCAAGGAATTCTGGGAGTTGAAGTCCATAAGTGATAAAAGAGCCAAGGTTCCCTACCACTGTCCTATCCCATCTGCCGGATGGTAATAGTTCAAAAAAAGGGGTGCCCAGGATGAGATTGAGGATGTTTTGAACTTTCTTCAAGCAGCGGGAGCTATAAAGCTCTTCCAAAGAGGGGAGAGGGCAACCCATGATCCTCTGGGCAATGACGTTAACCCACTGGAGTGCTGTCCTATCTGCCCCTGTGCAATTGGCAAACCCTACACAGGGGCAGTATGTTAAAATACTCTCTCTGGTGCAGCGGTAGAAGGTCACCACCAACTTAACAACTGCAGTGATTGACTTAACAATCATCTTACTAGTTAGTTTCCTTTATTGTCATTGCACTTCGTACAACAAAATTAAATACCATCCTCAGTGTACATTATGACTAGGAAACTAAACACAAACACATATCCTTCGCATTCTATGCAATTGAATTGAAAACCCCTGATATTGCATTAATATTGCACTATATAGCAGAATTCAATAGAGTTACTGCCGTGGGATAGAAGCTGTTTTTCAGTCTGTTTGTCCTTGTTTTTATTAGTCCTATACCAGTCTGCCAGATGGTAATAGTTCAAAAAAAAAAGGGGTGCCCAGGATGAGATGCATCTTTGAGGATGTTTTGAACTTTCTTAAGGCAGCGGGAGCTAGAAAGCATTTCCAAAGAGGGGAGTGGGCAACTGATGATCTTCTGGGAAATGACATTAACCCTCTGGAGCGCTGTCCTATCTGCCGCTGTGCAATTGGCAAACCATACGCAGAGGCAGCTAAGTGAGGGCCCCCTACCCACCCACCCAGCCTGGCTGCCACAGGCGTGGCGGGTGGGACAGGGGGCTACCCGAAATGAAAACCAGATTGGCAAAGCTGCGGCTGAGCTCAGTCTACTTAGGCCAATTCGGTCTGATTTCTCAGCTTAGCTTCCTTGCTCTGTGCTGTGCTCCCCCCACCAAAGAGATCACTTAACCGAGTGGGATCTAGTCCACTTGGCTCTTTTCCTTCATTCAGAAATGGGCTGGGGAGCCAAGAGCCGTGGGGCCCAGAGTAGAGTTGGGACTTTGGGGTGGGCTCAACAAAATCGTGGGCTCTTCCCAGCACGATTTATGTTTGGGAATATGAGAGGGACTTTGCTTTGCTGGAGTAAGGAAGGAAGGAAGGAAGGAGGGAGAGAGGGAGAGAAGAAGATGCCTCAATACTTGGAGCAGCTTTTTCCCAACCGCAGCTCAACCACAGGCCCCATCGTCCTGCAGGAGGATCATCAGGTTCAGATGAATTGGCCAGATGTGGTGAAGGTTGGCCCCAGTAGATCATGCTTGGATAGCAGGACTTGGGGGCATAGTGCCTTGTCCTAAGAGGACACAGCTTCAGATATCCTAAGAAGAAAGCCACAGGGAGACAAATTGGATGCATGTGAAAAGGATGATGGGAGCTTTAGTCCTGCACATCTGGAAGGTTCAACAAATCAGATTTTTTAAAAAAACCTATGTTGCAGAGAAACCTGCTTATTTTCCTAGAACACCTTGCTTCTTTTAAATCTCTTCAGTCGGAATTCTGAACACGTTCTTTATTTCTCTTTGTATCTGCATTTCTTGTATTTTATGGTCAATTCCTTGCTCACGAAGTGTGTAATTTTCTTTTCTTTTTCTTTTCTATCTTTCAGTGAGAAGGATTCTGCCCAGTCTGGTTTGTTTTAAGTTCTGCTGTCCTCCTTTCTCCGTCCTTTCTCACTTAGAAAGGAGTTCTCAAATCAACTTCCAGATTAAAAACCCAAACAACTGATTTTAAGAAAAATCAACACCCTGGCAAAACCAAACAGGGTAATCATTTCAATTCAAAGAATTGCAAGGTTCAGAAAGAACATGATTTTGAAAAGAGGAAATTGCCAGAAGTTGCCGGAAATGAAACAAGTTATAGGCGGAAGGGAGGGATGGAAGGAGGGAGGAAAAGGAGACAGATGGGAGAGAGAAGAACGAAGAAGGGAGATAAAGGGAAGAAGGACAGATGGAAAGGAAGGAGGACAGATGGAAGGGGAGAAGGAGAGAGGGAAGGAAGAAGCAGCAATGGATAGAAACTAATCAAGGAGAGAAACAACCAGGAACTAAAGAGAAATTTCCTGACAGTTAGAACGTACAGACAAAACAAACAATGCCATAGAAAGCCAGATGGATGAAACCAACTACGGTATTCATTGACCAATTTTAAGAAGCTGCATTGACATGAACTCTACAGCAGTGGTTGCCAACTGGGGACCACTGGTGGTCTGCAAGAAAATTTTGGTGGTCCGCAGAGAAATGTCGCCCCCAAAGCAATTAATCCAGGCTGCGCAGGAACGCAAGGCTGCAACGCCCACATGGCCCGTGGGAACACAAGGCTTGCGTCACTTGCATTATGAACAACACAGGGTAGTGAGGGGGGGAAGGGGGGGGACTTGCCCCACACGTCTCCCCTGGCCACTGGGCTGCTTCTTTCTGCTTCTTTCTTCTTCTGCTTTTGGCTGCGCGCAAGAAAAGCAGCAAAAGTCTTTCTTCCTCTCCCCCAAACTCTGCCAGAAATGAGTCTTAGGGACCCTGCAAGGCCTCCGGCTCCAAGAGGCTGCACCAGCACAACAAGTCTCACAAAGACTCATTTCTGATGGGGTTTGGGGGAGAGAAAGAAAGACTTCTGCCGCTTCTGCTGCTTTCCTTGCATGAAGCCAAAAGTCAGTCAGTCAGTCTCTCCCTCTCTCTCTCTCCCCGTCCCCCGCCCGAGAATGGAGCTGGAGACGGTATCCTGCGATCCCAAATAAAGAATGATCGATCGGTAGGAAAAAGGGATGGGGAATTTTCCTGCAGACTTTTGGGGGGATTTTCCCAGGGTCTCTGGTCCGCGGGATGTAAAATTATGAGTTTGGTGGTTCCTGAGATCCAAAAGGTTGGCAACGCCTGCTCTACGGCCGTGTTCCACAACTGGCTGGAATTGTCCACAAGATGGAGCCAAAGAGGGGAAAAAACTGTATGGTGACTTTTCTTCTAGCACAAAATAGGCACTCTCAAGCATTTTAAAATCCCCAGAGTAAAACTTTGACACAAGTTAGAAATTTGGAAGCACAAGAGACTAATTTACACAAGGAAGGCTTGTTAAAATGGAGAAGCAATTGCTATCATGTGAGCAATATTACTGCTTTGAATATTACTGTTATTATTATGATTACTATTTCTCAAAATTAATTGTACCCAGACAATAACACTGTTTATGTACACGCTGAATTTTTTACATTTAATACAAACTTTTTAAATTATTATTTTTAAAATAACTTTATTGGACACACCATTTCAGTACTGAAAAATGATAACCAGTTCTGAGGTTTTTGCCGCACAATGCTGCATAGTGTTGGAAGAAATAGCCTCTTGGGTTCAGTTCCAAGTGGGGGGAAAACTGGAAACGTGGAAGGTGCTTGGAAAGATGCTTTATTGATGAACAGGATGGGTTCCTGGGCAGAAAAGGGAAGAAATGCTGGGAGCCTGGGTTTTATACCTTCTCTGGCTTTGAACTTCCTGGGGCACAGGAAGAGAATCCTGACTGGTTGCTGCTAGAGGTCACAGCTAGCTTTGTCGTTTGTCTGTGTGCTAAGTTTGGTTGAAACTTGGTGGGTGGTGCAATGAAGGGCAATTATATGGCTCTGCCTGAAGGAAGTAGATCTTTGTTATGTAGAATAGACTGGTCCAGGCCTTAATGGCCCATTAACAAAAGGTGGGAGGGCTGAGTTTCTGCCTCTCTGAGTTTCTACTTCTCTTTTAGGGGAAATATTCTGCCTTTTTAGTATGTCCTAAAATATTTCATTTTCCTAGGAGAGGGATGGGTTTTAACTTCCAACAGTAGTTAAACGTTAGTTTCCTTTACTTCCCACCCATTGTTGTGGTTAGCCGGCAGCAAGTGTGGAAGGCTGAGGAGAGCGAGGACTCAGACGAGAGGCCAGGACCATCAGGGAGTGAATTGCTACCTTCAGAGATTGTGGGGGCTGGCAGCAGCAATGAGGAGATTCCCGAGGAGCCTATGCCAAGCGCACATGCGCGCAAGGCTGCTCGCAGGAAAGAGCAGTTACAGCAGCACAGGTGACTCAGGACTAAAGCTGCAAGGTAATGGCCCCTCCTTCAAGAAGATAAAAGCCAACTGTGAAAGGAACGTTCTTTGCAGAAGGCAAAGACGTTTTGAAACTCGAGCCTCGTGGACATTCCAGTATCCTGAATTTGTATTTGAAGATTCTTGTATTGCAAATTATTTCTTATCTGTTATCTTTTGGCAAATCTCACAGTTTGGCAAGGCTTGTGCTTATCACAGCTAATTATTTTGTAAAAGCATTACAAGGTTTCTGTTCCTTTTGGATTGTGTTTGATTTGTTGGAAAAGGGCATGGGTCAGAACACCCATAGAGATCATGCTGTCCAGTTAAGAATCAGTCTTTTGTTTTGAGAACAGTTCCTTTCTTTGTCGGACACCTGCAGGAGTGACCTTGGTGGCTTCTTGGATCTATTCTTGGATTGTCTGCATTCTTTCTTGCCCTTCCCTTCCCTTGCAGTTCACGGGCAAGTTGAATAGTGATAAACCTTCAAATGCCTGAGAAGACTTTCACACCTGACACCTGCTCCTTCTCATTTCTCCATCCAGGGCATGCTTTCTTCCCCCGACATATGATGTGTTCTTTCAAGCCCAGCTTGGCCACCCAACTTTAAACCCACACAAGCTGTGGAAAAGCACCAGGGAGGAAGGGGCTGAGAAAGGCAGAGGGCAGACAAGGGCGGGCACAGTTCTCAAAGGTTGGGATGATGAATTCAAATGTTGTGAATCACCAAAGTTCTCTAGTTTTCTTCAGTGGTTCCACATTTTACTGTAATGTTCTTATTTCATTATCATTCTAATATTTTCCTTCCTTCCTCCCTCCCACTCTTCTTCCCTGCCTTCTTCTCTCTTCTCCCTCCCCCTCTCCATCCTTACTTCCCTTCCTCTCTCCTTCCACTCTTCTACTCTCCTTCCTTCCTTCCCTTTCCTCCCTTCCAGTCTCTCCTTCCTTGTTCCTCCCTTCACACATCCTCCAGTATCTTTCTTTTTTTAATTTTTAAATATACATCAATATCATTGCATGGACATTGTGTGGCATCCGAATGTCATTCATTTTCATACAAAAATAATGATACAAATGAGAATTACTGCATTAATCCAATTTACATAGTTCTAATGTCATTATACATACATGTATCCCCACATAGTCCTTCGTTTTTCAATAATTCAGTGTTTGCTACATCCTTCTAATAGTAATAACATTATTCTTGAGCATACCTGATGACATCTTTTTTCAAAATCTGATCTCAACCTCTAACATTAACTTTTAAATGTGTTAGGCAAGAATATGCATAACAACGTTCCCCCTATTTCTAATTTCTCAATCTATTCTAATTCTTAGTACAGCCAATCTTTTTTTTTAAAGATCCTTTCTATCCATCATCTCTCATCCTCTTGGAAGTTCCACTTTTTCTCTTTTTAGCTTGCCTCCCATACTTGCCTCCTTATCTACGTCTGTCATATTCAAACCCCCAGCATCTTTCAAAAGAGAGAAAAAGAACACTTAGAAATGTATTATTATTTTATTTAAATTTGATCTCATCTGTATTATTTTTATAACTCAGGATGGCAAACATACCTTATATGTTACTTGCAGATTATCCCAACAACAGCCCTGTGAGGTGGGTTCAGCTGAGAGAGAATGACTGGCCCAAAGTCACCCAGCTGTTTTTCGATGGCTGGCTGGGGAATTCTGGGAGTTGGATTCCACAGATCTTCAAGTTGCCAAGGTTGGACATACCTTGTATAGAGTCTCCAGCTAGAGTAGGGGGTTGAACTAGAACAGGGGTCACCAACTTTTGGACCTCAGGGACCACCAAACTCATAATTTTAAATCCTGTAGACCAGAGATTCTGGGAAAATCCCCCAAAAAAGTCTGCAGGAAAATTCCCCACCCCATTTTCCTACCGATCGATCATTCTTTAGTTGGGATTGCAGGATACCATCACCAGCTCTGTTCTCTGGGAGAGAGAGACTTTTGGCTTCATTCAAGGAAAGCAGCAGAAGTCTTTCTTTCTCTCCCCCAAACTCTGCCAGAAATGAGTCTGAGACTTGTTGCACCAGCGCAGCCTCTTGGAGCAGGAGGCCTTGCAGGGTCCCAAAGACTCATTTCTGGCGGAGTTTGGGGGAGAGAAAGAAAGACTTTGGCTGCTTTCCTTGCGTGCAGCCAAAAGCAAAAGAAAGAAGCAGAAACAAGCAGCCCAGTGGCCAGGCCAGGCATGTGGGGCAAATTCTCCCTCTCCGCCCTTTCTCCCCTCCCCTCACTACCTCGTGTTGTTCGCAATGCAAGTGACGCAAGCCTTGTGTTCCCGCAGGCCAAGTGGGCAGCGCAGCCTTGTGTTCCCACACAGCCTGGATTAATTGCTTTGGGGGGGGTGCTTTGGAGTGAAATTTCTCTGCGGACCATCAGTGGTCCCCTGGTTGGAGACCACTGGACTAGATGACCTCCAAGGTCTCTTCCAACTCTATTATTTAAATGCTGATTCCGAATGGCCACTAGATGGCATCAGTTTTTTACTTTTCAAAATTCTACCGGCTTGCACAACACAAAACCTTGGTAACAATTGTGTTTGCGTTTCTTCTGGCCTTTGCAGCATAATGTCAGGGTTGATATAACTCGCTAAGCTTCAACCTTAAGTCAATTTTTGTGGCTTCGTTGCATTCTTGGTGTTCAGCAGTGGGTCGTTTTTGTTTTTTTTGGACCTGGCAATCTTCAAGATGTGGGGGCTTCCATTTCCAGAATTCCCCACCTAGCATGAGGTCCGATTGAAGTCCACACATCTTAAAGTTGCCAACTTCAGAAACCCATGTACTTAATCTGGATAATTGATGGCTACGGGTTCTGCACATGGGCTCACTCAGTGAGGAATGCCTTTTGCTGTGCATAGATACAATTCCATCACACTCTGTGTCTTTCTCACTTTGATGTTGATGTTTCTCACTCAGTATTCAGAATTGCATCTCCAGAAGCTTCACCTTCCCAGACATCCAAAGTTCTCTAGTTTTTCTCAGTGGTTCCACATTTTACTTTAATATTCTTATTGCATTATCATTCTAATATTTTCCTCCCTCCTCCCTCTTACCCTTCTTCCCTGACTACCTCTCTTCCCTCCCTTCCACTCTTTCCTCCCTTTCTCTCTCCTTCCTTCTTGCGCAGGGGGTTGGACTAGGTGACCTCCAAGGTCCCTTCCAACTCTGTTATTCTATGTTCCCTTCCTCTTCCCTTCCTTCCTTTCCTCTCCCCTTCCTTCCCTTCCTCTCTTTCCTCCCCTTGCCTCTCCTTCCCTTCCCTTCCTCTCCTCCCTTTCCTTCCCCTCTCTCCTTCCTTCCTGGGCCAACTTCCAGCCCCCTCCCCCAAAGGCGGAAGGGCACGAGCAAAGGGGCCTCTGAGAGAGTGCAGAATCCCACCAGTCCCCACCCACTTGCCCTATTCTGCGAGTAAAAGAAGACCCGTGCCACACCATCCACCTCCAGGGGAGCAAGAAAAGGAGGGGACCCCCGAGTCCCATTCCCGGACTCCCCAGCACCCCAATAGGGGAGGAACGAGGAGAAAGCTTCTGAGAGCACGTGCAGAGCGCTTCTCCCACCCCCAACCCCTGCTTCGAGACTGTAGGGGGGGAAAAGAGCTTCCTTTCCAGGATGGGAGAAGATACGAGGCGCCTCTGAGCACGTGCAGAGCGGTCTTCCTCCCCCTCCCCCCCCCCGATTGCAGGAAAAGAGCAGCACCGTTTCCAGTGAGTACAACAGATGGGATGGCCTCTGAGCACGTACAGAGTTCTCCCCCAAGGAGGGCGGAGTTGTCCCTGAGCACTTGCAGAAGGCTTCCCCCCCCCCCCGAGATTGCAGGAAAAGGAGTCTCGTTCCCAAGTGGGTAGATGGCATTTGAGCACGTGCAAAGTTCTCCCCAAAAGGGAGGAGGCGGAGATGTCCCTGAGCACGTGCAGAGGGCTTCCCCTCCCCTCCCCCCATACTCGAGATTGGAAGGGGGGGAAAAAAAAGAGAGGGGCACCTCTGAGCATGCGCAGAGTCCCCCTCCCGGGAGGGCGGGAGGAAGTGGAACGCCCCTGAGCTCGGGCGGGGCTCTCTCCGCGGCGGGCCCCCAGCGCGCAGGCGCGGCCCCTCCCTCCTCTCCTCTTCCTCCTCCCCCTCCCCCTCCCCCTCCCCCCTCCCCTCCCCTGCTGGGCTGGCGGCGGCGGCGGCGGCGATTTTCATGCTTTTTGCGGCAGCCGCAAGTGAGGTGAGTCGCAGCCCCGCCGCCCCCTCCCCCGCCCCGCGGCCCCCCCCGGCAGCGGCGACCCCCGGGGAGGGCGGGGAGGGGTCCCTCCTGGCTCCCCAGGCGCCTTTGCAGGGCTGCAAGGAGGAGCCCCCCCACCCAAAAAAGAGCGCCTTTGGGGCGGGGGGGGGGTGTCTCCGGGAGGGGAGGGAGGGAGGCACTACACCCCCCATCGTTCCCAGCCGCCCCCGAGCCTCCGGAGGGCGCCAGGTTGGGGGAAGCCAGCCGGGGGGAGTGGGGGGGAGGAAAGGCTAGGCGGAGGAGCGGGGCTTTGGGGGGGGGGGCTCCTCCCGGGGAGGGGGAGGAGGGGTCTTTCCGGATCCAAAGGCAGCCCCCTCCCCATTGTAAGGGGGGGCATGTCTTATGCAGAGCCCTCTTTTGGGGGCGGGGGTCCCCTGGGGTGAAGCAGCCCCAGGTTGACATAAACCAAGGGGTGGGGTTGCCCTTCCTGGGCCACTGTGGGGGCGAGAGGAGGGGGGGCTATTGTCTGCTAAGACACAGTGAGTCCAGGAGGGGATTTACCCCCACAGAGAGCATCCCCCTCCCCCTCCCCCTCCTCAGGGGAGAGAAGAGCGGGCCTCCAGATGTGGGGAACTACAATTCCCAGCATCCTCTTCTCTCCCTCCCTCTCCTTTATCTCTCTCCCCCTCTTTCTCTCTCTCCCCCTCTTTCTCTCTTCTTCTTTCTCCCTCTTCCGACTCTCTCCCCCCTTTCTTTCTCCCTCTCCCTTTATCTCTCTCTCCCTCCCTCTCTCCCCTTTCTCCCTCCTCCCTCTCCCTTTGTCTCTCTCCCCTTCTTTCTCTCCCTCTCCCCTTTCTCTCTCTCCCTCTCTTTCTCTCTCCCCCACCTTCCTCTCTCTCTCTGCCCTTCTCTTTCTCCCTCTCCCTTTATCTCTCTCTCCCCCTCTCTCCCTCCCTCTCTCCCCTTTCTCCCTCCTCCCTCTCCCTTTATCTCTCTCCCCTTCTTTCTCTCCCTCTCCACTTTCTCTCTCTCCCACCTTCCTCTCTCTCTGCCCTTCTCTTTCTCCCTCTCCCTTTATCTCTTTCTCTCCCTCCTCCCTCTCCCTTTATCTCTCTCCCCTTCTTTCTCTCCCTCTCCACTTTCTCTCTCTCCCTCTCTTTCTCTCTCCCCCACCTTCCTCTCTCTCTGCCCTTCTCTTTCTCCCTCTCCCTTTATCTCTTTCTCTCCCTCCTCCCTCTCCCTTTATCTCTCTCCCCTTCTTTCTCTCCCTCTCCCCTTTCTCTCTCCTTCATCTCCCTCTCTCTCTCCGCCCCTCTCTTTCTCCATCTCCCTTTAGCTCTCCCCCCCCCCTTTCTCTCTCTCTCTCTCTCTCTCTCTGCCAGGCTGCTGGGACCTGTATTCCAACACTTATCTTTTTTGAGGGGAGGGGGTTGCATAACTTTTTGAAGACGGCACCCCTTCACCCTGAACATCCCCACGGGGTGTGGAATCCGCCCCTTTCCCTGCATTTGCACAAGACGTGGACTTGTGGGTTCACACGACCAGCAGGCGGTTATGCAAACATCGCTGCCAAGCATTTTAGGCCCAGTTGGTGGGGTTTTGGTTTTTTTGCCCTCTTGGGGAAACCCCTCTCTGGTTTCAGGGCATGTCCATGACTGGGAAAAAGATCATCCCAAACTTTGGCAGGCAGGCGAGGAATCGATTAGATTCACTTTTGCTCCTGGCAGAGGGACAAAAGGGAGGGGGGGGGAGGAGGAAGAAGAGAAAACAAACAAACCCAGATGATCTGCCTGTCACTTGTGAAGGCAATCCCTGTGTCTGAATATCCGGGAAGGAGAGGAATATTATGGGATTTGCCTGCCTGCTGCAAGATACCGCATCTTGAAAGGGTTTGGGGATTTCCTCCCGCTCTTTAAATAGGGATCTTGAAGAAAGGAGCCATGGGATTCCCAGGGCAGAAATGGGAATTGGAAGGTGTTGAGTGGGTGTGTGGGGAGCATCCCGTGGCTTTGGGGCGAGACCTGAACATGAGAAGAGAGGATAACCCAACCTTTCTCTCCACCTTATCAGGACAAATTACGGTTCGCATCGGGAACCAGCGAAGGGCACCCGGGCCATTCTGCTTAAACCAATGCTAGATTTAGAAGTGCTTCCCGAACGATCTCTTGGGAATGAACAATGGGAATTCACCCTGGGTAAGTACCGGATGCCTGCCCTGCGGGGATTTCCTCCCAGGATTAGTGGGGAGGGAAAAAAACAGTGGGAAGAAACATTCATTTTCCTCCCAGAATTATGGTGGTGGGGACAGGACAAAAAGGCTTGAAGAAGCATTTACTGGACCCAACGTTATCATGTTACTTTACTGGGCCGGACTTCAATCCCATCATCCACTACCAACATAACACCAACGGAGGGCGAAGGAAATCCCAACCAACCCATCTATTTGGGGCTGGGGGACATTCATCTCCGGTGCTGTTTAGAAGCTTACAGTTAAGTAATGGATTGGGAGCCTTTAAAGCAATGTTTCTCCATTTCAGCAACTTTAAGCTGGGTGGACTTCCATTCCCAGAATTCATAGCGCAGCTGGCTTGGGGGGGGGAGAGAGAGGATCCTGGGAGTTGAAGTCCATCCAGCTTAAAAAAGGTTAGCTTGAGAAGAGCTGCTTTCAACATCCCCATTTTTAGCGTTTTGTAAAGTGGAGATCCAACACAATGGTTTTTTTAAAGCTTAAAATATTTTTTTTTTGTTGCTAAGTGGGACATCGGTTAAGTGAATCTTGCCCCATTTTATGACCTACCTTGCCACAGCTGTTAAGTGATCATGTGACCATGGGTATGTGGCAACGGTCGTAAGTGTGAAAAACAGTCGCAAGTCGCCTTGAACAGTCACTAAATGAACTGTTGTATGTCGAGGGCTACCTGTATAAAGTAATAAAAGAAAGGAAAGCTGAGATTGGAGGTCTATTTTGGCAACTTTCCTGCCTGCATGTAGTAAATTAGCACCTCACTGAGACCTTATGCTGCTAGGATATTATTGGTGGGGTTTTTTTTGGTCCTCTTTTGCAAAACTCTTCAAGTATTTTCAAGAAGGCTTCCTGCATTCTCTTGGCGTGTCCTTAAAAGGGGTTGTGTTTTGTTTTGGCTTTGGGACTCCAGCTTGTTTAGCAACATGTATCAGGCATCACGTGGGTGTTGCTCAGTTCACCTGGCATGTGGCCTTGTGGGCTAAAAAGAGATGGGGTAGTTTTTCTTCATCCTGCTCCGGGTGCCGTATTTTGGAAGAGAAGCTGGCAAGCTGGCAGCCGGGATGCCAAGAAGGGACAGGAACAAGTGGCGAAAAAGAAGCCGTTTGGTCGACAGCTGTTGGGTCTTCGGGAAAAGGGGCGAGTTTGAGTTTTACTCAATGTTTGCCCTCCGCTTTCTTGGTGGCTTCTCAGGGTGGCAAGGCGGAAGGAGTGATCGGATCCTGACTTTGAAAAGGTCTGCAAGAAAGATCCTTTCACTTGAACCCAAGTCAATTCAAATCCTCCGTTGTTTTTATTTTATGATGCTGATCCAATTTAGAAACAGACCGGACCCCTTGCAGGGTGGTAGAAAGAATCAAAATATTGAAACTTAAGATAGAAGAAAGAATTCTTTTTATTTGCCAAGTGTGGTTGGACACATAAGGAATTTGTCTTGGTGCAAATGATCTTAATGTACATAAAAAGAAGAGATACATTTGTCAAGAGTCAAGAATCATCAGGTACAATACTTAATAATAGTCATAGGGTACAATAAAATAGAAGGATATAGGAATAGAATTTAAATGGGATGGGATGGGATGGAACGGGATAGAGAATAGAAAATAGAATAGAATTCTTTATTGGCCAAGTGTGATTGGAGACACAAGGAGTTTCTTTTGGTGCAAATAACTCTCAGTGTGCATAGAAGATACATTCGCCAAGAGTCAAGAATCATCAGGTACAACACTTAATGATAGTCACAGGTTACAATAGAATAGAAGGATATAGGAATAGAATTTAAGTAGGAGTTTGACCCTGTAACCGCTGAGGGTGTGGACAGGTTGCTGGGGGGGGGGGCTGAATGCCACCACATGTTTTTTGGACCCGTGTCCCTCCTGGTTGGTTTCAACCTCCAGGGAGGTGACACAAGGCTGGCTCCAGGGGATTATCAATGCTTCGTTGAGAGAGGGATCACTTCCTACTGCCTTGAAAACAGCGGTGGTGCGACCCCTCCTCAAGAAGCCTGCCCTGGACCTGGCTGTTTTAAATAACTATCGTCCAGTCTCCAACCTTCCCTTTCTAGTGAAGGTTGTTGAGAGTGTGGTGGCGCGTCAGCTCCCTCAGTACCTGGAGGAAGCGACTTACCTCGATTCTTTCCAATCGGGCTTCAGGCCCGGGCATAGTACTGAAACAGCATTGGTCGCGTTAGTTGATGATCTCTGGAGGGCCCGTGAAAGGGGTTACTCCTCTGTCCTGGTCCTGTTAGATCTCTCAGCGGCTTTTGATACTATCGACCATAGTATCCTATTGCGGCGGTTGGAGGGGTTAGGAATTGGAGGAACCGTCTTACGGTGGTTCTCCTCCTTCTTCTCTAACCGCTCGCAATTTGTGTTGACGGGGTGGAGAGGTCCACCCCTAGGCCCCTCATTTGTGGGGTGCCTCAGGGGTCGGTCCTCTCCCCTCTTTTGTTCAACATTTATGTGAAGCCGCTGGGGGAGATCATCCGTGGTCTTGGGGTGCAGTGTCATCTGTAAGCAGATGACACTCAGTTGTACGTCTCCACCCCGGACCACCCCAACGATGCTGTGGAGGCTATGTCCCGGTGCCTGGAGGCCGTGCGGATTTGGATGGGCGGGAACAGGCTCCAGCTCAACCCTTCCAAGACTGAGTGGCTGTGGTTTCCAGCGCCCCGATATAGTCAGCTGACTCCATCGCTGGCTATTGGTGGAGAGATCTTAACCCCCACAGAGAGGGCTCGCAATTTGGGCGTCCTCCTGGATGCATGGCTGCCTTTAGAACTTCATATTACGGCTGTCTCCAGGGGGCTTTTCATCAGGTTCGTCAGATTCGCCAGTTGCAGCCCTTTCTGGATCGGGGCGCCTTACGCACGGTCACTCATGCCCTTGTCACCACCCGCCTGGACTATTGTAACACTCTCTACATGGGGCTCCCTGCGGGGAGCACCCGGAGGCTTCAACTGGTGCAAAATGCGGCCGTGCGGGTGGTTATGGGGGCGTCAAGAAACTCTCATGTGACACCTCCTATGCGAGCTGCATTGGTTGCCGCTGGCCTTCCGGGTTCACTTTAAGTTTCTGGTTTTGACCTTTAAAGCGATCCATGGCAGTTGGACCAGGCTATATGCAAGACCGCGTTCTGCCGATAGTCTCCTACCGACCTGTGCGCTCCCACAGGGAGGGCCTCCTTCGGGTCCCGACGGCCTCTATGTGCCGCCTGGGCCTTCTCTGTGGGGGCACCCACCCTCTGGAATGGTCTGCTTCCTGAGCTACGTAACAACACCGACCTGAGAGCATTCAGACGTGCACTGAAAACTTGGCTCTTCGAGCAGGCCGGCCTGGATTGAAATGGGAGTTTTAAAAAGTAATTTTAGTATACTGGGTTTTAGATTTCGGGATTTTAAATCTGGGGTTTTATTGTTAATTTATTGGGGTTGGGCTATATTTTAGTGGCAGCCTTAGGATGTTTAATCTTCTTTTAACTTTTATAATGTGGATATTTGATAGTTGGCTGTACACCGCCCTGAGTCCTTCGGGAGAAGGGCAGTATATAAATGTGTATAAATAAAATAAAATAAAAATAAATAAATAGGATGGGATGGGATGGGATGGGATGGGATGGGATGGAACGAGATAGAGAATAGAATAGAAAATAAAATAGAATAGAATTCTTTATTGGCCAAGTGTGATTGGAGACACAAGGAATTTCTCTTGGTGCAAATAACTCTCAGTGTGCATAAAAGATACATTCGCCAAGAGTCAAGAATCATCAGGTACAACACTTAATGATAGTCATAGGGTACAATAAGCAATCAAATCATATTAGGAAACAGTCAATAAAAATTGTTAGGATACAAACGACAAAGTCACTCATACAGTCACAAGTGGGAGGGGATGGGTGATGAGTGATGAGAAGATTAATAGTAATACTAGTGCAGACTTTGTAAATAGTTGGACAGTGTTGAGGGAATTATTTGTTTAGCAGAGGGATGGCATTCAGGGAAAACACTGTCCTTGTGTCTAGTTGTTCTGGTGTGCAGGGCTCTGTAGCGTCGTTTTGAGCATTAAGAACGCTGGATGTAAAATTTGAAAAGAAGCAAAAGTTTCTGCATGCTGAGTATTCTTGTTCCAGCCAATATCCTTAGCTTCTTACGGGCTCTTTAGAACAGAAAATGGAATACAGGTAATCCTTGACTTACAATAGTTCATTTAGTGACTGTTCAAAGTTACAGTGGCACTGGAAAAAAGGGGACTTAGGACCAATTTTCACACGACCTTTGTAGCCTCCCCATGATCAGGTGATCAAAATTCGAATGCTTGGCAACTGGTTCATGCTTATGACCGTTACTATGTCCTGGGCGTCACGTGATCCCCTTTTGCGACCTTCTGACAAGCAAAGGCAACAGGGGAAGTCAGATTCCCTTAACGACGGGGGTTACTAATTTAACAATGGCATTGATTCACTTAACAACTGTGGCAAAAAAACCCGGTTGTACGATGGGGCAAAACTCATTTAACAAAGTTGTCAGCAACGGAAATGTTGGGCTCAATTGGGGTCGTAACTTGAGGACTATCTGTGGCCTTATGCACAGTTTGTTAGAGGGAAAAACAGAAAAAACATTTCTAAATAATTTTAGAAACCCCATGACTGAAAGGAAGAATCGGATATAGTTTTGTCTTGGTTTCAGTATTGACTTTGCATTACCAGAATTTCTTATTGGGTGGCTTTGAAACCTGGGTTGTTTTCATGCCTGGAGCGTCTTCTGGCGACTTGACTGAGATGAAGTGAAATGCTAATCACATACAGGTAGTCCTCATTTAGTGACCAACTACCTATTACAACAGTGATCGAAAAGCAATTGAATGACCAATCTCTGCATTTACTTTTTCTTCCCCAATTTTCTGAACAATCAACGAAGAATAAAATCTAGTTAGTCCTTACCTTACCACAACTGAATCCAAAATTCCCATTGCTAAACAAGACAGTTGTTAAGTGAGTATTGCTCCGCTTTAAGACTTTCTTGCCACCGTTGCCAAGGGAACCACCGCAGTTGTTAGTAAATTGGTTGTTCAATGAATCTGGTGTCAACTCGAAAATATTCCTCTGGTCTTTTAGAGTTGTCAGCAGAAAGGGAGGGGGAGAAGTAATGCATGCCTTAAATGTTTTCATGGATAACTGCTAGGCTGCCGAAGCTTCTGGCGCGCAAGATTATTACTGGAGAGCACGATTGATGACTCTTGGTTATGGATGTGTCCCATTGGAGAATATTTATTTTATTTATTTATTTATTTATTTTGTCAAGTGAATATAAGATAACAGGTATAGTTATGAATATATGAAATGGATACATGAAAGAAAAATAAAAAGAAACAACAGGACAGGGACGGTAGGCACATTGGTGCGCTTATGCACGCCCCCTACAGACCTCTTAGGAAAGGGGTGAGGTCAATAGTAGACAGTCTAAGGTTAAAGTTTTGGGGGTTTGGGGAAGAAACCACAGAGTCAGGTAGAATATTCCAGACATTGACCACTCTGTTGCTGAAGTCGTATTTCCTGCAATCAAGTTTGGTGCGGATTAACCTTGAGTTTGTATCTATTGTTTGCTCTTGTGTTTTTATGGTTGAAGCTGAAGTATTCATTGACAAGTAGGGCATTGCAATGTATGATTTTATATACTATACTTAGATCGGACCGAAGGTTTTCAAGGTCTAGAATTTCGAGTCTGGTGGCATAAGGTATTCTGTAATGAGTAGAGGAGTGAAAAACTCTTCTTGTAAAATATTTCTGGCATTTCTCAACTGTGTTAATATCAGATACGCAATGTGGGTTCCAGACTGATGAGCTGTATTCGAGTATTGGCCTAGCAAATGTTTTGTATTGCTCTAGTCAGTAGTGTGGTATTACCAGAGAAAAAGCTACGTAGGATTAGGTTAACAAACTCTTAATGCCTTTTGCTATGTAGTTACATCCAGGAGGTGGGGGAAGACTAGGGTCAAGGATGAGATGAATGATGTGTCTCAGAGTCAGCTGCACCCAGGTAATGCTGGCGTGTTCGCTCCTAATAAATCTTTTTTTCAAACTCTGAGAGATGTGGCTAGAGACTCATGATTTGAATGGGGGTGGATTGTCGGAGCCCTGATATTGTCAGAAGGTCACAAAAGGGGATCATGTGACCCCGGGACATGGCGACCATCGTAAGTATGAACCAGTTGCCACGTGTCTGGATTTTGATCATGTGACCATAGGGATCGTAAGCGTGAAAAACGGTCGGAAGCATGAAAAATTATCACAAGTCACTTTTTCCAGTGCTGTTGTTACTTCGAATGGTCGCTGGATGCTTGCAAGTCCTAAAACACAAAGAGAAAAAAGAATTTAAAAGGGAAAAATTGGGGAAGGAAGGAATGAAAAAAAGGAAAAAATGAGAGACAACCTGATTTTGCTGGCAGGCGGATTGAATTGGCCATTTGTAGAAAGGAAAGATGGTCCTGTAAATAGAAGGAGTTCTTTTTTAGTGACTGCCTCATTTAGCGACCATTCACAAGTGGTATTGGAAACGTAATTTTACGGCTGGTCTCCACATTTATGGCCTTCTCAGGGCTGTCAGGTGAAGGAAACCTGGTCAGATCAGAAAACACAGTTGTAATTTTATTGAGCGACCCGTTCATTTAATGACTGAATGGCCAGCCCCGATTACGGTTGCTAAATGAGGACTACCTGTACTCTGTCTCCATACCCTAGCTGTTTTTAAAAGTTAGTCTATGGGTTAGATGCATGGGTTAAACAGAATGTTCTTCTTGCATATTATTCTTACGTATTACATAGCTAATGAAGGCTACCTTAAATCCCTAGATTTCTTCACTTTGTCAGCCAAAGGCAGAGGGTGTGTTACACAGTTGAGTGAAATACTCCCACCCAGTTGTAACTTTTGGGTTTATTCATGATGAATTGCATCAGGGCAGTGTTTCTCCACCTTGACAACTTGGTTTAGATTAGATTAACAGGGTTGGAAGGGACCTTGTAGGTCATCTAGTCCAACCCTCCAGCCTTAGTAGGAGACTTTACACCAGTTCTGACAAATGCCAGTCCAGTCTCTTCTTGAAAGCCTCCAGGGATAATGAAGCTCCCACAACTTCCGAGGGCAACTTCTGTTCCATTGGTTGATTGTTCTCCCTGTCAGAAAATTCCTCATTTCCAGGTTGAATCTCTCCTTGTTCAGTTTCATCCATTATTCCTTTTCTGGCTTTCAGGTGCTTTGGAGAATAGCTTGACTCCTTCCTCCTATCTGGGGCAGCCCTTCAAATATTGGAAGGCTGCTTTCCTGTCTCTCCTGGTCCTTCTCTTCCCTAGACTAGCCAGACCCAGTTCCTGCAACCGTTCATCATACGTTTCAGCCTCCAGTCCCCTAATCATCCTGGTTGCTCTTCTCTGCAGTCTTTCTGGAGTCTCAATGTCTTTTTTATGGTGTGGTGACCAAAACTGGATGCAGTATTCTAAGTGGGGTCTTACTAAGGCTTTATAGAGTGGTATTAGGACCTCCCTTGATCTTGATTGCATCTCTCTCTTAATCCAACTTAACAGAAGTGCATTGGCTTTTTTGGCTGCTGCTGCACATGGCTGGCTCCTATTTAGCTGGTTGTCCACTAAGACTCCGAGATCCTTCTCATAGTTACTGCTCTTAAGCCTGGTTTCTCCCAATCTATATGTGTTTTTCTTGCCTCAGTTGTTCAAGATGGGGTGGTCTTCAACTCCCAGAATTATTAATGGACCATCTTCTCCCTTTTTTAACCACCTTGAAGCTTTTCTTCAAATGTCAGAATGGGGTAATTTCCTGCTTCCTACTCACTTGTGTCTTGAGCTCCAGAAAAAAAAAAGACATTTTATTTGCTTAGCATCCTATTTTAATTTCATACGCATTGTTCTATTTCTGTCTGCATTTTAATCACTGCTTGCCTCTGCAGTGATCAGCATAGATGCACTGTGAATAAAAGAAGCTGATTTGGGGTTTTATCCCTTGGCAAGACAGCTGTAAAACACAGCACCCCGAGTTTGGTTCTCATGATTCTAAACTGGCCGGTGAACTTTAGTTATTCTACAGCTAGTCTTCAACTTAACGACCACAATGGAGCCCAAAATTTCTGTTGCTAAATGAAACAGTTGTTAAGTGAAATTTGCCCCATTTTACGACCTTGCTTAACCAGTGTTAAGTGAATCACTGCAGTTGTGAAGTCAGTAACAGGGTTGTTAAGTCAATCTGACTTCTCCATTGACTTTGCTCATCGGAAATTTGCAAAAGGTAAATCATTGGACACTGGGAAACTGCAACCGTCATAAATGTGAGTCAGTTGTCACGCATCTGAATGTAGATCACGTGACCATGGGGTATGCTGCAAGGGTCATCAGTGTGAAAAATGCTCACAAGTCACTTTTTCCAATGCCGTTCTAACTTCAAACGGTCGTAAGTCAAGGATTACCTGTACTTTTTCCAAGACAGGTGCGATGAAGGTCATTTTTCCATTGTAGCCTTATAACCGTTTTGGTGAACCTATGGCACGTGTACCGTACGTGGCACGCTGAGCCACTTCTGCCGGCACGCGAAAGATCGCACGGAGGAGCCCCACTGCGCATGTGTGTGTGCCGCCGCTGTTAGGATATATGCAGAGTAACCCTTAAGTAACAAGGATATGCACACGGAAACGGTTTTATGAGAAGAGTTATGAATAAATATGCAGCCACACAGAGTTGAACAAGTTGTATTAATGTTTTCTTGAAGAGATAGCACAGTTCTATAAACAGTCCATGTCATACACATTTTTAACAGTCGAGAAATATCCAGTTATAAAGTCTTCTTACCGGTTTCAAGTCTTTTACAGCAGACAAATATCAAACCATAATACAACAGATAATCTTCGATATCAACAGAATATTAAAATAAACAGGGTTAGCCAGTATCGGTCCGTAGCCAGTCAGTATCAGTATGAAGAGAGATCATCAGTGAGAAAGAGAGAAGAGATTAAACCATGATCTATAGCTCCCTCTTATGGCAACTTGTAGCACAATCAACCAACCAGAACACAGCATAATACATTACAGTATTTTTCCTTAAAGCTACAAACATATATATTTGTAATTTATATATTGTCAACCCAACTACGTTATTTACATATACATAACAGCCGCCACCCAACAGCTGATCTGGCACGCATGCGCGGGGGTGTGCGGGAGACATGCAGCGTGTGCGGGGGGTCATGGGCGCATGCGCAGGGAAGCACGGCTCATGGAGGGATCCCGTGTGCATGTGCAGATGGATGGGGCATGGGGGTGATCACGCGCGCATGAGCAGATGTGTTACGCAGCGGAGGGATGGCATACACAGGCGCAGGGGTGGGGGGGCCCAGCCCGCATTGCCTTCTGGGTGCTGGCACGCGAGCGCACAAGCACGTACGCAATTATAGGCATGGGAGCCGAAAAAAGTTTGCCACCACTGCCTTACAGCTTGCATAAACTCCAGCATATTCTAGATAAAAGTTGTGCTGGTAGTCCTCAACTTACAACATTAGACTTAGAACACTGGATTGCGTCACGGGATGGATCATGACGTATCGTGATGGGTTTGTTTTGCCTTTGCTGATTTGGGGTGGGTGTGGTCTGGGCATGACTCATCCGGCCCATGGAGCTGCCCATTTGGCGGGCCTGATTTAGAATAACTTTACTGTCACTTTAAATGTATGCAAATCGTCATGGGCTAAAATGAAATTTCCTTGCATGCAGCTCCCATTCTTGTTCCACCTTTTTGTAAAGAGAGAATTTGGGCAAATATTAAAAGAAATGGCATAACCAGGGGTGGGATTCTACAGGTTCGCACCTAGTTGCTAGAACCAGTTCTTAACATTCTAAGCAGTTCGGAGAACCGGTTGTTGGAAGAAATTACTGGCCTAATCCTGTAAGGAAGGCAGGAAGGAAACATTCTGATGTTGCTTACAGAAACTGCCTCTCCATTAACCCTTATTACATTCTTGGCAGGACTAGACTTCCTGTCTCAGGAACTTCTCTGGAGTTTTTTTCCCCTCCTTTGCTGGTACTTTGCTTGTGTGGAGGGACCATTCAAAGTTACAATGACACTGAAAAAAGTGACTTATGACCATTTTTCACACTTACGACTGCTGCAACATCCCCACAGTCATGAGAGGCCAGGCGAGGAGATGTGTGCCTCGATGTGAGTGATATTGAGCTGACCACACCCAGCCAATAACATGACCACCAAGCCACGCCCATCCAGTCACATGCCCACCAAGCCACGCCCACCACCTAAGCCATGCCCACAGAACAGGTTGTTAAAAATTTGAATCCCACCCCTGGCCATAACAGTTATTTGGATAGTATCTGAAGCAAAAGAGTCCCAACACCTCCAATGTGCACTACATAAAAATGACAAAATAAATAAAGGAATACAAAATGATGCACACACAGCGATGCAGTGATGGCTAACCTTTTTGTCGTCGCATACCGAAGGTGTGTGCGTGCGCATACATGGCCTGCACCCATAATGCAATGCTCACGCGACACCTCCCCTGTCCCCCTGTGCATGCGTGACAGATACCCAACAATCAGCTAGCTAGTGGGAGGTGCACGCACATGCGCAGTTGATTAGTTCACCCTCACGATCCTAGGGAAGGATGCTGTCCCAGAATCTGCAGAAAACCCTCGTTTAATGTCTGTTTGAAGTTATAACAAACCGAAAAAAAGTGACTCGTGACTATTTTTCACACGACGGTTGTAGTATCCCCCTGGTCACGTGATCAAAATTCAGACGCTTGGCAACTGGAACATACTTATGACCGTTGTAGTAGTATCCTGGGGTCATGTGATTCTCTTTTTGCGACCTTCGGTCAACCAAAATCATCCGGGAATCCAGATCCGCTTAGCCCCTGTGTTACTAACTTAACAACTGAAGTGATTCGCTTAACAAACGGTGGCAAACAAGGTCTTTAAAAATGGGCCGAAATTCACTTTAACAACCACGTCAGATGGTTTTTTTAAGGCTCCATTGTGGTCGTAAGTCGAGGACTACGTGTATTGGAATTGTGGAAGGCCTTGAATAATCTCGAGGATAGGGAAACAAGGCGTAGCAAGATTTTATTCTTGGAATATTTGTTTTTCAGTTTTTCCTTTTTGCTAAATATTTCTCAAGAAAAGCAGTTTGAATAACACAAACCACGGCAATAGGCTGTTGTTTAGGACTGTGCAACGTTGCGGTTTCCAGGCAAAAGAGACGGTTCAGGAACACACAGCACGCAAGAGGCACCTGTTGGATATGTGTCTGGATATGTGTCTTTTCCTGGGCTTGCATGCTCCTTTTTAGGTAAAGGTACAAGGTTCCCCTTGCGTATACGTGCTAGAGCCAGCGCTATCCGAAGATGTCTCTGTGGTCACATGGCCGGTAGGACTAGTTTAAAAAGGAGTGATGTTCCAATTAATGACCAGCAGGACTTTTAAAAGGAGTGATGATCCAGGTAATGACCAGCATGACTTACAACTGCAATTCTGGGCTCAGTTATGGACATAAGTTGAAGACTATCCTTATTATGCTGTGGTTTGGGTTCAAAGGCAACCAGGGGCTCCAGAACACTGCAGAATCTTTTTGCAAATTTCTTGAACCACATGATCCAGAAATTAGTGTGCCATTGTAAAAAGGAGATGGTGGCTCAGTGGCTAAGACGCTGAGCTTGTTGATCAGAAAGGTTGGCAGTTCGTCGGTTCGAACCCCTAGTGCCGCATAACGGAGTGAGCTCCTATTACTTGTCCCAGCTTCTGCCAACCTAGCAGTTCTAAAGCATGTAAAAAAAATGCAAGTAGAAAAATAGGGACCACCTTTGATGGGAAGGGAACAGCGTTCCGTGTGCCTTTGAAGGCGTTGAGTCCTGCCGGTCACATGACCACAGAGATGTCTTCGGACAGCGCTGGCTCTTTGGCTTTGTAACGGAGATGAGCACCGCCCCCTAGAGCCAGAAGTGACCAGCATGTTGCACGAGGGGAATATAGTTACTAAAGCTGACAGGATCAGGAATATGTTCATTCTAGTGGCCCATCGACCCTGGTATAAATTCTGCTGGCATTATGCTGCAATTTAGAGACATTTAGAGAAATTCAGTCCGTCCAATCTGACAGTTGGTGCAGAGGATCTAATGGAGTTGTCCTGGAAAATTAACTGTTAATGGGTTTATGTAATAGGCCTAGATGCTCTTCCAGAGAGTGCAAAATAATAGAAAATGGCCCATGGGTTCTGAGTGGCTTGCAGAGAGAGTAACAGTTCCTGGTTTTACTTCTTGAAAAGCAAAGTCTGAATCTTACCTGTGTCTCCTTCACATTTGCTCGGTTTTATGCCCCATCTGATATTTTTAATTTTTGTAAAAAAGGAACAAATGAAAAGTTCCTTTACTGCAAACTGCAGATGGTCCTCAATTTACAACCATTTATGTAGTGACCGTTTGAAATTACGATGGCACTGAAAAAAGTGATTTATCACCGGTCCTCATACAGGTGGTCCTTGACTTACGACTGCAATTGAGCCCAGAATTGATGTTGCTAAGTGAGACATTCGTTAGGTGAGTTTTGCCCCATTTTACGGCCTTTCTTGCCACAGTTGTTAAGTGAATTGCTGCAGTTGTTAGCTTAGTAACACGGCTGCTAAGTGAATCTGGCTTCCCTGTTTACTTTGCTTGTGAAAAAGATCACAAAAAGGAATCACAGGATCCCGGGACATTGCAACCGTCATAAATATGAGCCAGTTGCCAAGTGTTTGAATTTTGATCACATGGCCATGGGGATGCTGCAAAGGGGGTCATCATCTTCTTTTAACAACCCCATAATCCCTTGCGGGGTGAAGTCTGGGCAACTGGATGGTGCTGAGTGTTTACTGGCCGGATGCCCTTCCTGTTGCCGATACGGAGTTTTGTGCAGCAAGTATATGCTCAGTGTGCACAGAGATAGAAATATCTGCCTTTACCTAGGATCAAACTCACAGCCTTCTGATTGTGAGGTGAGAACTCCACCTCTAGGCCACCATACCACTCGTGCTGCAACGGTCATAAATGTGAAAAATGGTCATAAGTCACTTTTTTCAGTTCAGTCACTAAGTGAACTGTTGTAAGTCGAGGACTACATGTAAGTGCCAGTTGCCAAGCACCCAAAGTTTGATCATTGACGTTGGGGATGCTGCAACAATCATAAAGGTGAAAAACTGGTCATAAGTCACTTTTTTCACTGCTTCTATAACCCTGAACAGTAATTAAATAGTTGTTATGTCAAGGACTTCCTGATATGCTTTATATATTTGGGGCAGTTTGTGGATCAGTTGACAAACTATATTCTAGCATACCATGACTTAACGCAAAGCAGAGCCAACCAATTTAACAGATTGGAAGGGACCTTGTAGGTCATCTAGTCTAACCCCCCACCAAAACAGGAGACCCTGTACCATTCCTGACAGTCCAGTCTCTTCTTGAAAGCCTCCAGTGATGAAGCTCCCACAACTTCCGAGGGCAAAAGCTGTTCCATGGGTTGATTGTTCTCGCTGTCAGGAAATTTCTCCTTATTTCCAGGTTGAATCCCTCCTTGATCAGTTTCCATCCATTATTCCTTGTCTGGCCTTCAGGTGCCTTGGAAAATAGCTTGACCCCTTCCTCCTCTATGTGGCAGCCCCTCAAATATTGGAACGCTGCTATCATATCTCCCCTGGTCCTTCTCTTCACTAGATTAGCCAGGCCCAGTTCCTCTAAACGTAGTCATATGTTTTAGTCTCCAGTCCCCTAATCATCCTGGTTGCTCTTCTCTGCACTCCTTCTAGAGTCTCAACATCTTTTTTGTAGTGTGGTGACCAAAACTGGATGCAGTGTTCTAGGTGTGGTCTAACTAAGGCTTTATAGAGTGGTATTAGTATCTCCGTTGATCTTGGTTGTATCCCTCTGTTAATGCAACCAGGTTGCTGTGTGTCATTGCGACAGTCACACCTTGCAAACATCATAATGAAACTCTTCATTGAGAAATGGACACCAGGAAGTTGCAACTGACTGAGTGACTTAGTCAACTTTGGAAAAATACTTTTCTTAACCTTTCAACTGGGTTTGGCTATTGAGGGTTGCATACAAGTTTTGTTTAAGATGTGTTGGCCAACACTTGACTTAAAGTGTCTTGTTTGTTTCCCACAAATCCACTGTGCAAACGCTTCTTAATAGAAATTGTTCTCCAATGTCTCTGGTTCATATTTTTGAGCATAATCTGCAAAGAAGATATTTTAAAAACATTAAGTTAACGAGAACATTTATTCGGGTAAACTAAACCCTTAAATATCTTTGGCCAAACTAAAGCCACTTCATAATGACTTTACCAGAGTTTCAATAATACCCTTGGGCCTTTATTTTAAAATCAATATTCTTTTAGAGCAAATACTTTGACGAATGTTCCCTCCTGGAGAGAAATCCTGGCTCAAAACATATTGATAGTTTCCAACTTTGAAATTGTCAGACAGATTTGGTCATTGACAAAGAAGCAGTTGTAATTTGATTGCAAATCACATAAATTAGGGTAACACAAATTTGAAAATAGTGGGGAAGATGTTTTGCTGGAACGCTTGGGCCAAAAAGGGATCAATACTTTAAATCAGTCGTTTGTTAATGGTTCCTTTAAAGACATTGAAAGATGCATTTTGAATTTGATTTCTATACAACATTTTTTTGATAATATATACAGCTAGAATATGTGTTAACTATATAGTGCAGTATAGGTGCTTTATCAGCTCCAAGATACCTGCTGTTTTGAGATCCGTAAAAGATGCAGTGCATAAGCACTAAACAACTGTCTTACTTTATAAGGAATTAAAAGTAAAATAAAGATTAATATTAGTGAATTGTGGAATTAAGAGTCAGTATATCAAATTCTGGAGAATCAATGGGCCCAGGTGTTAAACACAACATACACTACTTATGACTTAAAAATGAAATTAACTGAATAGAAATATGCATTTGTGTTTACTAGATTTCCCGAAGAATTTTTTTTTAAAGTGTTTTGGGAGTTTTTTATGGTGTTGTAAATGTGAAAGTTCTTTCATTCATAAGTTTATTCCATCTATATAGCAGTAGTAGTATAGCTTTGTTTCGTTTTGAAATTATTATATATGCTAATACAACTTTGTAAAGTAATAAGGTTAAAACCCTTAATTCAGTATTTCTTAACATTGGCAACTTTAAAATGTTTGGACCAGAGGTGGAATTCAGCAGGTTCTGACCAGTTCTGGAGAACCAGTAGGGGAAATTTTGAGTAGTTTGGAGAACCAGCCAATCCCACCTCTGACTGGCCCCGCCAACCCCATCTCTTCTCTGCCTCCCATTGAGTCCCAGCTGATCGGCTGGATCTTCTTTGGTTGCCCTGCACAGGAGAACGGAGCTGGAAAGCAGGCTAGTGGGGTGGGGAGGGAAGGGGGATTTTGCAGTATCCCTGCCACGCCCACCAAGCCATGCCCACAGAACCAATAGTAAAAATTTTTGAATCCCACCAATGGTTTGGACTTCAATGACCAGAATTCTCCAGCTGGCCATGTTGGAGAATTCTGGGAGTTGAAGTCCATACATCTCATGCAAACTCAGGTCTTGGCATCTGGGATGTGTATATGGATGGTTGCACTTTCCCAGGGTTGTGGGATCACTTTTTGGTGATCTTCCCAGGCAGCTTCCCACGAACAAAGTCAGTGGGGAAGGCCAATTTGCTTAATGACTACATGATTCACTTAACAACTGTCGTGATTCATTTAACAATTGTGGCACAAACGATCATTAAATCAGTCAGGACTCAAAGGTGCCTGAGGCAACTGGACTTTCTGGTTTTTCTTTGAAGACATTTCGCTTCTCATCCAAGAGGACATTCATAGACATTCAGCTAGGACTCCCTTGCCTCACATAGCAACGGAAATTCTGGTTTCAGTTGCGATCGTAAGTTGAGGATGCTGTTATTAGGGCGTGTCATATTTTTTCAGCTTTGAATTTCCAAACATTAGGGGTGTTCAAAAGACTTGGTCTGGTTACTTGAATATAATTTAGATGTGCTTGCTAAGTAACTACATAAACATCATAACTTTCTCAAGTTTGTTTGTTGAATTATAGTCCGCTTGTTTCCCCAAACAAGGAAAATCATTTTGAATTTCATAGTCTCTCTTAACTTTGTGCTTTTAAACTATAATTGACTGGAGTTCTCTATTTGTAAGACGAATATGATTTTATTAAGAAATGTTGTCATAAGACCCCATTTTCCCTCTGCACAATTTGTTTCATCTCGCCTATTTTTAATCCCATATTACTATACCATCATTGCTTATTAGAGTGTTTTATCTTTATTGTTTCATTAATACTGTTATGTTTTTCATTTCTCTGTTTTTACTTTTTACAATCTGCTCACAGTAGCCCATCAGCAAGATGGGAAGAAAATAAATTTAACAAATAAATAAATTTCCATAAAAGGGTTTCAGGGGCTTATTTTTCTCTCTCCATTCTGTTCCAAAGGTGTTTTTCCCAAAGGGCAACTGGACTTTCTCTGTTTTTGCTTGAAGACATTTCTCTTCTCATCCAAGAGGCTTCTTCAGTTCTTCCATTCCTCACCATTCAGTCAGAACTGAAGAAACTTCTTGGATGACAAGCGAAACGTCTTCAAACAAAAACAAAGTGCAGTTGCCTTTTGAAAAACCATGATCTGGATGACCGAGAATCTCCACAGACAGGCATTTCTATTCTATCCCTGTTTTTCCTCCTTGGAAAAACGATTTGAATATGATGGGTTTGGGAAAGCAAATTCTTTCCCTAAAAACTCTGCATGGTCCTTGCTTTGTGCTTGATAAGATCTGAGGTCTGAGCTGGTACCATTTACTCCAAACGGTTTGCCTAAGATGGGAGGAAACAGATCGATTTCCCCCATCAATTGATTAAGAAAGAGAGAGATGAGGGCAAGACGAGAAGCCATGGGTGGAAACTAATCAAGGAGAGAAGCAGCCTAGAACTAAGGAGACATTTCCTGATAGGGTTACAATTAATCAGTGGAACAACTTTCCTTCAGAAATTGTGGATGCTCCAATACTGGACGTTTTTAAGAAGAGATTGGATAACCCTTTGTCTGAAGTGGTGTAGGGTTTCCTGCCTAAGCAGGGGGCTGGACTAGAAGACCTCCAAGGTCCCTTCCAACTCTGTTATTCTATGTATAGATGAACGACCTATTAGGAGCCTTATATTAAAACAACGTATTTCATGTGCGATCAAAAATAGAAAATTGCGCCTAACACAGCTTTTATTTCAATAAAAGAGTTCAGGTTTTTTTAAATAAAAGTTTTTTATTTTTTTATAAGTACGAACAATTCATCTTCCATTTAACAATGCATCATCTGGGTACAGATATCTTGTGCGACAATAATCAAAATTACTACTGTATTCATTACATTGGTAGTAGTTCTCCATTGTTGTTATTAATATACATAATATCTCTTACACTATAACAATAACATGTTTAGATCTTCACTTATTATTAATATATATAATATATTTTTCATTAAAACAATCCTCTTCTTACCATGTTTAATTCTATTAAGATATTTTCCTTATTTTACTAATCTATTCGATATTTCTAGCTTTCATGTTTTTTCTTTAACTATAGATAAAATAGTTCCCATATCTTATAATATTCAGATTGCTCTTAGTTTTTAATTGCAAGTGTTAAATCTGTTCATTTCTGCACATTCTAATATTTTCCTAATCACATTTTCATCAGTAGGAATCTCTTTTCCAGTTTTGAGCAAATAAAATTCTGGTTGCAGTTAGTACATGAATAATTAAGGATATATTCTCTTTACTATAAGTTTCAGGTGCAGTTGAGTTTTGCATATGTGGGTGTGATTGGAGTAAATTGTAATCTGTGTAGTTTTAACGTTTTAATTATTTCTCTACTTGATTTATAACTCATAAGCCACTTCGTAGGGAGAACGACAGCATAATAAATATAAATAAAAATGGTAAGGGTGGTACCAAAATATGATTTGCATTCTTTACACTTTCTATTTAATCTGTTTCTTTTATTCCATTTCATGGGGCCTTAGTAATGTCCTGTTTTGTATTCTGTTTTTTTTTTAATATGGACTCATAGCTAATTACAGAATAAAATTGCCAAAAGAAACAGATTTTTCCCTGTGCTTTTATTCAGTGTGGCATTTCTAAAGGAATTCTTGATTCCTGCACCATTTCTTTCTTTTTTTTCTCTCTCTCTCCTTCATTTATATTTCATCAGTTACCCAGTAAACCCGGCAATAAATTCACAGCCTATAATCAGTTCTGCGGCCTGCATTTGTTTTTCTTTGGGTGATAAACAGTTCCTTAGGGCAGTCTTGGAAGACAAAGCTATAAAACATTCAGCCTTCTGGGGGATGCTAAAAATTTCCACTGCTTCTGTAAAATCAGAATAAGGCCTTGCTCCCTACCTATTGATGACGTGTTACTTTTGCAGAGTTTGTGCTAATTGAGGATCCTGGGATAGACTTCATGATAGACTGAGGTTTCTCAATCTTAGCAACTTTAAGATAGGTGGACTTCAACTCCCAGAATTCCCCAACCTGCAATACTAACAGATTAACAGAATATCTCCAAGGGACCTTGAAGGTCTTGTAGTCGAACTCCTTGCTTCAAGCAGGAAACCCTATACCATTTTAGAAAAATCGTTGTCCAATCTCTTCTTAAAATCTCCAGTGTTGGAGCATTCACAACTTCTGGAGGCAAGCCATTCCTGGCTAATTCTTCTCACTATCAGGAAATTTCTCCTCAGTTATAGGTTGCCTCTCTCCTTGATTGGTTTCCATCCATTGTTTCTTGTCCTGCCTTCGGGTGCTTTGGAGAATAGCTTGACCCCCTCTTCCTTGTGGCAGCCCCTCAAATATTGGAACACTGCTATCATGTCAGCCCTGGTCCTTCTTTTCATTAAACTTAAAGACCTCAATGTGATATTTCTCACCCTTAGCAACTTTTAGATATGTGGACTTCAGCTCCCCAAAATTGGGAGTTGGCTGGCTGGCTGGGAAAATTCTGGGAGTTGAAGTCCACATGTCTTAAAGTTGCTAAGGTTGAAAAACATTGTCCTAGACTAGACACAACCATAGTTGCATTTGGCCAGCCCTAGGGAAGGCTGAATCATTAGATATATGGCACTCTTTTCAGCTGTAAGCTGTAAACAGACATGTGCATGCAACATTACAATGATATATGACTTTTTGAGCCTCTTAGCACATAATGTGCCCAAAGGCTGCTTGTACCAGTGGAGTTAAACTATTCTTCTGGTTTTGTACTTCTTTTCAGTTAGTATCTTGTTGATATTCTTATTTCCTGTTTATTTTTTCCCTTGGGTGTGGGGAGGCTGGAGGGAGGGCATGTCTGAGTTTACCTGTTGCACTCAGAAATAGGCACTACGTACCTTTACAGGTTTACATGCAGTAGCAGTGAAGTAGCAAGTACATGCAGTAGCAAGCACTTCAATTCACAAGCCACGATTCACAGCTTGGCATTGTGTATGAACCCCAGGCATTGTAAGGCACAGATTTTGGATTCTGGTGTTCTATGAGCCCAGCCGCCTGAGTTTATAACCAGGATTTTTGGCTTAGTGTGTCTGGACATGGGATTGGTGAGTCATGGCTTACATGTGGGTTGAACCAGTTGCTTAAGCAATTGCTAATATATTAAGAAAGAAGAAACAGACCAGCACTGGTATATTTAAAGATGCTAGTTAGGGACAGTTTTAATAAAATGGAGTAAAAATAGCTTTCAGCTGGATGGAATAATTTGGGCATAAATTTGTTCAAAACTGAACAGAGCTGTACATTTGAGTTTAACTTTCAGGTGGGGCCTGGGTGGAGAATGGTGGGGTTATCCAAGCATAACAAGGATTTCCTCAAGTTGTGAACACATCAATTCTGATCAGAAGGATGGTGTGCCTGAATCTGAGGCTTGTCAGCTGCTAATTACAACAGATTGAAAAAGCAAAACTTTTGCAGAGTCCTAAATCCAGATCGCAGTCCAAAAGCAACAGAGAAAGCAGATTTTTTTTTAACTTGCTTATTCATTATTTATTTAAAACAAATGAACCTTGGCAAAATGTCTCTGGAGATCCAGGTCATGGTTGTCCCAAAAGTGCTTTTTTCAAAAGGCAATTGGACTTTCTTTGTTGTCCTTGAAGACATTTCGCTTCTCATCCACAACTGAAGAAGCTTCTTGGATGACAAGTCTTCAAGGAAAACCCCAAAAAAGTCTAGTTGCCTTTTGAAAAAGCACTTTTGGGACCTTGGCAACTTTAAGACGTATGGACTTCAACTTCCAGAATTTCCCCAGCCTGACCTGTATTGCTGGTGAAAACAAATTTGCCTAGCACCGTATAGATAATCTAGTAGTTGTAGAGTTGGAATTATAAAGATAACCAACCCTGTTGAGCAATTAAAAACTTTCGTGGAATATAGCAGATACAAAACCACAGCATAATTTGCCAGATTTAAAGGTGTGTTGAAATGTTCCCAGAAGGCCTTGCGTTATGATAAAGGTACCCTATTCTGTCAATCAGTTTAATAAATGCACATTTAGGCAAAATAGAGCTTTGACTTCAAATGCTTTAAAGCAGGCACAGAAAACTTCCCTGGCTCACAGGTTTGGAGAGTGTATTGTGGGAGCTTTCACAAAATGGTTCCCGTGGGAGTAGCCATTTTCTGAGGGGCTCTAAATTAGGTAGGCTTCGATTTTCGACCACAATTGAGCCCAAAATTTTCATTGCTAAGCAAGACAGTTGTTGAGTGAGTTGTACCTCACTTTATGACCTTTCTTACCTTGACTATTAAGTGAACCACTGCAATTGGTAAGTTAGTTGTTAAGTGAATCAGGCTTCCCAATTGACTTTGCTTATCAAAAGGTGATCATGTGACCGACCCCTGGATACTGCAACAGTCATAAATATGGGCCAGTTGCCAAGTGGCTGGATTTTGGTCACACAACTGTGGGGGTGTTGCAATGGCCATTAAGTGTGAAAAATGGTCAAAAGTCACTTTTTTCGGTGCCGTTGTAACTTCAAACCATCATTAAACCAATGGTTATAAGTCGAGGACTGCCTGTACACAATTTCCAAGTACGTCCACTGGCTCAAAAACTTTTCCAGTCTCTAGAGCCGTGATGCCGAACCTATGGCACATGTGCCACAGGTGGCACGCAGAGCCATTTGCACAGGCACGCGAGCCCCAGGCAAACGTACTGCGCATGCGCGCACCTGCCGGCTGATTTTCGGCCCGTTTGAGGCCTTTTTTGGCCTCCCAGAGGGAAGCCTTTGCAGTCTTTGGAGGCCGGAAAAATTGGCCTGTTTCGTCACTTCCTGTCCTTCTGGAAATACCGGAAGTGACAAAACAGGCCCATTTTTCGGCCTCCAAAGGCTGCAGAGGCTTCCCTCAAACCTTTGGGAGGCCGAAAAAGGCCTCAAATGGGCTGAAAATCAGCTGACAGGTGCAGTGCAGGTAAGGGGGCGTTGGCGGTGGGAATCATGCGCAGGAGCCAGAGGGGCACATATTGCTTTATGGGTGCTGGCACTTGAGCACACACACAATTTTTGGCACAGGAGCCCAAAAGGGTTAGCCACCACTGCTCTAGAGTCTCACAAATCCTCTTAGCAGACCAAAATTAAGGGTGCCACTACAGGGAAAAACACAACATACACGGTGTTCTTAACTTTAATACTTCATCAGTGGAAGGAATGTTTACATTGCAGCAGCTAGAGATGACTGAAGATGTAATCTTTCTTTGTTTTAAGTCAGACAATTTCAGTTCGCTGGTTTTATCTGACTTAAGAGAAACGTTCCTAATTTTATGGCTAGTTGCTGTTTTGAAAACACAGGTTTTCCTGATTTGACACGGAGCTGAGTTTACTCCCTGCCTTGAAATGTTTTTGTGGGTCAACTGGTTCTTCCCCAAAGGAACAAATATTGCTCCACAGGTACTCTGCTGAGCCACCACCTTTGCGTCAGCCTAATTAAAATAGGGGTAATTTTCTAACTCTTTTCCTTTTTTTTTTTCCCCACCCTCCAGGAATGCCATTGGCTCAGGCTGTAGCAATCGTTCAGAAACACTGCCGTATCATAAAAAATATACAGGTTCTCTACAGTGAACAAGTAAGTCTATCTTCAACTTGTTGTTTTTGGTGTTCATTGCACACCCCGCCAGGAAGAGGAAGGTGTCTCAGTATTGCGTGATATTATTGTGTGTGTTTGTGTATTGGTCCATATAATGTCTAAACATTCTTGGTGTTGCTACATCCCGAGGAATGTGGTTTTAAACAATATGGTAGCTTGCACGTAGTGTCAGGTGTACATAAGTGCATAGTTTTTATCAAGAGTATTTTTTTGACCACATACGATGGCAGGCAACTCCAAGTTACCTTTTTACAATCAGAAAATGTATTGGATTCAGGAAGCTGAATTGAATCAGTTTCTTTTCTTTTCTTTCTGTAATTTTTTTTTTATTTAAATAAATTTAGAAATGGGGAAACATTGTTATACATACTTTTATTTAATATACAGTATATAAAGTGAATATCAAAGGTTAAGGTTAGAATGTGAAAAAGGAGGTTACTCGGTATGCTCAAAATAAAATATATTACTAATTAGAAGAATGTAGCAAATATCAACAATTGAAAAATGAAGGACTAAGTGCTGATACAGTGATGTATAATAACATTAGACTACGTAAGCCGGACTAATTGTGTAATTTTTTTCCTATATTAATATTGCTTTTGTATTAAAATGATGACAGTCAGTACCACACTGTTCATGTAATGATAATGATATATGTTTTTGAATCAGTTTCTTTGATTGGTATCATTGATTTCATTTGAACATAAGAGAATTTTCCACATCTCAAAAACAATTTAGTAATTCGGTTGCATCCAATCCCTGAATTTCCCCGTTAGATCTCTGAAAACAGATTGTTAACCAAAAAGATGGATAATTTTTCGGATTGGGGGAAAAAAAAGACATTTAATAGAGAATCCCTTGTTCAAGAGATTATGATGGTTTTCACAGATACTGGACTTCTTATATTAGGGTTGCATCAGGGATCAAATCTAATCAAAACCAATTCTCCTGTAAAAGCAGAAGAACTAAAAACAGAATTTAAGACATATTGATGCTTTAAAGAAACAACTGTTCATACATGATTAAAATCTCATTCTGGTTATTGCAAGCCCTTTTTTTCAGATTCACACTTCGCAGTCTAACATCACAATGCTTCCTATTCATCCGGACTGAAGTGTTTTATATTCTGTTATATTTTTGGTAAGGAAAGGCAGGGAGGAATTTTAAAAAGAAAAACCCAGGAATCACTGATTTCCTTGTGACATGGATTTTGCTTCTTGGGAAGAAAGAAATTGAAAAGAGCTTATGCTCTTATCCACAAATAGTCCCAGTTTTTGTCAGTGCTCAGTATCTGGCTGGTTTTTTCCTCAGATATATACTGTTGTTGACATGCCTTTTGTAACCTTTAATATATATCTTTTACCCTGTTTATTCTCTCTTCGTCAATATTATTTTCCTTTATTCCACCACACAGGTACTATTTAATCAACAATGTGTATCCATAACTGTTAATTTGAAAAATTAACATAAGGGTGTTTATCACACATATTCAGTTTGTTTCATGGGAGAATTCTGCAAATATTTTCCCCATGGCCTGGCTACCTTTAAATCTGATTGTTGCCTTGTCTGTAGCCAGATAAGAGCATAGGCCTAATACCTCTTGTTTGACTATAGCTTAGACTACGGCTCTTTGTTCCACCTCCGATTATTATTGTTCTGACCAAGGCTGCCAGAGACAGTAACAATCATACGCTGTTCCCAAAAAACCTTTTTTAATTATTTCAACAGCTGTGAATTATATGCATTCACAGCCTGTTAATGAGTCCCAAACAGTTTATGAATATCCCAAAATAAGTCTGCCATAGTCTTTCGGGATAAGGCTAATAGGCTCCCACTTTTATCTCCCTTGAAATGCTGCCAACGACTAAATTGCCAAATAGGTGTATAAGTGGAGAACAAAGTCAACACAGAGCTTCAGAGTTTAAACCAACCAGTACGAACAAAGTTGCTTCCTGCAAAGGCTCATGTCCCTTTGCTCCTCCTTTATGTCTTACGGGAGGGCCAATCATCTCCAAGCCTTACTCCTGAGTCACTCCTTTTGTCTTAACTGCTCTTGCCTTCTGGCAGCTCTGCGCAGACGCACACTGGGAATCGGCTCCCTCTGTTCCTCTGCCACACTGATGTCAGATTGTGGAGGTTCCCGAGTCGGCACATAACTCTCAGATGGCCCTGGCCCCATCTCTGTATCGGATGCAGAACCCTCGTCCGAGCCCTCCCCAGACTCCGGGACTGGCCCATGTTCCTCCCCACTGTCCAACTCTGCTACCAGCTCTGCAGACCTCCAGTGAACCACAACCCTTATCCCTTTCTCCATTTTCATGTTGGGACAAATGCTATAACTAAGACCCTGAAATCATTCAGAGGGCAAGACCAGAAGTAAGGTTAATTCTAAGAGAGATCCAGCACAGAACTAAGGAGAAATTTCCAGACAATGAGAACATGTTGTAGCTGCTCCATCACTGGAGGATTTCATAAATAGTGTCAGCCCTGGTTTAATATCAGCCCTGCCCCAACTTGGTCTTTTAGGAAAGTAAAACTCTCGACTCTATCTGTAGTGAAAAGAATATTTTTACAAAAAGCCAAGTGGTTACAGTAGATCAAAGCCAGAACTGAGGTTTTGCATGCGAAAACTTCACTATTAACTTTCCCTTTCTCATTACACACACACACACGCACACAAACATATCATCTCCCGTTTCTCCAGGCACATTCAAAGAAGTTGTTTCGGTAACTGTCCCTGCAAAGGCAGGCTAGATCTTGAGCCCTTATACTCCATTTCCCAGGCCTGGGACCTTAAGATGTTGAGGCGATGTCTCAGGAAGGCACTAAGCTTAGTTTCAGTTCCCCCACTCCTCCAGTTCCCTCCTCGCATAGTTTACGGCATGCTAACAAATAGCGAAGCAGGGCTGGAACAAAGAGTAACAGTTCTGACAAATAGGCTGGACAACCACTTGACCGGGATGGTATAAGATCTCCTGCCTTAAGCAGTGGGTTGGACTAGAAGACCTCCACGGTCCCTTCCAGCCCTATGATTCTACATACTATGCCCCCCGCCCCCCCAAGATTATTCCCCCATATTATCACAGCCCTGGTGCTATACCCAGCCCGGTCTTGATCTAAGTCTATTTTCTAAGGGGGGTTGGACTAGATGACCTATTAGGTCCTTTCCAACTCTGTTAATCTAATGGGCATTCTTGCTTAGGGAGAACTGTGTGCAGATCAAGCACTAGGCAGGTAGATTTTGCAAAGTACACCCTATATAAATAATAGCAATATGCAATTAAATAGTAGCATATGTTGTTTATATAGTTTGGTTAGACGTTTCTATAGCTGTTCTAACAAATGCTTCAATATTTGCTTTCCTTGGTGTATTCCTATATTGGTGTGTTTTTGTCTACCGGGACAACTTTAAGATATGTGGACATCAACTCCCAGAATTCCCCAGCCGGTACGCTTACTGAGGAATTTTGGGAGTTGAAGTCCACATGTCTTAAAGTTGAGGTAGATTGAAAAACACAGCTCTTTTCCGCAAAAACTATTCTGCTTTGCTTTTGAGAAAGGAAAACGTAACTCTTGTTTTGACTGTGCTCTGTTTTACGAGGTTTGAGCAACTATAAATAAAATAAAATAAAATAAAATAAAATAAATAGAACGGGTGCTTAAGGCTTGCATAGAGCCAGAGGTACTTGCAAGCATCTGAACAGCATCTTCCAAAAGCTACTGTTTGCACTACTCAGGAAATTGATTCTAAAATTTGAAATTTCCTGAGCAGCACAAGCAGTAACTTTTGGAAGGCGCTGTTCAGATGCTTGCAAATACAACTGGCTCTATTCAAGCAAATCATTCAGGGTGGGAAAGGATTCTCCTGAAGAAATTTAGTTCAAAGTTCTTGCGTGCACTTATATCCCTTGTTAATTCTTTTAAGCTTAGTTTTTCTCAGTTGAGGAGGTCAAAAGCCATTTTTAAAAAATGCAATGTAAAACAGCTGGCTTCTGGAAATGAGCTTAGAAATCTGCCTGCAACCAGCTGTGTAGTTCTTAACTCCTTGTGAGGAGCAGAAGTTTCTTCAAAGCAATAGGTGGAATGGGGAACTACAAGGTACACAAAACCTATTACTCACTCTTTCAGCTTGCCCAAGAGTTGTAGGAAGTGATTTCAGAGATGGGAGTTAAGGTATCTTAGGAGTCATGAGTGATTGACTGTTTCTGACCAGCATGTGTCTGGACTTAATCCTTGGAAGACAGGTAGTCCTTGACTCACAACCATTAGTTTAATGGCCTTTGGAAGTTACAGCAGGACTGAAAAAGAGTGACTTATAGCAATAGCGCTTAGACTTATATACCGCTTCACAGTGTTTTAACAGCTCTCACTGAGCGGTTTACAGAGTCAGCCTCTTGCCCTCCAATGATCTGGGTCCTCTTTTTAGTGACCTGGAAAAAATAGAAGGCTGAGTCAACCTTGAGCTGGTCAGGATCGAACTCCTGGGAGTTGGTAGAGTTAGCCTGCAACATTGCATTCTAACCACTGCACATCATTCATGGATGGATGGATGGGAGGGAGGGAGGGAGGGAGGAAGGAAGGAAGGAGGGAAGGGAAGGGAAGGGAAGGGCAATAGTAATAGCAATAGCAGTAGCAATAGCACTTAGACTTGTATACTGCTTCACAGCCCTCTCTAAGTGGTTTACAGAGTCAGCCTCTTGCCCCCAACAATTTGGGTCCTCATTTTACCGACCTTGGAGGGATGGAAGGCTGAGTCAACCTTGAGCCTGATGGGATCTGAACTGCCAAATTGCAGGCAGCCAGCAGTAAGCAGAAGTAGTCTGCAGTATTGCATTCTAACCACTGTGCTACGGTGGCTCATGGTTTATGGCTGTTTTTCACGTTTCCAACTGTTTCAGCATCCCCATTGTCATATGATCAGAATTCCGGTGCTTGGCAACTGGCATGTACTTATGACGGTTGCAGTGTCTCGGGGTCATGTGATCAAAGTTTGCAACCTTCTGATAAACAAAGTCAGTGGGGAAGCCAGATTCACTTAACAACCATGTGACTAACTTAACAAGCGTGGCAAGGTTGTAAAATAGGGCAAAACTCAACCGCTGTCTCATTTAGCAACAGAAATTTTGGGCTCAGTTGTGATTCTCATTCATGGACAAACTCTAATCTAAACCAGAGGTCTCCAACCTTGGCAACTTTTAAAACTTGTGGACTTCAATTCCCAGAATTCCTCAGCCAACAAAGCTTCTAGGGGTTGAAGTCCACAAGGCTTAAAGTTGCCAAGGTTGGAGATCCCCTGATTTAAACTATGAACATCAGATGTTGGTTGACTTACTGTTGTTCCATATTCAACATCCTTCCCCAAACAGATGCCTTCTAGAGGTGTTAGGACTCCAACTCCCATAATGCTCAGCCAAGGGAGCCCATCCTGATTGGAAATGGTAGAAATTGAAGGCAGGCAGAGGTAGCCCTCGACTTACAAATGTTCGCTTTAGCGACTGTTGCAACGGCTCTGAATGAAAATGACTTACAAGTGGCCCTCACTCTTACCACCATTGCAACGTCCCCAAAGTGGCATGGACAAAAGTTGGGCACTTGGCAACCAAGGATGTATTTATGACCGTTTGCAACATCCTGGGGCCACGTGATTGCCATTTGTGACTCTCCCAGCCGGCGTCTGACACACCAAGTCAATGGGGGAAGCCGGTTTCGCTGAACAACTGTGTGGTTCACTTAACAACTGCAGCAAATCGCGTAATAACCGTGGCAAAAAAAGGGGGTCGTACAACAGGATGCAACTCACTCAACAACCTTCTTGCTTAGCAATGGGAATTGTGATCCCAGCTGTAGTTGCAGGCTACCTGTATTTCAGGAGAGCATCCGTTTGGGATTGGCTGCTATAAACATTGGTTCCATTGGAATGACATCTTTCTTCGGCTGTGATCTGACAGTTTTTCTTCCTGTGGAAGAATATGACATCCCTAGCTCTATACCCGTGCTTTGCTACGAAACCATGTGACCGGGTTTAATTTTTGGGGAGGAAAATAAGGAAAAAAAATGTCTGCCTCTGCCTACCAGTGTCCATCGGTATTCATCTGGCTAGCGTCCTGTCTGTGTGAGAGAGTTGAGGGCTGTTTGGAAATTGAAACAGTATTTGCTGTGTGAGCAAGAAGGAGACAGCAAGGAGCCTGGGTGTGGCTTAGCTCAACTGTTCTGTATTAAAGCTGCTTGGTGCTGTGAAACTAAAACTGAAACTCCTCTGCTTGGTTTTGCATTTGGAACAGATTTCTTTTCAGGTGGGGAGAGGAAGTAGAACTCCTTAGCATCAGAGCGTGTTAATAATATAATATATGAAATACTAATGCTCTGATGGTCATTTTGAAACATCCTTTCTTAATGAGCATCTAGAAGCCAAGAGGAATGAACACACGTGCCAAATGTTAAGTTTGTAGGCTTTACGGTTCTGGAGATTTTGTGATGATGCGTGAGTGGTCTTTCGCTTTGATATATATAGATTTCTCCTGCAAACCCTCTGGAACGGTGTTCTGATTTTCAAGCAATTAACATGCATGTGTCAATCCTCCATTCGTCAGTCTGTTGACTTCGGAAGCTGAGGAGGAGTTTGATAAAATTGTCCCCTCTTGTTCGAATTGGCCACGGAACAGCAGGGACGGTTTATTAACCATAAGGGGTCCTTGATATTCTCTGAGCTTCGTTGTTTTCTTGCAAACATTTCATTACTCAACTAGGTAACATCATCAGTGCTAGAAGAGAGGGTGATTGCAGAGGGAAGAGGGAGGAAGAGGAAGACTGTGGGGTCCTTGGTGCTCTCTGAGCTTGGTTGTTTTCTTGCAGACAAACTAGGTAATACTATCAGTAGTAGATAGCCCTGATGATGTTACCTAGTTTGGGTAATGAAACATCTGCAAGAAAACAACCAAGCTCAGAGAGCACCAAGGGCTCCTCGTGTCAGCCCTGAGCTACAAATATTCTCCTTTTATCAATGATAAAGATCGGATTTAACATCTGAAAGGGAATCACAAAGTTGATGCGAATGAGCCAAATTCTAGCTTTTGATTTCTCCAAGCAATCGTTGCAATTGGGCTGGACAGTGTCTCTCCGGTGATGCGTTTTGGTTGTTCCTTCTCAGCCAGAAACATGCAATTTGGCCGTCGTTCCTGCAAAAGCAGATTTTAAATGTAATCTGAGTCTCGCCTCTATATTTCATTTCAATCATATGAGAAAAAGAATCTCTGGCAACTGCAGTTTTGGGGCATGGCTGTTCTCTGGTGGCCTCCTCCACGTTGCATTGTTCTTTCTTTTGGCTTTCTTAGGTATCATGCCCCTGTCAGAGTCTTGAATAAGACGAAGAGCTGACAGGGAGTGGAAGTATGGCTCTGTTGGCTGTGGAGGAAAATGGGGAAGAGCAAAATCCGGCTGGGCAGAGCAGGAGAGAGTTAGAACAAGGGAGAGGGAGTTCAGAGGAAGACCCAGGCCCATCCACTCTTCATTCTAGGGCACGAAGAGAGGAATGGAGAAGGGAGCAACATGGGTTGCTTGGCTTTCGGGGGAGGAAAGGGCCCTGATTCCCTTCATTAGTCACACCTTGGGAATAAGAGTTTAAAAGAACTGAATGCTGAGTGCGGCAGCTGCTGGGAGCAAGCATGACTTCATCTTGTGTTGACTTTGCTTTCCTGTGCTGACTTTGCTTTTCGTTCCTGGCATCTTCCCAACCGTGTTGAGTTATTGCCGTGCCTCCACGTCTGGAATTCCTTTTCCTGCCCTGTTGGACTAATGACCTCCTCTTGCCTTGATTGGACTTATAGTTACAGGTTTTGTTGACCTTTTTTTGGACCTGATTCTCTGCAGCCAAAGGCTGTTCCTGAGAGAGTTTTTCTCCATCCAGAAGGTAACCAGGACACTGGGGGAAAAATTGGAGCTAATAAAGGGACTCCTGCTGATTATGTGACTGTGTTGCCTTTGTGCCAGGCCCCTTTGGGTCATCCCACACGGCTCCAGAAATTCTCTGCCAGCAACTCAAACATGAATTTCTTTGATTTGTTTTCCAGTCTCCTCTCAGCCATGACCTCATCCTTAACCTGACTCAGGACGGAATCAAACTGCTATTCGATGCTTTCAATCAAAGACTGAAGGTAATCTCACGCCCAGAAGTTAACAGTTCTCTCTTTCTGCACATCTAACCTAAAGAGCCCATGCACGTTTGGCAGCGTAGGTTGTCGCAAAACCGACACCATGTTCTGAGCCACAACCGTGCAGCTGTGTCTCCATGGCTACTGCTTCTCCCCAGTATTTACATCTTGTGTGTTTACTGGTCTGGCTGCTGCTGCAGTGATGTTGATACTGACGCTTTTATTGGTCTGGATTTAATGCCTTAATTTTAGATCTGTGTGTCGCTTTAGCTAGAATATCCCGACAGCTTTTAGATCAGCAGGGAGTTTGGATTTCAAAAGAAGAAGCCTCTCTAATTTGTAGTCTTTGACTTACAACTATTCATTTAGTGGCCGTTCGAAATTACAACCGCACTAAAACAGTGACTTACGACCATTTTTTCACACTTGTAGTGTCCCCATGGTCTGTTCTGACCCATGCCCTTTTCCAACAAATCAAACACAATCCAAAAGGAACAGAAACCTTGTAATGCTTTTACAAAATAATTAGCTGTGATAAGCACAAGCCTTGCTAAGCTGTGCGAGACTTGCCAAAAGATAACAGACAAGAAATCATTTGCAAAATAAGAATCTTCAAATACAAACTCAGGATACTGGAACGTCCACGAGGCTGGAGTTTCAAACCGTCTTTGCTTCCTGCAAAGAACGTCCGATTCACAGCTGGCTTTTATCTTCTTGAAGGAGGGGCCATTACCTTGCAGCTTTACTCCCGAGTCACCCGTGCTGTTGTAGCTGCTCTTTCCTGCGAGCAACCCTGCGCGCATGCATGTGCACTTGGCACAGGCTCCTCGGGAACCTCCTCATCACTGCTGCCAGCCCCCACAATCTCTGAAGGCAGCAGTCCACTCCCTTGATGGTCCTGGCCCCTCATTGGAATCCTCGCTCTCCTCAGCTGTCCGCACCTGTGGTCGGCTAACCACAACATGATCACACGATCAAGATTCAGGTGCTTGGAAACTGATTTATGTTGGTTGTAGCATCCTGGGATCACATGATCCCCTTTTGCGACCTTCTGAGAAGCAAAGGCAATGGGAGAGCCAAGTTCACTTAATGACCGTGGGACTTAACAACTGCAGAGGTTGCGGTTCACTTAACAGCTGTGACAACAAAGCTCGTAAAGTGGGGCAAACACTATATCTCACTTAGCAGCGGAAATTTTGGGTTCAATTATGGTCGTAAGTCAAGGACTACCTGTATAAGGACTGTTATGACTGTTGCAGCATCCCCACAGTCATGAGAGGCCAGGCGAGGAGATGCGTGCCTCGATGTGAGTGATATTGAGTTGGCCACGCCCAGCCAGTCACATGACCACCAAGCCATGCCCACCCAGTCACATGACCACCAAGCCACCACCTGTTGTTAAAATTTTTGAATCCCACCCCTGGGAGGAGGGCTAATGTCTTCTCGTAGATCAGCCAATCGCTCTTAAGCAACATAGTGGTGCCTGGGTTTATGGAAGTTTTTGAAGTAAGCCATTGGTAAAATCACTCTCTCCAGTGGCATTTGTGCAGAATTTGGTTTATCATGTGCAAACCCTAGTTGATTCATGGGAAATGCAAACCATGGTTGACCATGATATGCAAAGCAGCAGCTGAACATTGATTTTGCAGTTTTTGAGACTGATAGAGGGTGTTTGGCTTTGGCCTTCTGCACTGACCACTTTGTCATTGTTATGAGAGTTGGCTTGCTGTCAGGATTCCAGCGATCGCCTTAATTAAATCAGGAGTCTCGAGCCAAACTTCAAAAAACTTCAAATGATTTATTAGAGGCGACATACTGGCATGACCTGGATGAAGCCAACTCTGACATACGTAATTTACAGTCCCCTGTGACCCTGTTCCCTCCCGCCCCCCCGGTGTGTCATAAATCAGATTCTCCAATTAAGCACCTTCACAGGCTGGATGTCATCAATCACATTCTCCAATTAAATATATTTGAGGGCAAAAGCTCTGATAGTTTAGTTGCAATCTTTTTAAGATAAGTGTTGGAATGTACTTTCAATTTCAAACAGCTGCACTGCTCTTCCAGATGTCCTTCCTCTCCCCCCTTCCCCCCCTCCCCCATTTATGGCAATTATAAAAATGGCATAGGAATTTTTTATGAGTTGACACATTTCTGTTAAAGTTATATGTAGATGAAGATTCAATCATCCAGGCCAAAAGTATCTAAAACGGTTTGTGTTCCTTTACTATGGCTGTGCTTTCATTTCTTCTCTTTTATCTCCTCCTCTGTTTCTTTGCCATTCTAGCCCACCCTCATCTCTTTATTTTTTCTTGTATCCTTCCTGCTTTCCATAACACACAACTTTGCTCTGTTGCTCCGGGCCTCAAAACTGTTTTTTAACCTTGGCCCCTTGAAAAGGCGTGGACTTCAACATGCTTTTACAAAACGAGTACTACACTCTCCTCTCTTCACAACAGAATACCCTACACCACCAGACTTGAGATGCTAGGCTTAGACAACCCTGAACTACGCTGGCTAAGATTGGACTTAAGCATAGTACATAAAATCATATGTTACAATGTCTTACCAGTTAATGAATATTTCAGCTTTAACCACAACAACACAAGAGCACACAACAGATATAAACTTAATACATAATTATAAACCACTCCAAACTCGATTGCAGGAAGAACAATTTCAGCTCAGAGTGAGTTCAATGCCTGGAACTCACTACCTGATTCTGTTCTCACCTGCTCCAACTCCCACTCCTTTGTCCTCAAAGTAACCTCTATTGACCTCACTCCATTCCTAAGAGATCTGTAAGGGGTGTGCATAAGCGCACTATCGTGCCTACCGTCCCTGTCCTATTGTCCCCAATAATTAGTTCCTATTTCGTGTATTTAAACTTATGTTTATTCTTATTTCTGTTGTATTGTAAGCGCCTGACTAAATAAATAAACGAATGAATGAATGAATGAATGAATGAATGAATGAATGCTGGCTGGGGAATTCTGGGAGATGAAGTCCTGGTCTCTTCAAGGGACTAATGTTAAAGACAAACTCAAGCTAAAAATAGAACTGGAACTAAATATCTTTCTCTCCCTTTGTTTTATTTGTAAATAAAACAAAGATAATTGTACATTTTTAAGTTTATCTTTGACTATCATCCTTACAGAAGTCAAATATGCCCTACAATTCCAAGGGACATTGATTAATTAATTTTTCATAATTTTTACAGTTTTTGTTTCTCTTTTTTAGGTGATTGAAGTTTACGACTTGACTAAAGTGAAGTTAAAGTACTGGTAAGTGGCTAGATGGTCTCTCCAATGGCCACGAAAAAAGACTTTATGAAGACATTTTCAATTCTGCAGCAGCTGGGCTGTCTACAGGAGGAGCATGTCAGAAGAGAAAGGATGGTGGCTGCAGTTATGCAACCAAATTCCTGCCTTTTTCTATGGATATAGGAGTCTTCAAACTTGGCCAACTTTAAGACTTAACGCACTTCAGCTCCCAGCTTGCTGGATGAGGAATTCTGGGAGTTGAAGTCCGCAAGTCTGAAAGTTGGCCAAGTTTGGAGACTCCTGATATACATCAGAAAAATTCAGATAATTGTGACTACCGAGTTCACATTTTGGACTCACCCCAAGGACATTGAATTTCTTAAGATACTTCTTGAAGGAAAACTGGTGGGTTTCAAAAGAGCCGTGTCTTGCTTAAACACGCTCAAAAGGGAGATTTAAAAGATTGACAAAGAGAGATTGGAGTTTACAGATTGTATCCTCTCTGATCCAGCACAGTGCAGATGAATTTTGAGTTAGCTCAGATGAGGAAGCCAGATAATGTGAATATATATATTCTATATTCTATCTGAATATATATATTCAGATAGAAGCTTTGGTTGCAGACTACTGGATAACTGCTATATAACTACTTCCCTTCCTATTTTATCTGAGGGAAATATCCATTAAACCAAGCATCTTTTTTTAATCTGATCTTGTGCAAAAAGGTAGATATTTTTTTTGCCTACCCTTGATGGGGTGAACCAGCAAACCAAAGAAGTCTATTTAATGTCCATTTCTTATGCGTGTTTGCTGGAGAACGATGGTTATTTTCAGGATGAAACATGGCCTATTTTAAACAGCCTTTAGGGCAAATTGGGGTCCTTGTGGCATTGGGAATCCTGGCTGGTAACCTAATCCGATTACCACAACTTCATTGTTAAACTCTGTGTCACAAAATTCCCTCCCTGGTGTCTTAGAGCAGCCCTTATCGTTCGACTGATCTTAATCCGCCAAATGGTTAGGCTAGGATTGTGTTGATCTTCTGAGGGAGGAATAAAGCAGGTAAAATCCACCACATGCTATCTCATCCTCCACACCTCATTGTTTTGTTCTTGCTGATGGGGTGTGTCTATGCGTGTGCGAGGGTGGGACACAGGTGAGCCACAACCACTCCAAGATGATTGTTTGGAAAACATTGCAGCAAAAGAATCTAGGTTTGGGGAGGAAATAAATGGCCTTGGTCTAATTCAATGGCAAGGGAAGAAAGCACGAATTAATGTTAAACTGTTACAGGATGCCAGAACTAGAGGAGAATTTGGATTACTTAATTGGGAGATACTACAAAAGGTTATTAACATTGGAAGGACATGAGTTACAAATGGGCTGGCATCCATTTTTGTGGTACAGGAGAGGCAAAACACATGGGTACTTTCAAAGGCATATGGTCAGGGATGCATTGTTACATGTATGGGAAAAAAACTAGAGAACAGCAACTGCAGTGATTCACCTAACAAAACTGGGGCAGAACTCACTTAACATACGTCTTGCTTAGCAACCAAAATTTTGGCTTCAATTGTCCTAAATTGAGGACTACCTGTATTATTTCTTGCAAGATATTTGGCATGATGGAGACAAAAATGGTTCTTAAAAACTAGCAACAATGCATGTTAATTCTTTGGGCTTTCTCTTCTAAACCTTTTTTTTTTTGTTTACAAATTTTGAACTGTAATTGTAGAAGATCTGATGAAAGTAAGAAAGCATGGACTTGGCTTGAACAAGCATTCTGTTTTTCTAACCCCATTAAAGCCAGTAGTTGCAACAAAAGCGTTTTGTATGTGACATGAAAGTGCATTAAAATACATTTTTGAACCTTTTACCGAAAGATCTCTGCCCTAGAACTTCACGTCTGAGCAGATTTGGTTAGAAGCAGAGATAGGATATTTAACCTGAAGCCTCAGATCACAAATAGCTTTGAGCCAAGGTAGTTGATCTCCATTGCAAGTTTCCTCCACGCTGCAAAAAAAAATGGGAACATTCTAATTTTTTAGATTGTGGAAATCAGGAACAAAAGAAACTGTGAAAATAAAAAGATTTTGAAGCAGTTTGTGAATGCGTGGGTAGCTTTGCATTTGACTGATCGATTTTAATTAATCTGTCTTTTTTTTTCCCCTAGTGGTGTTCATTTTAACTCTCAAGCTATTCCTCCTACCATTGAACAAATCGATCAATCTTTTGGAGCCACCCATCCAGGAGGTGAGTTTTGGGCATTTAAAAAGATGCAAATCTTGCTTGGCAGCTCATGTCCAGAAGAACTCTTTTGCCATATTAGATTAGATTAGATTAAAGATTTGGAAGGGACCTTGTAGGTCATCCAGTCCAACCCCCTGCCCAAGCAAATGGCAGCCCAAGAGAGTTCATGCTTCCTTTTAATTTCAGATTCAGGTTGATACTGTAGGTTTCCTTGACTTACAACAGTTCATTGATGCAGTGGCATTGAACAAAGTGACATGATTTCCTTCCTGACTCATATTTATGATGGTTGCAATATCCTGGACTAATATGATCCCCTTTTGTGACTTTTTGACAAGCAAAGTCCACGAGGAAGGCAGATTCACACAACAACTGTGTTAACTGCAGTGATTCACTTAACAATTGTGGCAAGGAAAGTCAATAGAATGGGGCAAAACTCACTCGGGAATTGTCTTGCTTAGCAACAAAACTTTTGGGCTCAATTGTGGTTGTAAGTCAAAGACTACCTGTATAGGTTATCATTTGGACAGTCCCTTGGTTTCTGCATGGGATGACTTTGGTCAGGAGAAAGACATGCATCAGGGAGCACAGAGATTACTTTGGAAAAGGCACATGACAGTTTAGTAAAATGTGAATTTAGGCAAATAAAATTGTGGAAAGGGTGAAAAAGAGATGACCTATTCCTTCTAACAATAGTAGTGATCCTTTTTTTGGTGACTTTGGGATGGACCAGATTCTTTGTAGAGACAAATGGTTTATAAACTGCAGCATCTGCATTCATGCCTCCTGCTAAATCAAAACCAAATTGCCGTCTTATATATATATAAAAGCTATATAAGATATATAAAATTTCCAGAACCGTAAAGCTTACAGACTTGACATTTGGCACATATGTTCCTCTTGGCTTCTAGGTGCTCACTAAGAAAGGATTTTTTGAATGACCATTACAGCATTAGTATTTCTTATATTATTGTTATTAACACGCTCTGATGCTAAAGGGTTCTACTGCCCTTCCCCACCTGAAAAGAAATCTCTTCCAAAGGCAAAACACAAGCAGAGGAGAGGAGTTTCAGTTTTAGTTTCAGAGCACCAAGCAGCTTTAGTATAGAATAGTTGAGCTAAGCCACGCCCAGGCTCCTTGCTGTCTTTTCCATGCTCACACAGCAAATACTCTTTCACTTTCCAAACAGCCCTCAACTCTCTCACACATTGACAGGACACTAGCCAGATGAATACCGCTGGATGCTGGTAGGCAGATGCAGAATTCCCCCCCCCCCTTATTTTCCTCTCCAAAAACTAAGCCCGACCACAGTTTCTTAGCGAAGCACGGGTATCGAGCTAGTCGAAATATATGGTGGCTTAGTGCCACCTTCTCCAATTTGGTGGAGCTCCAGAATTGCCCAACCAACATCAGTTGAGAAAATCCCAAGGTGTCAGGAGGGACATTGGATTGAAGAAAATCCATGAACTAGAACTATAAAGAAATTTCATGACTACGAGGACAATTAATCACTGGAACGACTCACCTCCGGAAGGTGTGGTGCTCCATCACTTATCAAGGAGAGATCCAGCCTAGAACTAAGGAGTAATTTCCTGACTGTGAGAACAACTAATCCGTGGAACAGTGTGATGACCCAAAGCGGCGTGGCACAAAGGCAACACAGTCATATAAGTAAGAAAAGTCCCTTCAATACCTCCAACTTTTCCCCCAATGTCCAGTTACCTTCGGCTGGAGAAAAAACTCTCCCAAGAACAGCCTTTAAGTGGAGGAAATTCAGTCTGAAAACCAAGTACTTACAAACTGTAAATAAAAACCAACACAAACCACTTGCTGCAGCAATTAACTGGACAGGGCAGGAGAAGGAATTGCAGACTTCAAAGGCCAACAAAACACACACAGTTGGGAAGACGCCAGGAATCCAGATAAGCCTTGACAATAAAAGATAACTCCCGATTTGCTTCCAACAAGTTGCTGTGTGCAAACTCCCTTTTTAAACACTGTGTTCCCAGCTGCAGCTAATGAAGGGAATCAGGGCCCTTTCCTCCCCGTAAGCCACGCAACTCACGTTGCTCCTTTCTCTGTTCCTCCCTGTGTGCCCTAGGATGAAAAGGGGGTGGGCCTGGATCTTCCTCTGAATTCCCTCTCCCTGCTCTGCCCAGCCAGACTGTGCCCTTCCCCATTTTCTTCCACAGCCAACAGCGTCACACTCCCATCTCTGTCAGCTGCTGGGCCTCCCCCTTGGAATCAGATTCCGACAGGGGCAAGACAAACAGATTAGCAATGGGAATAAATTCATCCCATGATATCAGCCAGGTTTCTCAATGGTATAGGATCTCCTACTTGGACAGGGGGTTGGACTAGAAGGCCTCAAGGGTCCCTTCCAATCCTATTCCACTCCTAATCCAATCCTATTCCAATCCTAATCCACTCCCAAAAGTGCTTTTTCCAAGCGGCAATTGGACGTTCTGTTTTTTCTTTGAAGACATTTCTCTCCTCATCCAAGAAGCTTCTTCAGCTCTGACGGACAGTGTTTTTAAATAATAGGAAGACTGGTACTTGGATGTCGCATTGTGACTTTCAACGACCAAATAATGGAGGACTATGTCTTAATATAAACATGTGTATTAATATTAGGATTAGCAATGGTGACCTGGTTAGAAGCTACAATAGAGGTAAAAATAAGAAATAGGGGGAATATTAGCAGGTATAATTTTTATAAAGCAGAATATAAGTAATAATTTGATGGAAAAGATCAGAGGTTGAAAGATGATATTATCATCTATGCTTATTATATCATTGCCAGTAAAGTGGAACATTGAAATATTGAATAACTACTCTAAAAAACCCCATGTATAGTAATACTAGGATTATATAAGTTTGATTAATATAACAACTGTTACGATTATCATTATCGCTGTTTGTATCAAAGTGAATTATACCCAGAGGCTGCACTGATCATGTATTGATATTGATCTATACTTGAAAATAAAAACCCAACAAAACTTGGAAGAAACAGCCCCTGTGGGACAACTGGATGACGGAGAATCTCCGCAGACGGTCCAATTCTATTATTCTGTATTCTATTCTGTACATGTATCCCTCAAAACATTTGAGAGACACCAAGGAGAGAAACTGTGGCGGATACTTGTGTCTGCTTTGTTGGTTTTCTTGTGCTGCCTGCCAGGATTGTGCAAAACCTTCAAAAGAGATCCATGATGGGATGACCAGGAGCAACATCCAAAGCATTTGTGTAAATCTGGGGGAGGGACGACAGATAGTTATTTTAACAGTTGAAAAAGACTTTCTGTGAAACGCTTATTTTGGTAGGTTGTTTGTTTTTCGTTTTTCTGGGATGTAGGATGGGGTCTTTGATCTGATTTTATTCTTTCTGTGGTGTTATAGCACAAACAGGCAAGTTTAGAATATTAGAATAGAATAGAGCTGGGAGGGACCTTGGAGGTCTTCTAGTCCAGCCCCCTGTTTAAGCAGGAGAATCTATACCATCTCGGACAAGTGACTGTCCAGTCTCTTCTTAAAAACTTCCAGTGATGAAGCACTCACGACCTCGGAAGGCAAGTTTCACTGGTTAATTGTCCTCACTGTTAAGAAGTTTCAATTCCAGGTTGCTTCTCTCCTTGATTAGAATTGAACAGAACAGAGCTGGAAGGGACCTTGGAGGTCTTCTAGTCCAGCCCCCTGCTCAAGCAGGAGAACCTATACTATTTCAGATAAGTGATTGTTCAGTCTCTTCTTAAAAACCTCCAGCACACACAATTTCTGAAGGCAAAGCTGTTCCACTGGTTTATTGTCCTCCCTGTTAGGAAGTTTCTCCTTAATTCCAGGTTGCTTCTCTCCTTGGTTAGTTTCCATCCATTGCTTCTTGTCCTGCCCTCTGGTGCTCTGGAGAATGATTTGACTCCCCTCTTCTTTGTGGCAGCCCCTCAAATATTGGAATATTGCTATCATGTCACTCCGAATTCTTCTTTTCTTTAGACTAGCCAGATCCAAAACCTGCAGCCGTTTATTTTAGCCTTTTATTATATGCCTCAAAATACTGTAAATAATTCATACCAGGAAAGCACAAAGTTGCTTGGAGGGAAATTTGCCCCCTCTTGTCAGTAACATTTAATTGCTTAATTGCTTGTTTGCCTTAGTCATCAAGATGAAGGTTCTGCTAAAAGGTGAACCATCCAAATTACGCAGTTACTAAATTTGTATACTGTCCTTTGCAATAATAACAGTGTAAATATCAAACGGAAAAGGCAAAAAATCCTCTTAAACATTTGCCATTCTCATTTCTAACGAGATATAACGTTTCAAGCTGATCAACAAAAGAGGATTTAAAAGCCAGGATGAAACGGAACATATCCAAATAAGTGTTTTCTTTCCAAGAATTCAGCATTTGTAGGAGGCAGGAAATCAAGACAAATGTTTCAGTTCAGATCAGAAAATTATACAGATAATCCTTGACTTACTCGTTTAGTGACCAGTTGAAGTTACAGTCGCAATGAAAAAAGTGACTTATGACTGCTTTTCACACTTATGACCGTTGCAGTATCTTCATGGTCATGTGATCAAAGTTCAGATGCAAAAAAGGGGCAAAACTCCCTTAACGAATGTCTTGCTTCGCAACATAAATTTTGGGCTCAACTGTGGTCAAAAGTCAAGGGCTGTCTTTATCCCTTTATTCCTCCTATCTCGTTTCTTAATTTGGTTGCCCCTTGATATTCCACAACATGCTTTCTTATGCCTCTTCCTTGTTTTCTTATCATTATTTAGCCCCATTATAACATCTAGCCAAACAGGTTAGTTAGGTTGTGTTGGAACTGTAGAAACTTGCAGGTCCTGCTTCAGCTGCGTACCACAGGAAACAATGCCCCAAGAATCCAGAAATAGGGACCTCTAATTTTTCACCCGATTTAAAATACTGACTGTGACCCCATGAAAAAACTTCATATTTTACCCTCCTTCTTGGGTTTTTTCACTGTGTATTAACCAGCGGAACGACTTGCCTCTAGAAGTTGGGGATGCTCCAACACTGGAGGTTTTTAAGAAGAGATTGGACAGTCATTTTTTCTATAATGGTATAGAGTTTCCTGCCTGAGCAAGGGGCTGGACTAGAAGACCTCCAGGGTCCCTTCCAATTCTGTTATTCTATATTTTTAATTTTCCTACGATACCTTGAAACTCCTACTGTTTACCACATGATTGGAAAAAAACAGAGACATGTTATAATGAAGAGTTCAACCCTGGGACAGATTTGGAAGGACGAAGTTTAGATCAGGGGTCGCCAATCTTTTGGACCTCAGGGACCACCAAACTCATAATTTTAGATTTTTTTATTTATTTATTTATTTATTTATTTATTTATTTATTTATTTATTTATAATATTTATATACCGCCCTTCTCCCTAGGGACTCAGGGCGGTGTACAGCCGAATCAAACCCAGAACAATACAAAAGTTAAAAAGAAATTAAATAATGGCTGTTTAAACTAAAACAACCCTCCCCCCAAAAATTTAAAACCCAGGTTAAAACCGAATTAAGGAGACAATTAAAACTATCTCAGCCCAGGCCAGCCTGCTCAAAGAGCCAGGTCTTCAACGCGCGCCTGAAGGCCCTCAGGTCCGTGCTGGTGCGTATCTCAGGTGGCAGAATATTCCAGAGGGCAAGGGCCCCCACAGAGAAGGCCCTACTCCTGGGGGCCGCCAGACGACACATAGAGGCCGACGGCACCCGGAGAAGGCCCTCCCTGTGGGAACGCACCAGTCTGCTGGGGATCACCGGCAGAATGCGGTCCTGCAGATAACCTGGCCCAATGCCATGGATCGCCTTAAAGGTCAAAACTAGAACCTTAAAGCAAACCCGGAAAGCCACCGGCAACCAATGCAGCTCGCGCAGGAGAGGCGTCACATGGGAGCTACGCGACGCCCCCATAATTACCCACGCGGCCGCATTCTGCACCAGATCCCAGGGACCACTAACCAATTCTGTGGGCGTGGCCTAATTTGTGGGTGTGGCTTGGTGGTCATGTGACTGGCTGGGCATTGCTTGTATGTAAATATAAATATATAAATATTGATTTTTTTATAAAAAAAAGAGTAACTTTTTACCCCAAATCAGGCAAAGCAGGCAGGCAGATTGAGTTGCTCACAGAATCATTCAGAAATCTATCTATCTGCCATCAGCTGCCTGAATCTGTCAGATAAAATTTGCTTGCCGTGAGTCTGCACTGAATAATGGGGAGGTTCAGCTGTGCTTAAAAGCAGAGCCAAAGATCTAAAGACTAGCTAGAAAGCAAGAAATCCAACCGTTTCCTGCTTCCTAGCTAATCTAAATCTCCCAGCGCAGCAGAACAGCTGATGGTCAGAAAAAGGAAAAATAGCAATTTTTCAGGCAAGTTTGCCGGGTAAGGAGTGAGGGGGTGGGGAGGGCTCCTGCAGGCCATGTGGGCTGCGCAGTTTTGTGTTTCTGCACAGCCTGGGTTAATTGTGCGACCGCTGGTTTAGATTATTATACAATTAGTCCTGAACGATTATAATCGAAGCCACAATTTCAGCCGTAAGCTGTGACGGACATAAAGTGGATCGCCTGATTTTATGATCTTTTCAGCAATGGTCGTTCAGCAAACCCATTGTTTGCTATGGGGCATTTACTAGAAATGGGAAATAAATGTTGGTTTATGGAAATATCGTGGTCGTGTGACTACAGGACGCTACAAGCAGCTGCTTGATGATGTAACTCTGGAGGTGGGATAACAGACATTGGAACTTCAAATCCGTGTCGTAGTTCAGTTTTTCGGGATCTGTTGTAACTTTGAGCGGTCACAGTCGTAAGTCGAGGATTACCTGTGTGGTGAACACAATGTTTGGCTACATCAATGTTAATAGGCCGAGTTTGGGATTTAAAAAAGAATTACTGTTTTTAACAAGCCGCTGTGTGTGTGTGTGTTTTCCCCCACAGTTTACAACTCTGCCGAGCAACTTTTCCATCTCAACTTCAGGGGCCTGTCGTTTTCCTTTCAGTTGGACTCATGGACTGAAACTCCAAAATATGAGGTCAGCTATCGGGTGAAAAAAATAAATAAAAAAAAAAATGCAAAAGGAAAACAACGTGTTCGTTCCTTCCTCTGTGTTCCCTTTCTTTGATTGTAAGATGTGTGGTTTTTTTAGACTAGGGCAGGGATAGGGAACCTTGGCTCTTTTATCACTGATGGACTTCAACTCCCAGAATCCCTGAGTGAGCCATAAAAGGTTCCCCATCCCTGGCCTACTGGTTTTTCAGTTGTGGGGGAAATCAATTTTTGACTGGAATGGGATTGTTTGATATACAAATGTAGGACATATAAAGAATATATAAAGAATACGTCCTACATTTGTATATTAAACAGTCCCATTCCAGTCAAAAATTGATTTCCCCCACAACTGAAAAACCAGTAGGCCAGGGATGGGGAACCTTTTATGGCTCACTCAGGGATTCTGGGAGTTGAAGTCCATCAGTGATAAAAGAGCCAAGGTTCCCTACCCCTGGACTAGGGGATCTCCAACCTTGGGAACTTTACGACTTGTGGACTTCAACTCCCAGAATTCCTCAGGCAGGACATGCATGCGCTGGCTGAGGAATTCTGGGAGTTGAAGTCCACAAGTTATGAAGTTGCCAAGGTTGGAGACCCTGTTTTAGACTACACGGCAGGGTTGAATTCAGAGAAAGGTCCAAAAAAATACCCAGCTTGGAGGCCTCAATTGGAGACCGCAGATCTTCCATGCGAATTCAGGACACGTATAAAAAGAGCTGGGCTGGTGTACATCATCTTGAACTACACAGAGAGAGAGAGAGAGAGAGAGACCATTCCAGTAAATGCCCCTAGTTCAAGAGGCTTGACCCCCAAGCTACAACTGTAGCCATCATGTCAAGCTATGGCACGTTTATCCATCTTTTGTTGAATAAACCACAATTGCCCAGGTTAACTCAATCCAACTAAGCCATAAACTTTGATTTTAGAGACACGGTGGCTACAATCTCCTGCCAGAACTCAAACAAATCCCCTTATGACTCACTGAGATATGTGAAGCAGATCCTGGGTTTTGTAAGAGGAGGGATTAAATTTTCCGCTAAGCACTTTATAAGAGGCTAGCTCGATCCCCATGCTTCGCTACAAAACTAAGTGGTCGGCTTAGGGTTTTTTGGGGAGAAAAATAAGGGGGGGAGGGAATTGTGCCTCTGCCTATCAGCGTCCATCTGTATTCATCTGGCTAGCATCCTGTCAGTGTGTGAGAGAGTTGAAGGCTGTTTGGAAATTGAAACAGTATTTGCTGTGTGAGCTAGAAGGAGACAGCAAGGAGCCTGGGCGTGGCTTAGCTCAACTGTTCTATATTAAAGCTCCTTGGTGCTGTGAAATTGAAACTGAAACTCCTTTCCTCTGCTTGCGTTTTGCACTTGGAACAAGATTTCTTTTCAGGTGGGGAGGGGCAGTAGAACTCCTTAGCATCAGAGCGTGTTAATAATAATAATATAGGAAATACTCTAAATGCTCTGATGGTCATTTGGAAAAATCCTTTCTTAGTGAGCCCCTAGAAGCCAAGAGAAACCTACGTGCCAAATGTCAAGTTTGTAGGCTTTACGGTTGTGAAGATTTTGGGATGATGCGTGAGGGGGTCTTTCGCTATATATATATATATTTGTGTTACAACACCCTGTTAAGCCCCAATTAAGGGAGAAAGCATACTGCTTTCTTTTCTGTCTTTCAGCTCATCACCAGAGACCATACCGACAGAAAGCTATTTGTTTCGTTGTCTTTTGTTTACATGTGTGTAAGGTTTTTAAGCTGATAATTTAAATAATAAATAAGGGAGACTAGTATAGATCTATTTCGAGCTAGTTAGCTGTCTTCAGCTAGCCATACCCTTACTGGGATTCGAACCAGGGAAGTATTACATGTGAGGCAGTTGTAATTGCCACTACACCACTGGCTCTCTCCTTATCAGCTCAGGCAGGGGAATAAGTATATACTTTGTATTACAACACCCTGTTAAGCCCCAATTAAGGGAGAAAGCATACTGCTTTCTTTTCTGTCTTTCGGCTCATCACCAGAGACCATACCGACAGAAAGCTATTTGTTTCGTTGCCTTTTGTTTACATGTGTGTAAGGTTTTTAAGCTGATAATTTTAAATAATAAATAAGGGAGACTAGTATAGATCTATTTCGAGCTAGTTAGCTGTCTTCAGCTAGCCATACCCTTACTGGGATTCGAACCAGGGAAGTATTACATGTGAGGCAGTTGTAATTGCCACTACACCACTGGCTCTCTCCTTATCAGCTCAGGCAGGGGAATAAGTATATACTTTGTATTACAACACCCTGTTAAGCCCCAATTAAGGGAGAAAGCATACTGCTTTCTTTTCTGTCTTTCGGCTCATCACCAGAGACCATACCGACAGAAAGCTATTTGTTTCGTTGCCTTTTGTTTACATGTGTGTAAGGTTTTTAAGCTGATAATTTAAATAATAAATAAGGGAGACTAGGATAGATCTATTTCGAGCTAGTTAGCTCTCTTCAGCTAGAATCCCAGTAAGGGTATGGCTAGCTGAAGAGAGCTCAAAATAGATCTATCCTAGTCTCCCTTATTTATTATTTAAATTATCAGCTTAAAAACCTTACACACACACACACACATATATATATATAAGATGAATGTGCTGCTTTGAGAGTGTAAAGACCTGCCAGTTATTGTGTTTGCAATAATTTTTCATTCCGATTTCCACAGCCAAACTTTGCCCACGGCTTGGCCTCTCTGCAAATCCCACACGGTGCAACTGTGAAGCGCATGTACATCTACAGCGGAAACAGCCTGCAGGATACGAAGTACGTCGTTCTGATGTTGAGGAGTCACAGAGTTGGAAGGGGGCTTAGAGGTCATCTAGTCCAACCACCTGCTCAAGCAGGAGGCCCCTATACTCAATAATTCATTAATCTGATTGCTAATTGGTTAATTAATCAACTAGATTGATAATTTAATAATCTGGGCGTATAAAATATAAATATTTTATGTCGGCTATCTTGTTGAAAAATAGAAAGAATGTATCCATTTTTCCCCCTTGTGCCTTTTCTCGATTATAAATTGTATGGTTTAGACTACCCGGCAAGGGTGGCTGTATAATACGTTGCTTTTTCGTGAATATAATGAATATAATTTTTCATGAAAATAATATAATTGTGCAGGTAGTCCTCAGTTCATAACTGATTGCTTAATAACCATTTGAGGTTAGGATGGATTCAAAAAAAGTTATTTATGACTTGTCCTCAAATTTACAACTCACACACACACACACACAAAAACACAGACACACACACAGTATTCGCATCATCGCATTTTGGGCCTTTAATAACTGGGTTGCGTTTAGAATACAATACAATAGAATTAGAATTCTTTATTGGCCAAGTGTGATTGGACATACAAGGAATTTGTCTTGGTGCAAATACTCTCAATGTACACAAAAGAAAAAGTTTACTTTATTGTCATTGCACCTCATACAACAAAACCAAATGCCATCTTCGTGTACATTATAAATATAAAAATAAAACACAAACACACAATCCTTCGCGTTCTATACAATTGAATTGAAAACCCCTGATAATTGCATTCATATTGCACTATACAGTAGAATTTAACAGAGCTACTGCCCTGGGATAGAAACTGTTTTTCAGTCTCTCTGTTCTTGTTTTTATTATTCTATACTGTCTGCCAGATGGTAATCTGGGCACCCAAAAAAAAGGATGCCCAGGATAAGATGGATCTTTGAGGATGTTTTGAACTTTCTTCAGGCAGCAGGAGCTATAAAGCTCTTCCAAAGTGGGGAGAGGGCAATCCCATGATCTTCTGGGCAATGATGTTAGCCCTCTGGAGTGCTGTCCTCTCTGCCACAGTGCAATTGGCAAGCCATACAGAGGTGCATTAATTTAAATACTCTCTATGGTGCAGCGGTAGAAGGTCACCAGCAGTTTTTCATTCAGTTGCTGTTTCCTGAGAAGTCGCAGGTAATATTTGTCATTTATGACTAATGCAGCACCCTCCAATTACATGATTGTCTTTTGGGACATTTTTTGGCTAATTTGTGGCTAAAAATCATCATTGTTGCTTTAAGTCGAGGACTTACCTGTACTGAGAGTGAATATTTTGTGTTAGTCCTTCACTGAGATGTATTTCATCTTCTCTTTTGTGCTTAAACTCTTTTTTTCTCTCTCTGTTCAGTTCAGGAAACTCTTTTCAGTTTCCAGGCTGAGAAATTGGGTCTTTCACCCATTGATTCCTTGGCGTGCAAGCCATCTCTCAAAATTTCTATGGAGATTCTCCATCATCCAGATCACAGTTGTTCCAAAGGTGCTTTTTCCAAACTGTCTGGTTTTTCTTTGAAGACATTTCGCTTCTCATCCAGAAAGCTTCTGACTGGATTTCCATTCTTCTGTTCTCCACCATCCAGTCAGAGCTGAAGAAGCTTCTTGGATGGGAGGCGAAATGTCTTCAAGGAAAAACCAGAAAGTCCAGTTGCCTCTTGAAAAAAAGCATCTTTGGGACATCTCTTAAAATTCTGCCTTTTTCCTCCCTAAACGGATGGCCTCTGGAAATACATCTAACTTTCGTTGGCTGGCAAGCTTCAAACCGTGATTAATCAATCCAGCCCTTCTTCAACCGAGGCTTCCCTTTTTTCTCTATTGGACTACAGTTCCCATCATCCTCCAGTCAGCTTCAGGAGTTAGATTTGCCCTTCCACTGTGGTTTCTATTTTGAGTTAGGAAGTTTGGGGTATGGAACCTTCAAGATTGGTAAAGGAACATATCATATTTTAAATTATTTACATTTTTTTATGCCTTTAGGGCACCTATGATGCCACTCAGCTGTTTCCTGGGAAATGTGTATGCAGAATACATTGATGTTCTCCGAGATGGAGCTGGACCCTCAGGTTTACGACTGCGCTTACTCACTGCAGGTATCATATGTCCAATTCTGGGTCACTGATGTTGGTTGAGACCCTAGAAAGAGTGCAGAGAAGAGCAACGAAGATGATTAGGGGCCTAGAGGCTAAACCATATGATGAGTGATGGAGGGTTCTAGGTAGGTCTACCATGGGTGACTTGGTAGCAGTCTTCCAATATCTATGGGGATGTCACAGAGAAGAGGGGACCGACTTATTCTCCAAAGCATCTGAATGCAGGACAGATGAAAGCTTATCAAAGGGAGATCCAACCTAGAACTAAGGAGAAATTGTCTTGACATTGAGAACAGTTAATCGGTGAGATGGCTTGCTTTCAGAAGGAATGAGTTCTCCATCACTGGAGGTTTCCAAGAGATTGAACAGCCATTTGTCTGGAATATGATACAGGGTCTCCTGCTTGAGCAGGGGGTTGGACTAGAAGGCCTCTCAGCTCCCTTCCAACTCTGTTATTCTAATTCCAGGTGAAAATATTTGTTCTTGACTTTCTCAGTAAAAACAGGAAAGTGAATGTGGGCCAGTTGGTGAGGTTGGTCCCTTCCAGCTTTCCTAGTCCACTCACCTGGTCAGAGGTAAACCACCCAATACTAGATCAGACTGCGACAAAAACAACAACAACTCTCTGCCTATTACTAAAACTCTTGTGTCTGTTTGTAACTTGCAATGGGGTGCATCTTAGGCAACCATTTTTCAATCAGTGTACCATACTGTAAGCACTGGACTTTTCCCCTTCAACCAAAAAGAATGAACTTCTGAAAGCTAAGTACTTCAAAAGGAATTCTTTATTGAAAAAAAAGTAGTCCCGGTACTATTCAAAGCAGAATCTAAGATGCTTCCAGGCATACAGTCATAGATAAAGGGAGTTAGAACCCCTCCCCTTATTCTAATGTGGATTTAGTCAAACCAAGAACCAACATGTTAATTCTCCCCCCCCCCCCCCCCTCTTTCCTGGGAACAGTATCTTAGAAGCGTTTCTTAGAAAGAATCTTAGAAAAAATCTTAGAAAGAGTGTCTTTCAGAGCTGGAATTTTTATGGTCCCTTCTCTTCTTGCTATCTCTCCAAGAGGTGACAAGTTTCTAGACATCTGGCTCCGGTCCTCCAGTTGTATATCATGTGCAAGTTATACAGATTCAATATAAGATTTAAGATATTCAGGTTACATCAAAAAGGATTACTTGTACCAACTTCCCCCCCCCCCCCCACTTCTTCTTCCATTGAAGAATGGCAGATACACGGATCTGACACATACCTCAAATGGGGTAATTTAAAGAACGAGTCCGTAAAGCGTACTTTCATTTCTTTTTTTCAGCAAAAGTTTTTACACGAGGGTTCTAGTTTTTCAAAAGAAGATTTTGTTTCTCTGACCGCTCAAGTTCACATAATTCTATTTTCTAAGACTACCAGGATCAAGGCAGGTGCTTCAGAATTACTCTGTAAGCGCTCATATCTTCCTGTCTTCTTTATTTCTCCTTTCTAGGCTGCAGTCCAGGAGTGTTAGCTGATGCCAAAATACGGGTATCCGAGCGCTGTGTGTATTTCGGTGATTCGTGCCAAGATGTCCTGAGCACTTTGGGGTCTCCTCACAAGGTTTTCTACAAATCTGAAGATAAGGTTAGCCAAGTCCATGCAGGTCATTTTAAAAAAAATATTTGTATTAAAAATAGAAGGAACAACATATTCAATATCCATATAGACCGGATGTTGTCTGGTTACAATTCCTTTGAACAATATTCAGCGTCATAATAGTAATGATATTCTTGTTCTGGCCTTGGCTTCCCCCAAAAGCACTAAGCCGACTCTTTGTCCCGGCAAAACCCCTTTTATTAAACAAAGGTGAATTTCTGGCATTCAGCAAAGGCCTGGCAAACAGTCTTTCAAGGGTGTAATTAAGAGCACAGACCTTATCTAGCGTGGAGAGCTGTCAAGTACGTACAGTATTTCCAAACGCAGTGCTGACAAGGAAGGACTCAGCACAGAGTCTCTGAGATTCACAGACAGATCCTCACACTGCAGCAACGAACGAATTGTTTCCTGCAAAAGCCCCCTCACCTTTTGCTCCTCTTTTAATCCCTATGGGAGGGGCCATTCACTGTCCATATGTGCTTTTACTCCTTAGTCGACCCTTGTTCTTTAACTGTTCCCTTCTCCTGGCAGCTCTGCGCATGCACACACTGGGAACAGGCTCCAGCTGTTCTTCTGCCCCATTGATCTCCGACTCTGAAGGCAGCTGATAACTGTCGGACAGCCCTGGCCCCATCTCTGCCTCTGACACAGAGCCGTCGTCCAAGCCTTCCTCAGCCTCCAGGACTGGCCCATGTTCCTCCCCCACCTCCTCACTGTCCGAATCTGCTGCCAGCTCTGCTAGCCGCCGGCGGGCCACAACAATTCTCTAGCAATAATCTTATAGTACCAGTGCTTTTCCTTCATAATATTAATATATATTAATTATTAATAATAGCTTACAGTAATCAACAACCATCATGAAAACATTAATCTTTCTCTTATAATTTTAAAAGTTCTAACTTCTGGTTCTCTTTGGGGTCCCCTCAGAAGGTTTTCTGCAAATGTTAATTCCACCTCCCCCCCTTTATTTTTTCCTGGAACAAAGTTGAGAAAGAGCTTCCCAGGAAGTTTCTTTTGGAGCTGGAATTTTTATGGCCCCTTCTCCTCTTGCTAACTCTCCAAAAGGTGACAAGTTTCCAGGCATCTGGGCTCCAGTCCTCCAGTTGTATATCATGTGCAAGTTATACAGATTCAATACAAGAATTAAGATATTCAGGTTACATTAAAAAAGGATTGCTTGTATCAAACCCTCTCCTCCTCCTCCTTCCATTGAAGAATGGCAGATGCACGGATCTGACGGGTTGTTTATTTTTTGCAAACAGATGAAAATCCACTCACCTTCTCCTCACAAGCAAGTCCCTTCGAAGTGCAACGACTTCTTCTTCAACTACTTCACCCTTGGAGTGGTGAGTTAAAGATGGGGTTAGTACACGCCATTAAACCCTGTTCGTTTAACCATCAACACAAGTGGCCAGGGTCACCCCAATATGCCGAGCCACGTCACCTGAGTTCTAGCCTTACCTGAGCTGGTCTGGTCAAAGTCCCAGGGCCAAAAAAGGCAGCTCCTGGATTCTGCAAGGCCACTAGATGGCGCTTGAGGGCCTCCATACATGAATGAGAGAAGTCAGACTTTCCGTCAGAGAGTAAAACCTCTTCACCGTTTTCGCTTAAGAAGAGTGGTATTGTGATGACCCAAAGGGGCGTGGCACAAAAGCAAGAAAGTCACACAAAAATAGGTAAAGTCCCTTTAACACCTCCAACTCAAACTCAACCCAATGTCCAGTTATCATCGGCTGGAAAAAAACTCTGCCAAGAACAGTTTTTAAAGGGAAGAAATTCCAAACCCAAAGTACATATAAATTATAAATAAAAACCAACACAAACCACACTGCAGCGATTAATGAAACAGGGCAGGATAAAGAATTGCAGACGTCAAAAGATAATGAAACACACACAGTTGGGAGGATGCCAGAACTCTGATAAAACCTGACAAACCAAAATAATTATGCTTTGCTTCCAGCAAGGAGCTGTGCACAAACACCCTGTTTATCCTGTTTTCCCAGCTGCAGTTAATGAAGGGAATCAGGGCCCTTTCCTCCCCCGTAACCCACGTTGCTCCCTTATCCGTTTCTCCCTGCGTGCCCTAGGATGAAGAGGGGGTGGGCCTGGGTCTTCCTCTGAATGCCCAGCCGGACTGTGCCCTTCCCCAGTTTCCTCCACAGCCACCGAAGCCACACGCCCACTCCCTGTCAGCTGTTCCACCTCTCCCTCGGAATCAGATTCCAACAGGGACATGACAGGTATGGAGGTGCCACACGTGATATGATGTCAAATTGTAGGCCAGCTGTTGAAAAAAGTAGCAGATGGTTTGGCTGCTCATTTTTGAATTAATTACTTTTTTCAAGTTGCTCACACGTAGAATGCCTACGCAGATTCTCAGTCACGGTTGTCCCAAAGGTGCTATTATTATTTTTTTTTTTTCAAGAGGCAACTGGACTTCCTTTTTTTTCTTTGAAGACATTTCGCTTCTCATCCAAGAAGCTTCTTCAGCTCTGACTGGATGGAGAGGGGGAGGAAAGCACCTTTGAGTCATGCATAGAATATCGCAGAACAAACAGTCCCAAAGATGCTTGTTTTTCCTTGAAAGACGTTTCGCTTCTCATCCAAGAAGTTTTTCAGCTCTGTCCTTCTTGGATGACAACCATGACCTGGAGGGCTGAGAAACTCTACAGGCTTTTAGCTATACAATTTGGGATGAACCATCATTGGAATGGTGTGGGAGTAGGAGCGGATTTCCAAAGGAAAAAAAAATTGCAGACTACAGTAACCATTAGCACTACTCAGGTGTCCCTGAGGACATAGATAAACCCCCAAGTGACCTCCACAACCCTCTAAAAGGATGCAAGTGACCAACTGTCTTCAAGCACCATCCAGTCAGAGTTGAAGAAGCTTCTTGGATGAGAAGCGAAACCTCTTCAAGGAAAAACAAATCAAGTTGCCTCTTGAAAAAAGCACCTTTGGAACAACCAGGACCTGGAAGACTGAGAATCTCCATAGAATAAACAGGATTGGAAGGGACCTTGGAGGTCTTCTAGTCCAGAGGTCACCAACCTTTTGGGCCTCAGGGACCACCAAACTCATAGTTTTAAATCCCGCGGACCCCTAATATGAATTTTGACTGACGGTGGCTTGCTGAGGTTGGTGGGAAAGTCAGTCCCGTATTCCAGAGCTGCAGGAGTCCCAGGACTGGCCCTTTGGTCATCTCGGAGCAACTGCTTCTCCACTCCGATGCACTGGCCTGCCATAGACTGGAGGAGCTGCTCCGGGATGACCAAAGGGCCAGTCCTGTGACCACTGCAGCTCTGGAATACGGGACCAACTTTCCCACCAATGTCAGCAAGCCACCCCGGGGCAGATTTCCATCCCCCGTTGTTGGTCTTACCTTCTAGTTCCAGCTCACGTGGCTCTACTCAAGATAAGGCTTGCGCTCGGCCGAAGGGTGGGGGCCAGCAGGTGGATGGGCCATGTGGATGGCGGAGCCTTGTGTTCCCGCGCAGCCTGGATTAATTGCTTTGGGGGGACATTTCTCAACCACCAAAATTTTCCCACTGTTCTAGTCCAACCCTGCTCAAAGCAAGAAACCTTATGCTCTCCTGCACAAATGGCTGACCGTTCTCTCTTAAAAATCCTCCAGTGATGGAGCAGCCACAACTTCCGGAGGAAAGCCATTTCCCTGGTTTATTGTTCTGACTGTCAAGAAATTTCTCCTTCGTTCCAGTTTAAAGTAGACGTACCTAGTTCCTTTACAGCCATTCACCGTATGCTTTAGCCTCCAGGTCCCCTAATCATCTTTGTTGCTCTTTTCCTCACTCTTTCTAGAGTCTCAACATAATTTTTTGTATCGTGGTGACCAGAACGGGATGCAGCATTCCAAGTGTGGTCTCACTAATGCAATATAAAGCAGTATTATTACTTTACGTAATCTTGAAACTACCCCTCTGTCGATGTAGCTAGGTCTGCAGTGGCTTTTTTGGCAGCTGCAGGAGAGCTCATATTTAAGTGGTTGTCTACTAGGACAGCTAGATCCCTCCTACACAAGTTAATACTGTTGAGCCAGGTACTTGTTGACTGACATGTAGAGTATTACAATAATTTAAACAGGTCAATTGATTGGTTATGATGACTGGTGCGGTGGCCTAGAGGTGGAGCTCTCGGCTCACAATCAGGAAGCTGTGAGTTCAATCCTGGGCAGAGGTAGATGTTTCTCTCTCTGGGCACGACGAGAATATATCTGCTGAACAAAACTCCTCATTGGTGACAGGAAGGGCATCTGGCCAATAATCACTCAGCTCCATTCAGTTGCCCAGACTCCATGCCACATGGGATTATGGGGTCATTAAAACAGGATGATGAATTGATGGATTGTGACGGCTTGTTTCATCACTCAAGTGTAGTAACCATATGTGTTTTTCCCCTGTTGTCGTTTTCTCACACAGGATATCCTTTTTGATGCAAATACTCATAGAGTAAAGAAATTTGTTTTGCATACCAATTATCCTGGTCATTATAACTTTAACATGTGAGTAAAAAGCTCTATTTTCTATTTCAGTTTGAAAAGTTACGGGGTAGAGCAGTGGCCCACAACTTTCACAGCTTGGTAGCCGGGCTGGGAGGGGGAAAGAGGGGAACTTACTTTCCTCTCGGGCGGGCTGAGCTGTGCACACATGTGTGCCATGCGCACACTGGCCCACCTCTCACATGGCCCAGTTTTGAATAGACCATGGCCCGATTAATTGGGGATGCCTGAGCCAGAGGATGGATATGCCAGGGCCTAGAAATGTTATGCTTTGCTGGATTTCCACCAGGGGAAACACACAATGCCTAATGCAGGGGTCTTCCAACTTGGCAGCTTGAAGACTTGTGGACTTCAACTCCCAGAATTCTTCCTCCAGTTAGCTCAGGAATTCTGGGAGTTGAAGTCCACAAGTTTTTTTTTTCCAAAAAGTTTTTCATTTTTATCTTCTACAAATGTCTCTTTTGGTGAACAGGGTGATTCGAGGTTTTTACATTTCCATGACCATAATTACATATTTATCTTACATATTCAGTTTCTTATCGTATTATTACATTTCCCATTTTCTATAAATTTTCACAAATATTCTTATGTTTTTCACATTTATTTTATCCATTTTTAATTCATATCTTAACTTGCTCTGTTTTCCTTTAATTGTATGTTTATCTTCTTTATATATCTTATTTCTTAATCTGTATTCATTATGCTTTTATACTTTTATCTGTCATATTTGCAATTTCATCACATATTCTTGTTTCATTATTCAATAAATTCCATCTTAGTTTTAATAATTCCAAACATTTCCCCCTTAATTACCAGTTTGAATGCACCACCCTTTTGTCTCATACATCATTCAGTTTACTCCCCTTTAACTCATATTAAAAATTACCATAATATAATCATTTTTAGTTATCACCTAAATACTACATATCACATATATACATTTTAGGTTAGATTCCACATGGTATTCTTTTCTTTATTCTAAGACATTTATCTTTTCTAATACATTAATATTTTCAGCTAATTGTAGAAACTGATATTTGTCTTTGTATTACAATTCTCATAATTCATTTTAACTATATTTGACTATTTTTTTAAGAATCATTGTTAAATTAACTGGAATATATGTAAATATATGACTAGGATAAGAATGTCAATTACATTAAATGAAGTCCACAAGGCTTAAACTTGCCAAGTTTGAAGAGCCTTGGCCTAGTGTATAATTTCTAAATCTTCATCGAACGTTTGAGGAAGGAGTTTAACCTTTTCAAAATGTTCTCAAGACAGTCAAAAACGTTTATCTTCTTATTCCACGAAATAGAAGCAGTCCTCCCTTAAGGGCCAAAATTGAGCCTGGAATTTTGAGTGTAAATTGTTCTGGTCTTTAAGTGGCCCACCATGTAACTTGATTCGATTTTATACCATTTCTTTATGACAGTCGTGTAAAGCAAGTCGTTGCAGTCGTTCAGCAAATCAGGTGGTCTCTAAGCAAATCCATTTTTTCCAAATGGGTATTTTTGCCAGAAACATTGAAAATCACATGATTGTGAGATGATTGAAAAATGGATGCTGACGTTCATAGTGAATATTCTTACAAGACCATGCAAGACTGCAGAATATAGAACGTGCTTAACTTTTCACCTTTGAATCCTTTTGAATTTGTAATACATTTCAAGTGTCATAACACACATAAAGACACAGAGACACATATACACACGCAGGCTTTCAAGCCTGAAACAGCCATTCTGAGTGTTGAAATGGGCTGTTTTGGTCATTTTGGAAGGAGCTTAGAAACCACGTTTTGAATTCAAAACAAGGTGCTATGAATTCAGAACAGTTCGACTTAAACATAATTCATTTAGAGCAGGAGTGTCCAGCCTCGGCAACTTTTAAAACCTGTGGACTTCAACTCCCAGAATTCCCTAGTCAGCCCATGCTGGCTGGCAAATTCTGGGAGTTGGTCCATAGGTCTTAAAGTTGCCAAGGTTGGACACCCAGGTGTAGCCCGATAGCTGGCCAGGGGATTCTGGGAGTTGAAGTCCACAGGCCTTTAAAGTTGCCATGGTTGGACACCCCTGATTTAGAGTCAACTATTCTATTTTTAAAATTAAATTCTTGTTTATGATTGTACTTTCTCCTAACTGCTGATTCCACTCTTGCAGTTATCATCGTTGTGAATTCAAGATCCCACTCGTTATCAAAAGAGGTAAGAAAGAAAGAATATTCGGCAAAAGATATATGTGAATGGAAACATCTACCATGAATGAATTATGGGTGCTTATGATTCTAGAACCTTTTTTTAATGTGTTCTAAAAAAAGGTTTTAATCAAACGAAGTTGAGGGTAAGCCCAAAGTTACGGTATGTGAAGCTGAGACTTTTAGGCTCAATATGGCCAACAACATGGGTGAATTTAGAAAAGATTAAGGAAACAACAGAAAGATTAGAAAACTAGTGCTCACATCCTAATGTATGAGAATTCTTTATTGGCCAATTGTGATTGGACCCACAAGGTGCAAATGCTCTCAGTGTACATAAAAAAAAAGACACATTCATCAAGAGTCGAGAATCATAAGGTGCGACACTTAATGATAGTCATAGTGCACAGTAAGCAATTAAATCATACTAGGAAACAGTCCATATAAATTGTAAGGATACAAGTGACAAAGTTACAGTCATACAGTCACAAGTGGGAGGGGATGGGTGATAAGGAGTGATGAGAAGATTAATAGTAATAGTAATGCAGACTTTGTAAATAGTTGGACAGTGTTGAAGGAATTATTTGTTTAGCAGTGATGGTGTTCGGGGAAAAACTGTCCTTGTGTCTAGTTGTTCTGGTGTGCAGTGCTCTACAGCGTTGTCTTGAGGGAAGGAGTTGAAACAGTTTATGTCCAGGATGTGAGGGGTTTGTAAATATTTTCACAGCCCTCTTTTTGACTCATACAGTATACAGGTCCTTGATTGAAGGCAGATGGGTAGTAATTGTTTTTTTCTGCTGTCCTAATTATCCTCTGAAGTCTGTGTCTGTCCTGTTGGGTTGCAGAACCAAACCAGACAGTTATAGAGGTGCAGATGACAGACTCCATCATTCCTCTGTAGAATTCCTCTACAGAGAAGGATCTCAAAAAGTGATCACATGACCCCGGGACACTGCAACCATCATAAATACGAGTTTGTTGCTATCTGATTTTGATCACATGATTGTGGGAATGCTGCTGTGGTCATAAGTGTGAAAAGCGTTCAACATCCACACTCGAACTTCAGGAAATACTCATCTAAAGAAACCTTGACGAACTTTCTTGAAAATACCTTCCTTTTCTGCTGTCCCAAATGTGTGTTTGTTTTTTTTTCCAAAAGGCAACTGGGACTTCGTTTTTCCTTAAAGACGTTTTGCTTCTCATCCAAGAAGCTTCTTCGGTTCTGATTGGATGGTGGAGAATCTCAATATGACCCCATTTGCCTCCTGTTTACAACATAGTCCTTTCAACAGCTCCAAGAAAGTTCCACACCCATTTGCACTATTCAGGTGACCCTGAGGGTGTGATGACCCAAAGGGGCATAGCACAAAGGCAACACAGTCACATAAGTAAGAAAAGTCCCTTTAATACCTCCAACTTTGCCCCCAATGTCCAGTTACCTTTGGCTGGAAAAAAGACTCTCCCAAGAACAGTCTTTAAGTGGAGGAAATTCAGTCCGAAAACAAAGTACATACAGACTGTAACTAAAAATCCACACAAACCACACTGCGGCAATTAACTGGACAGGGCAGGATAAGGAATTGCAGACTTCAAAGGCCAACAAAACACACACAGTTGGGAAGATGCCAAGAACACAGATAAGCCTCAACAAAACAAGATAATACACAATTTGTTTCCAACAAGTTGCTGCGCACAGCCTCCCTTTTTAAACACTGTGTTCCCAGCTGCAGCTAATGAAGGGAATCAGGGCCCTTTCCTCCCCCATAAGCCATGCAACTCACATTGCTCCCTTCTCCATTCCTCCCTGCACGCCCTAGGAGGAAGAGGGGGTGGGCCTGGATCGTCTCCCTTGCTCTACCTCTCTCCTGCTCTGCCCAGCCGGACTTTGCCCTTCCCCAGTTTCTTCCACAGCCACCAGAGCCACACTCCCACTCCTTGTCAGCTGCTCAACCTCCCCCTCGGAATCAGATTTCGACAGGGGCATGACAGAGGGTATAGATAAACCTCCAAGTGGCCTCAACGACTCTCAGAAAGATTACTAATCACCACTTGCACTTTGATATGACCCAAGGGCTAATCAATAAAGACTTACTTACTTACTAATCACCAGATGACTGCAAGGAAATAGATTGTTCCATTCTCCACCATTCACTCTGAACTGAAGAAGCTTCTTGGGTGAGAAGTGAAATGTCTTCAAGGAAAAACAAAGTTCAGTTGCCCTTTGAAAAAAAAAAAAAAACACGTTTGGGATAACCATGACCTGAATGACTTGAGAATCTCCATAGACTTTCCTTTTCTGCTCTAGGCCAAACCTACCTTATTGATGTTTTATTAAGCATTCGATAGGAGGAACGTGCCATTGACATGTAAACTTATATTTTTAATTTTTTTTTCTCCCCCAAACTAGAAAGCACCGAGTCACAGATGGAAACCTGCACAACGTACAGCAAGGTAAATCACAAAAGAGGAGATTCCTAGAACAGCCCTGACAGTTACAGGTGTTTTACCTGGTTTTTTTTTTTGGCCAGGTTACTTAGGAGGGGTGCTGAAAAAGACCGTTTTCCATGGGGTCTCAGAAGAATCTGGGGTTGATGAATTCATACCAGAACACAGCTTACTCTGAGATATTTGCTGTTTTAAGTTTCCAGAAGGTCCAAGAAAAAAGAGCAGGCTTAGCCAGGAATGAGGCCCCTGAAAGGAAGACAGCTCTTGGGTCACCACCGAGAGATGTATGCCGTTCTTCCAAAATGGCACCTGAATTCTGGAAATGAGATGCACACGGAACCTTCTTCTGTTTGTTTTTAAATAAGGCTGTTCACAGCGGGCTTCATTTTCTTCATTTCCTTTTTCTTGTAGTGGGATAATATTCAAGAGCTTCTTGGACATCCTGTGGAAAAACCCGTAGTTCTTCACAGGTAAAAAAAATAAAAAAAGAAATGCTTTTCCTTTGGGAAGAAATTAGCACACCTTGCTACCAAGATATGAAAAACAAACAAACCCTCGAATCCAATAATGATATTGAGGAGCTGAAAGGGGATAGATTCTAGATTATTCAGTACTGCTGCAGAATTCTGCTCAGTATTCATTTGGGTCATGCAAAACTCACTGTCAGAATAGAATACAGAATAGAACTGGAAAGTACTTTGAGGTCTTCTAGTCCAACCCTCTGCCCAAGCAGGAGACCCTACACCATTTCTGACAGATTGCAGTCCAGTCTCTTCTTCAAAACCTCCAGTGATGAAGCTCCCTCAATTTCTGAAGACAACTTCTGTTCCATGGGTTGATTGCTCTCACCATTGGGAAATTTCTCCTTAGTTTTAGGTTGCTTCTCTCCTTGATTACTTTCCATCCATTTCTTCTTGTCCTGCCTTTAGATGTTTTGGAGAAGAGCTTGACCCCCTCTTCTTTGGGGCAGCCCCTCAAATATTGGAACACTGCTATGATGTTTCCCCTAGTCCTTCTTTTCTCTAGAGTCTAGAATAGACTATCTGTCATGCCCCTGGTGGAGACTGACTCTGAGGGAGAGGAGGAACAGCCGACAGGGAGTGGAAGTGGCTCCAGAGGTTGTGGAGGAGGCTGGGGAAGGGCAGAGGCCAGCTGAGCAGTCAGAGGAGGACCCAGGCCCATCCCCTCTCCATCCTAGGGCACGCAGGGTGGAGAGGATAAGGGAGAGGAGTGGTCTACTGGGGAGGAGAGGGCCTTGATCCTCTTCATGGGCTGCAGGTGTGACAACTGGATAAGAGGATGGACATGCAGATGGTTGAGTGCTGGAAACAAAGCATGGAAATATCTCTAGTTGATGGTTCCTCTCTGAGTTTGGCGTCCTTCCCAGTGTGTGTTATCTGTGGACATCCTGCAGCCCTTATCTTGCCTGGTTTGTGTTGTTTTTTACTCTTCATAAAGTATAGGTGTTTTTAGTTTAAATGGCATTTCCTCCTTCTTGTAACTGCTCATGGGGGAGTTTTTTGTCTCCAGTCAAGGATATTTGGAGCTTGGAAGCAAAGTGAAGGAATAAAAGGGGCTTCACTGTTTTGTGACTGTGTTTATTTTGTATCCCCACCCTGGGTCATCACACTATCCATATCTAATTTCTGCAACTGTTCTTCAACCTTCTGCAACCATTGTTGGTTGGCAGGTGTTACGGAGAAAACCCTCAAGTACAGGTGGTCTTTTAATTCCTATTGTAACTGAACCTGCCCACCACAGTCATAACTAGCAATAGCACTTAGACCTATATACTGCTTCACAGTGCTTTCCAGCCCTCTCTAAGCAGTTTACAGGGTCAGCCTATTGCCCTCAACCATCCTGGTCCTCATTTTACCCACCGCGGAAGGATGGAAGGCTGAGTCAACTTTGAGCTGGTCAGGATCGAACTGCTGGCAGTGGGCAGAATTAGCCTGCAGTACTGCATTTTAACCAGAGTAATTTCGAATGATCATTAAAGGAATGCTTATATGTTGAGGACTTACCTGTACTTTTGGAAACCCATCTTCACCAATATTTTGCTTGTTGAATAATGCGCCACACGACAGAATTTATCACTTCCTGAATAATGTGTAGCCCAGCAAAGAATGTGAAGCGTTGGGGAAGTTCATAACATCACTTCGAGGCCAACAAAATATACATTGCGAAATAGCACCACATGTTGGAAAAATTAACATTCCTACGAGGGCGATTTTTAATTTGAGCTGAGGTTTGCTTTCATGCAACCGGCAAACAGATCTTTTTTCATTTCTACAGATCGTCCTCTCCGAACAACACAAATCCATTTGGGTCAACTTTTTGTTTCGGGTTACAACGGATGATCTTTGAGGTGAGGAGAGCAACAGTCAGTTGGAGTTGGGTTGGGTTGAAATATTGCTATACCTTCTTTAAAAATGGATATTATTATTATTATTATTTTGAGATAAGAAGGACCACGATGCATATTGGATATATTTCCAAGGATGTTGTTTTGTTTTGCTTGAGAGAGTTCCCAATTCCACAAGCATTGAATATGCTATTATTGTGTTGAAATATTTTGCCCAGGGATAAAGTTGTTCTATGATGACTTGTTCTATAGTGGTATGTGCGAATGGCCTTGGGAGACAGGGAAGAGCCACAGCCAGGGGAATGGTCAGATAAGAGGCAGCTGAACCCTCAGAAGTAATGCGGATGAATGGGGGGTGGGTAAATATCTGGGGAAGGACCCTCCCTAGTTTCCAGGTCTGTAAAGGCAGCAGAGGAGAAACTTATTCTCAGACTTGCAAGAGTTTGCTAATATAATTCGTTACAATAAGGTAGAATTACAGGTAGTCTTTGGTTAACAAAGGTAATTGGTAATTCCCATTGTTAAGTGATGGCGTTCGCTAAACAAGGATTATGGGTCCTTGAGAAAGTCGCAGGTCATATGAACATTCATTTGCAGCCGTCCCTGCCATCTTCTCACAAGTGTCTCACAAGCTTAGAAGCAGCCCAGCAGCCAGGGTGAGTGGCTGCTATTGGGTTGGAGAGGGCGTGTGGGTGGCCAAAGAGGGTAGCTACTGCTGACGGTAGGTGAAGATCTAGAGCAATTTAGCGGATCGATTTGCAACCTTCCTTGCTGTCTTTCCTGTTGAGTTGCTTGTGAGAAGACAGCAGGGAAGGCTGCAAACAACATACACAAGAAAGGAAGAAAGTTCAGAGAGCACCAAGGAGCCCTCATTGCAACCCTGAGCTACAACCCTGCTGTCTTTATTGGAACGTTCACATGACCACAGGACCATTATGAGCTGGTTGTCAAGCATCCGGATGGCGGTCATGTGGTCTCGGGGATGCTGGCACAGCCAGAACTTCAAGGATCTGATATAAGTGCCATTTTGTTGTGGCCTGTTGGCTGCCGGCCCCTTTAGCGGCCAAATCAGACAGCCCCCAGGTCTGGAGGTGGCTGCTGAGGAAGAGGAGGAACAGCTGGGTGCAGTGCCCGACGTGCGGATGCACAGATGTGCAGAAGGGAGAGGAGAGCAGTGGAAATCTATGGGCTGGTCCTTGGGACAGAAGAGCCATCGCTGCTAGCGAAGCCCCACCCTAGTTCTGGGGATAAAAGGCAGGAGGCGGAGGTGAATAGATGTGGCAGGCAACTATTCATCGCCCTGTCGGACACACTAGTTAGCCTGTGGGGAGAGAGAAACTTTTGCTGGGGGCTCCTAATTAAAGGAATCAATTATTGAACTTCAGAGGGGTTGTCGTGTTTGGGGAACCGGGCCAGATACACTTGTCCAGCCCCATCGAAACTTCAATCAGTCCCTGAACGAATGAACGTTAAATGAGGACTGCCTGCAGTTCATTCGGGTGCGCTTCCTGTCTGGATGACCTCACAGGACTGACGTCCCCGTCCCCCCCCCTGCTTTCCGTGGGATGGGCTGAGCCAGCCCTTCCCTGGGGCCTTCTGGGCTGACCTCCAGGTGGCGCTGTCTCTTGCTCCCGATCTCCTTTGGCTGCCGATTTGAATCTGTTGGCCGTCTCTCCTCTACAGGTGATGCAGAATAACCACATCGCGTCCGTCACACTCTACGGCCCGGCCCGGCCCGGCCTTCAGACCAAGACCTTGGACCTCCCCCAGTGAGCAATACCCACTGAACATAAGGCTACACAATTCGCTCAGCGTGCCTTGAGTTGCTGCCACTTATCGTTACGGAAAAGCACGAAACGGTGGAGAGCGTGTGTGAGTGTGCGTGTATACGGTTGTGTGTGCGTGTGTGTGTGAGGGGGGGGGGAAGGAAGGAGAGAGAGAGAGAGAGAGAACAAGAAAACTTGGCCCTCGCCATCTGTGGATGGCACCGGCTGGGAATCCTCTAGAACTGAACCTTGCAGGACTTGGAGTCAGTGGCAGAGGCACAAACACAACTACGCACACACACACACAGACACACCCCTAGGCGACACTAGCATTAGTTCTCTCCTCTTGCTTGGCCTTGGAAGTTACCGTATAAATGCAAACAGTTTGGCTTTGTAGAGCTGGACAGAGAAAGAGCTTTCGAAAAGAGCTCAGCAGGAACTGCACATCTTAGAAGCACAAGTTCCTCATCTTTGGGCCTCTGAAAGCAGGGCTCTCTCTCTATATACATACCTATATATATACAGCTATATATATGTGTGTGTATACGTATTTCTTTCCCTTTCTTTCCCATCTGTCTCTGCGTTCCACGTATTGAGAGTTCGCGTTCCTGTGTTTTATTTTGCTTCTGGGGGACAAAAAAAAAAATGGAAAAAGGCAAGGATATGGGTAGACACAGACTCACACAGAGCTCATGTATAGGTGTATATATAAAATAAAGTACATGGATTTTTGATTAGCTTGGGATAGCCCACCATGCTCAACATGTCCATAATTTCAGGCATCCGATGTTAGAAACGAGGCACAGAGCAACCTAAAGACTCGGTGGTCATATATATGTGTATATGTATATATATATTTGCACTACATACACTTTAATTACTTGATAAGATCTTTTGAATTTTACTGAGTGCTAGGAGTGAGTGGAGGCTGGGTTTAAATGTTGTTTTTTTTTGCCACACCTAAAATAATTGGGGGTGGGTGGGGGGGAAAATAATCCGATGCATTTTTTCTGCACTAAATGTTTACTTGATGCACGCTTGGTGAACTAAACCCCGGTTTCTTCCAGGGTTGCATGGAAAGAACAAAAAAAAAAAAACTCGAGTTAGATGATTCCTACGAATTATGATGCTTTTAAAGGAAAAGTTTGGATATATCAATTTGTTTTTTCTCTGTATGCAAAACAGATAACTAATGTGCATTCTCGGAAGAGTTCAGATGTGACATGAGATCTGATTTAGAACGTCTTTGAGTTCTTCTTCCTTGTCCCGTAAACGAGGTTAGCATTGGGGGAAATTGGGATTGTTCTGTACCAGATTCCTTTTTTTTTTCTCACTTATATCCTGCTGAGATGAAATACAAAATAAGGTCACCTTAAGAAATTTCCCGAGGGCCTTTTTGAGGAGCTTTAACCCTGGAGGCGAAATTTCTGGGTTGTCTTATTTTGCAGCCCAGCAGAATGAGGACTGCGCCTCTCTCTCTCTTTTTTTTTTTAATTTAATGCCAAAATTTTAGCCAAAGAGATCCTTAATCTTAAGTTTTCAACATTTCTACGTGTGTAGATAGGAATAGATAGAAATAGAGATAACTGTTGGGCAGCTCCTCCACCTCCATTCGTAGCAGGGACAAAAATAATAATAATTCAGTGACTTCTCGTTAAGGAAAAGTTATTTAAAAGCTTGTTATTTCAAGAAGATTTTAAGGGATGCATGTGATTCTTTTGCTGCTTTTTGTCTTTAAAAAAAAGTGAATAATAAATGGTCTCGCTTTTCTTTCGGTCGTAACCCTTTTTACAATGGCAGAGAAAATATATATATAAAAAAAGACTGCATAGAGAGAGAGTTTATAATTTTATCCCATTTTTTAATATTTTGGTGTAGCAACTTGTGATATAAATTATAGATGGTTTTTGTGAGTTTTAAAACTGTGTAAATACAGAATTTTTGTAAATACAAAAAAAAAAAAAAGCATTTTGTAATTTTAATTCTGTGTACAGCTAAAGCGTGTATAAATTTATCCACGAATGAGGAATAGGGAATTTCAGAGTGTTAGAAAGTTATGAATCTTGGACCGGTAGCAGGATAAATGTTGTGTGAGTTTGCTGTAAATTTGTGTGTGTGTGTGCGTGCGTTTGTGTCCCTCCTTTTTGTCATTGAGTCCTCTATACACTGTTGGACTAATAAATAAACAAGGAAGCTCTTAAATGTTTCTCCAAATCCTGTTTTTCCTTGGACAGTTGCTTGCTGAGAATTTTTTTTTCTTTTCTTTTCTTACCCCACGAATTTGTGTTTTCATAATTCTCCTGTAAATTCTCTGAAATGCGTTAACATCTAGCATGTACCTTAAAAGGACAAATAAACAAGACTCGGTTGCTGGGTTTAGCTACAGTGGCTGAGTACTTTGCAACAAATGAGCCAGTTTTGGATTTATCTTCCCCTCGAGATCCTGCAGAAGGTGGTGAATCCTTTCAGAGTTAACCTTGTAAAGTAGATTAGGTTGTAAGATATTTGGGGTGAGTAATCTTTGTGCAGTGCTTAAAGCTAAATTTCTTTAAGGCCAGGGATTACTTTAATACATTCTGTGAGCTTGTGCTTGTGCTCTACAAGTAGCCCTTGATTCACAACCTTTCATTTAGCCTACCAAGTAAATCACAATTCCAATATTCCAGTCTATCTCAGTCTGTCTGTCTCTCTGTCTCTGTCTGTCTGTCTCTCTGTCTTTCTCTTTCTCTCTTCTCTGTCTCTCTCTGTTTCTCTCTCTCGGTATATGTCTCTGTCTCTCTCTCTCTCTGTGTGTCTCTGTCTTTCTCTTTCTCTCTTCTCTCTGTCTTTCTCTCTATGTGTCTATCTGTCTGTCTCTCTCTCTCTCTTTCTTTGTTTCTCGTCTGTGTCTCTGTTTCTCTCTCGCTTTGTGTCTTCTCTCTGTTTCTCTCTGTCTCTCTCTCTCTCTCTGTCTTTCTCTTCTCTCTGTCTTTCTTTCTCTCTCTCTCTATTTCTCTCTCTGTGTGTCTCTATCTGTCTCTCTCTCTTTGTTTCTCTGTTTTTCTCTCACTGTCTCTCTTTCTTTGTGTCTCTATGTCTCTGTCTTTCTGTCTGTCTCTGTTTCTCTCTGTCTGTCTCTCTCTGTGTGTGTCTGTCTCTCTCTCAGTCTCTCTCTGTCTCACACACACACACAAACGGTGACCTCCAAACTCCCTTCCAACCCTATGATTCTGTATTCTCACCATACCTTCCTAAGTTATCACCATACACCAAATCCTAATTATGGCTTATTTCTTTTGGTGCACAGATTCGTAACAACCAGGTTGTGTGAACTGGATATAAGTATTTAGAGTCGTAAAGATTATAAAATTGTTGCTTTCTTGCACATTCTGCCATTTCTCTCTCTCTCCTGAAGTAGTTGGATAGGTTAGACATGAAAAGAGGAAAATATTTTTCTCTCTCTAATGAAATATTTATTTCTCTGGGCAAATGCTCTCTATCAGCACAATGTAACAATAATCTTGTCTGTTCTTTCTTAATTTGAAACAGGTTTTTTCCCCTGCGGTAAAATCATCATGTGATGTGATCTGACTTGCAAATGTTGATTTTAATTTTCTGACCTCTTTCCCCACAAAACACTGGTGAACTCAGGTTTTCCAGGCCCTAAGGCTAACCTGGAAACTTCTCTTAAAGTTTGTTTCCCTTTTCGTTACATGCAAATCGAAGCAAAAAAAATCATATCCCTTGAAGGAATCTGATCAAAGGGATCTGGAAAATAAACGGAGCATAATAATTTCTTCCACTGTAATTTAATTCTCCCAAGTTTCTTCTTCTGACTCACAAACACAGAAACAGTAAATTTGAACAGTGTTTTATTAGATCATTTTTAAAAAGCTGCCATTTTCAGGAGCAAATTCAGGAAGGAAGGAAGATGATACGTTTTCAACCTCATCATAAATTTAAAATAATCTATAAAAAAGAAGAAAAGGAAACCACAATACATTAAAATGCCAATAAAAAAATTAAATATGATTTTATTTGTTTGGCTAGTCTAAGGAAAAGAAGTATTCCAATATTTGAGGGGCTGCTCCAAACAAGAGGGGGTCAAATTATTCTCCAAAGCACAGAACAAGAAACTATCGATGGAAACTAACCAAAGAGAGAAGCAACCTGGAATTAAGAGAAACTTCCCAACGGTGAGGACAATTAACCAATGGAACAACTTATCTCCAGAAATTGTGGATGCTCCAACACCGGAGGTTTTTAAGAAGAGACTAGACAGTCATTTGTCTGAAATGGTATAGGTTCTCCTGCTTGTGCAGGGGGCTGGACTAGAAGACCTCCAAGGTCCCTCCAAGCATGTTTCTATTCAAAGCAAGATAGTGAACATCTGATTAGAACCTCACTACGACTGATCTTTTTCTGGCTGGGCAAAACAAATGGGCCTTAATGGTTTTTCCAAATCCTAAGAGGGCCAGTTTGGTGGTGTGGTTACGACACCAGGCTAGAGACCCGGAGACTGTGAGTTCGAGTCCCGCCAGAGGCACAAAGCCAACTTGATATCAATTTCTCCCAAGTCTAATTAAGGGAGGCAATGGCAAACCACTTCCAAAAACCTTGCCAAGAAAACTGCAAGGAGTAATCCAGGCAGTTGTCAGGAGTCAACACCGACTTGAAGGCAACTAGCAGTGGCACAGCCAGCCCAATCTCTGGGCAAAAGGGAACGGCTATTGAAAACTCCTGCAAACTGATTGTAAACCTTTTGTTAAATTTTTGTTCCATCTGCTGTGCACCATCGCCGTGGGCTCCCCTCAATATGATAAATAGCCTCCATTAAAAATGTTGCTCTTCCGGGTGGAATAAGTTGGGAACTTTTGTCTTGGTTTTGCAGCATGCAAAACTGACCAAGGAAGAACTAGAACCAATCTAGAGCTGGATCTAGATTTGACTGCTCTGTTGAAGGCTCAGGATGCTCAGTTAAAGTAGGGCTTAAGACCATCACCGTCGTAAGTGCAGAGAAACTGATGTAGAGGGCAGTCGCAGGAAGCAAGCTACCCCTTCCCTCATTCCAAGTTTTCCTTCCTTCTTCCCTCCCTCCCTCCCTTCCCTCACTCCAAGTTTTCCTTCCTTCCTCCCCCCTCCTCCCCTCCCTTCCCTCACTCCAGGTTTTCCTTTCTTCCTCCTTCCCTCCCCCCTCCTCCCCTCCCTTCCCTCACTCCAGGTTTTCTTTTCTCCCTCTCTCCCTTCCCTCTTCCTCCTTCCCTCACTCCCACCCTCCTTTCCCTCACTCCAAGTTTTCCTCCCTCCTTCCCTCCCTCCCTTCCTTCCCTCACTCCAAGTTTTCTTTTCTCCTTTCCTCCCCTCTCCCTCCCTCCCATATAATCTTTACCTTTACCTCCTTGAATTGTTCTTCTTTCTGCCTTCCTTCTTTCCTTCAATTCCTTCCTTCCCTCCCTCTCCCCTTCCCATTGGCAAAAGATGCCTGTGTAGCCCTTGGGTCTTTTCCCCACGCAAAGCCTTGCAAGCTTACCAAATAAATTACATTGGACACTACAAAGTACTACAGAAAATCCTTGACTTACAACGGTTTGTTTAATGACCGTTCAAAGTTACAATGGCATTGAAAAAAAATAGACTTATGACCGTTTTTCATGCGACCATGGCAGAATCCCCAGGGTCCCGTGATCAAATTTCAATGAAATCAATTGACTCACATTTATGACGGTTGCAGTGTCCCAATGTGATGCCCTTTTGTGACCACTTAGCAACTACCTCACTTAGCAACACAAACGTTGGTTGGGCTTAATTGTGGCCATATTTTTGAGGACTACCTGTACCGCAGCAGCAGGCCCATTGAACACAAAACCAGCCAGTTGTGTTGGGTTAAAAAATGACGTCAAACAAGTGCATTTTGTAGATACCCAATTCTGGGAATTTTCTTGTGATGGTCATGGCTTTAAAAGTGTCGCGGGAAGGACTTCCTATTAAGGAAACTAGTTGGGGGGAGAATCCAGTGATGGGATTTAAATTTTTTTACTACCGGTTCTGTGGGTGTGGTTTGGTGGGCGTGGCAGGGAAAGGATATACTGCAAAATCTCCATTTTCTTCCCATCCCACTAACCTGCTTTCCAGCTCCATTCTCCTGTGCAGGGCAACCAAAGAAGACCCAGCCAATCAGCTGGGACTCAATGGGAGATGGAGAATAGATGGGGGCGGGACCAGTCAGAGGTGGGATTTGCTGGTTCTCCCGAACGACTCAAAATGTCCACTACCGGTTCTCCAGAACTGGCCAGAACCTGCTGAATACCACCTCTGGGAGAATCGCTTAGAGGAGTTCAAATTACTAAGTGGCTTCCTGTCTGGCATTGGCTATAAAAGATGAACTAAGATGGTTTGTGCTTAAATATCTCATCCTACGAAAGCTAGAACAGGGGTCTCCAACCTTGGCAACTTTAAGACTTGTGGACTTCAACTCCCAGAATTTGCTGGCTGAGGAATTCTGGGAGTTGAAGTCCACAAATCTTAAAAGTTGCCAAGGTTGGAGACTCCTGCACTAGATAGCCCTCAAGATCATCTTCAACAGAACGGAACCAGATCAGATGGAAGACCTAACACCTGCCTTCACGCAACCTGCAACAAGTTTGATCAGAGTTAACCTGGGTTGATTGTTTTGCAGGTTAGCACATTGGTTGTGGGTTAGCACATGGTTTCTGCTTAATTGTATTGGGTGGACTCTGAAAAAAAAACAATTCAACATCCTTGTGTGTAAACCCAGCCACGGTGTCCGCCAACCCTTAGGTACCATAATTTCTGGCAGGGTCTTTAGTCATCTTCTTCCATCGGAAAGCTTTCCTGATTTGCTTGTTCTGGGTGCAAGAGAGCCGTGGGTTGTGTAGGAGGCTCCACATTAGCCAGATTTCAGCGATCTTCAGACCATGGACCACCATGAGGTCTTTGTAGAAACAAGGATCAAAAGTCTGCAGGTTGGGAGCTGCAGAAGGTTTGGGTATTCCAAAAGTCTTGAACCCTTCGTGCAAGACGGGCTTCAGGTTGATCCGTTGCAGGCACATGCCCAAGAAGACATCGTCGATTGGGAAGAGTTCCACTTGGGTGCAAGCTTGAGCAAGTTTCTTCAAGGTGCTGATGGACAACAAGAACCCACCGCCTCCGGCATAGGCTGGGTACATACCTAGCCCGTACATTGTTTCTGGAATGTAGTATTTGCTTTTTCGGATTCGGATCGGTTGTGCATTGTAAATGATGTCCCCAACGAAGAGATCCTCGGAAGGATTGCAGCTTTCCAGGAAGTTGACAATGTTCTCCATATTGACGAAAACATCAGCATCCCCTTTGAATATGAATTTGGTCCTGGAACAAAATTCATCAGCCCAGGTTAAGAAGTGTATTTCTTTCAAGGTCAAGTTGAAGAAAGTATCCAGAAAGTCCCACAGCAAAATGTCCCGATACAACTGGCTCTCTTGACGGACCAGAGTTTCCCAAGTTGGCAGCGCCGTCTTGTTCTTCGGAACTCCTAGGAGGAAAACTCTTTGGATCTGCATCCCATTCACCAGACCTTCTCTCCCCCATGTCTTGCGTACAATCTCACGGTGGTCGAATTCCTCAACCAGCGATTTTACGGCCACGAGGAGAAAAGGCCTTTCTGAGCTCCTCGTGCATTTCTTCGGCTGATTAATGAGAAGGTTGAATTTCCGGTTGTCCTTGTTCCTTAGATAAAGTCTAAAATCAAAGGTGGAATGAGTCGGGAAGGCCGGAGGGGTGACTAGGTGTTCCTGGCTTTCCAACTTGGCATCTTTCATAGGTGAGATAATTCTAGACTCCGACGCGCGACTCTCTACGTTGGACCCCTTCTGGAAAACTGGGAACATGGAAATCCCTGTAAGTTGTGGTTGATGTCTTCTTCTGGCCTTCTGATGTCTTCTTCTGGCCTTCTGCTTTTTCTTCTCTGTGGGACGTGTGGCCCAATTGGGAATAGAGCATGGTGAATAGTGCTATCACCAGGCATAGTGTGCAGATAGCATCGCTCCTGAGTTGAACTCTCATCATTTCCAGGAACTTCAAAGAAATATCCACGGTAGCACTAGGGGAAATCTTTGCTGGCGAGGTCCATCTGCAAATACAGACACTGTAGGGTTAGTAAAGCTTTGCCACGTCATTCAGAATATCAAAAAGGTCTTCCGTTCAGGAGAGGGATATTAATCATAACTTCATAATAATTCATTAAATATATGCTGTCCAATTCCCAGGGACTTTGAGCTACCTATCTTCCTCTTCTATATATATATTTAAAAGCAAAACACCACTCACGCATCATCAAAATCTCCAGAACTGTAAAGCCTACACACTTGAAATTGGGCACACAAGTTCCTCTTGGCTTCTAGGGGCTCACTAAGAAAGGATTTTTCCAAATGACCATTAGAACATTAGAATTTCCTACATTGTTGTTATTAACACGCTCTGATGCTAAGGAGTTCTACTCCCCTTCCCCACCTGAAAAGAAATCTGTTCCAAATGCAAAACATTTTATTTTCACAGCACCAAGCAGCTTTAGTACAGGACAGTTCAGCTAAGCCACGCCCAGGCTCCTTGCTGTCTCCTTGCTCATGCAGCAAATACTGTTTCCTTTTCCAAACAGCCCTCAACTCTCACACACTGACAGGATGCTAGCCAGATGAATACAGATGGATGCTGATAGGCAGAGGCAGAATTTCCCTCCCTTATTTTCCTCCCCAAAAACTAAGCCCAACCACAGTTTCGTAGTGAAGCACGGGTATAGAGCTAGTAACTTAATAAAGCCTGTTTTGTTGTTGTAACAATCAGTTCAAGTTCATGTTTCAGTTAGAAAGTTCCTCTATCCTCATTTACCTCTCTGAACATTCAATAGATAGTACAGAAAACAAGCTAGACCAAACTCATCCAATGGTTACTACCACTGTCTGATCATTAGGAAGTAGGATAATTGTCCACAGCACTAAATACATGACATCAGAGGGATGTAGAAAAGAGCATGGAGGAACAGGAGGAAGAGCCTCAACAAAACAACAGTGAGATACAGGAAATCATCATCTTTCTTTTAATTACCCCATATTCCTTTGTGGGGTGGAGTCTGGGCAACTTGAATGGAGCTGAGTGTTTACTGGCCGGATGCCTTTCCTATTGCCAATGCGGAATTCTTTTCCAGCAGATATATTCTCATTGTGCCCAGAGAGAGAGACAATTGCCCCTACCTAGGATAAAACTCACAGCCTCCGTAATGGAGCCTATCATAACACCTGATTGGCCCCCTTTTACAGTGTTTTTTGTGACAGTCATTAAGCAAATGCGGCAGTGTGAACATGTCATAAATGCAAACACTGCAGTAGTTAAGCAAACCCATTGCATCCTGTGAGTAGTGTGATGCAAAGAGCAAAGACATTTTATGAGGTTCCTTGCCAAGCAAGAGATTAGGTCCCTCGATTAAAGACAGCTGGCTGCAGCCTGATATAAAAGATGGCCCTGATCCATGGATTCTTTGTTGGGATCAACTGTCTGATTTTCTGCTTCTTGCATGATGTTCATGAGGATTCTGCTCAGGAAATTTTGACTGCTGGACTGTCTTGACAGTCCCTGATCTGGATCTTGGAGTTCTGGATTAAATTTGGACTGTTCTTCTGCACACTCCTGTTAAAAGCAACTCATTCAGGCAAACTTCTTTCAGAAACTCTTGTTTTTTTTAGCATTCCTTGTTGGCAGTGATTTCCTTGACCTTGAGTAAACTGCTAATTTTCATAGCAATTTTTGTGTATGAGTGTATAATTGAAACCAAATAGAGTACAGAGCCTCTTCTGTACCTTAATATCTACATTCCATTGTGGTTGCTTTAAGAACAATCTTCAAGAGGGGGGCAGCTTTCACTTCATGACTGTAGAACAGGGCTGTGAAACTTGTGGGCCAGATGTGCCATGCGCTAGCCATGCCCATGCTCGGTTTAGCAAAGGGGAAAAAGTCTCAATACATCATGTGATACTACCGTGGCGCTGTGAGTTTGACACCCCTAATCTAGGAGGTTTCTCAGTAGAAGATGGTCCTAAGCTCCTGGAGGCTAAAACATGTAAAGAACGGTTGCAGAACTGGGTATGGATAGTTTGATGAAAAGAAGAACTAGGGGAGACACGATAGCAATCTTCCAATATCTCAGGGATGGCCACAAAGAAGAGGGAGTCGAGCTATTCTCCAAAGCACCTGAGGGCAGGAGGAGAAGCAACGGATGGAAATTAAATGAGAGAAGCAACCTAGAATTAAAGAGAAATTTCCTGACAGTGAAAACAATCAGTGGAACAATTTGCCTCCAGAAGTTGTGAATGCTCCAACACTGGAAGATTTTAAGAAGAGATTGGGCAACCATTTGTTTGAAATGAAATGATATAAGGTTTTCTGTCTAAGCAGGGGGTTGGACTAGAAGACCTCCAAGGTCCCTATTAGATTCTATTCTATTCCTATTTCTATCCTATCCTGGTTGATGCCATTGCCATCCCATGACTCAGAAGCCAAAAAATGGAAATTCAGAATTGGCTTTGTCTGAGCTGGATTGAGAAGTTATCCTTCCTCAAGACTTATTTATCTCTGGATGTCTTGGTGGACTTCTTCTGGGAGTTAAAGTCCCCACATCTTAAAGTTGCAAGTTTGAGTAACACTGGCCTTGAGGGATTTCACATTCCCATTTCAAGAAAGCATTTATTTGGATTGACTGGGATTTCCACGTGGTGGAGAAAAGAATTAAAGATGGAAATTAGAACTTTGCAGTTGGAAGTCCTGTTCTTTCTAAAATATATTAGGAGGGTGTAAAAAAGATGCAGGGATTTAATCATGGGGTTGCAGCTGCCATCTTGATTTTTTTTAACCTGCTCATAGTGGATGTTCCTACCGCCATGGTTTGTTTTCCTTCAAAACCAGTGTTGTTTTTTTAAAGGGGGTGTGTAATTGAAGAATAAAATTGGAAGAGGATAGAGTGTTTTTCACCCTGCATATATTTTAATTCTGGATCCTGCAGGGCTGATCACTATCCTGTGCCAAATTGTAATTTTTAATGTGACAGAAGAGGGAGAAATAATGACTTGCCAACTGTTGAATAATCGCGTCAATTTACCAAAATAAATATCATTTAAATTTGATCAAGATTTTGGTTAGGCTTTTAGAAACTGGAAACACTTTAGAAAAACAAAGAATAAATTTTATTCTGGCCTTCTTTTCTTTTTCTTTGTGGTCTCTGGCATACTCAACAGAACTCAATTTTAATCTTTATTTTAAATTACCAATTCAGGGTTGCAAGATGCTGAACAATCATTGGGTGGCAGCAAAGGATCGTAGATTTCTTCTCTCTTTGCCACCCTCTGTTGCTTGGATGGATTTCTGCAACCTAACTCTTAAGTACCCACATCCCAAACCTCCTAGCAAAAGCTATGTATCTGTTCTTTCTACTTCCCATTCTGGTAAAATAAATTGCATGTTCTTAGGAAGGTGGCAGCAGATAGCAGCTCTGAAAAGCTAAGTGAGTTTAGACCTGGTTAATATTTGGAGGGCAGTCACAAAAATTCTCAAGAGCCGTAGGGTCAAATGGTGTCAAAGAACATCTTACAGAAATGCAAATTACTGATGTTAGGAAAATGACGTGGATGAATAACAGAATTGAAATCTCAAGCAGGAAACCTTGTACCATTATTTATTTATTTATTCATCAAACAAAAATTACAAATTCAAACTAACAAAATGAAAAAAAAAACTAAAATGTGTGACAGGGATGATACGTAAGCAAGTTAGTGCACTTATGAACACCCCCTTAGGAACCTCTTAAAAATAGGATGAGGTCCACAGAAGTTAAGTTGGATTTAAAACTAGGAAAATAGTAGCCATGCCATCCCAGACAAGTGGCTGTCTAGTCTTTTCTTAAAAGCCTCCCGTGATGGATCACCCACAATGTCTTGTGGCAAGCTGTTCCACAGATTAATTGTTCTCACTGTTAGGAAATTTCTCCTTAATTCCAGGTTGCTTCTCTCCTTGATTACTATAATGTCCATTTTTTTTCTTGAATCACAGATAAGGTTACCTAGAGACATTGTACAATACAAGAGTCTTCAAATACCAACTTAAGATACTGCAATGTCCATGAGGCTGAGTTTCAAAACGTCTTTGCTTCCTGCAAAGAATGTTCGCTTCACAGCTGCCTTTTATCTTCTTGAAGGAGAGGCCATTACCTTGCAGCCTTACTCCCGAGTCGCCTGTGCTGCTGCAACTGCTCTTTCCTATGAGCAGCCCTGAGCGCATGTGCACTTGGCACAGGTTCCTCGGGAACCTCCTCATCGCTGCTGCCAGCCCCCACAATCTCTGAAGGCAGCAGTCCACTCCCTGATGGTCCTGGCCCCTCATCTGAGTCCTAACTCGCCTCAGCCATCCATACCTGCTGCTGGCTAACCACAACACCAATCCCCAATCGTCTTTGTTGCTCTTTTCTGCTCTCTTTCCAGAGTCTCAACGTCTTTTTTATAGTGTGGTGATCAAAACTGGATTCCAAGTGTGGCCTTGAATTTGAGGTTACCAAAGTCAAGCATGACTTAACGTCTTGACTTTTGGAGGACATGTAAAAACTTTACTTGTTCATTTCTTTAGTATCTTCTGAGTCCGCTCAACAAACTTGAGTCCCACCCTTTGGACTCAACCACTCAGTCTTGACTTACACAAGCTGCGCTGTTTTATGAAAGAGAAATATTCTGAATATGATCGTAGAACTTTTTTCCAGTCCAGGCAGAGAATCTAATGCACGATACAAGATTTGTTCAGCTGGTGGAGAGGCCCAGCGATGTTGAACCCTGGATTAAAGAGGATTTTAGCGTGGAGCTGGCTTGATTCAGGATGCAAATGACAACTTTGGATGTGATTCTTGGCCCTCTCCAGGGTGTAAGTCAATAAACTCAGGCCTTGGAACCCACTCTTGTGAGAAGGCACGCCAATGTTTCCATGATTGAACAGATTTTGCTGGCCAATATCTCGGAGACCATAGAAAGCAGGCCAACCCCTAGTGCTTTCAGCAACAACGGTCTCTCCCACGGCCAGGACCACCTATAAAAGTATCAGAGCAAAAGCCAACAAAACAGAAAGAGTTTCTAAGTAGAAATCTTTTTTTAGGAAAGCACAGCAGGAAAGCTTTTCTTGATACATCATAGAACAGCAACAAAGATGATTAGAGGACTAGAGCAAGGGTCTTCAAACTAGATCCTAAGCCACAATGTGTTTTTTGGAAGAAAATACCAACAACAGAATAAGAGTTGGAAGGGACCTTAGAGGTCTTCTAGTCCAACCCCCTGCTCATAGCAGGAGAATCTACACCATTCCAGTCAAATGGCTATCCAGTCTCTTCTTAAAATCCTCCAGTGATGGAGCACCCATAACTTTTGAAGGCAGTTTCCGTTCCACCGGTTAATTGTTCTCACTGTCAGGAAATTTCTCCTTAGTTCTGAGTTGGATCAATCCTTGATTGGTTTCCATCCACTGCTTCTTGTCCTGCCCTCAGTTGCTTTGGAGAATAGCTGGACCCCCTCTTCTCTGGGGCAGCCCCTCAAATATTGGAACACTGCTATCATGTCTCCCTTAGTCTTTCTTTTCACTAGAATAGACATACCCAATTTCTCCCATTTCTGTTTTAGCCCCCAGTCCCCTAATCCAGTGTTTTTCAACCTTGGTGATTTGAAGATCTGTGGACTTCAACTCCCAGAATTCCTCAGCCAGCAGCTGGCTGAGGAATTCTGGGAGTTGAAGTCCACACATCTTCAAAGTACCAAGGTTGAAAAACACTGCAAAAGCGATTCTATCTAGAGTCTCAAAATCTTTTTTATAATGTGGTGACCAAAACTGGATGCAGTATTCCAAGTATGGCCTTACCAAGGCATTATAAAGCGATATTAGCACTTCACACGATCTTGACTCTGCCCCTGTTTATGCAACCAAAGATTGTTATTAGCTGTTTTGGGATGCTGCCGCACACGGCTGGCTCATATTTCAGCGATTGTCCACTAGGACTCTAAAGTCCCTCTCACAGCTACCGTTTTTGAGCCAGATTCCCCCTAGTTCATACTTATACCTTTATTTACTGTTTTGTAGCTCATCTCAATCGGGTATCCTGGGCCTAAGTGTACAACCTTACTTTTCTCACCGCTTGAAATTTCCATTTTATTAAGACAAGAGTCCCGTGTTCAAGTTCTGTCGAGATCCTTCTGGATCCTGTGCTTATCATCGGGGCTGTTGGCTCTTCCTGCCAGCTTAGTGCCCTCTGCAAATTTGATGAGTGCTGCAGGGATGTTCTCCAACACACTTTGCAACCGGCGCCTTCCCTGAAGGGCCTTTTTTCTTTTTAAAAGGAGAAGAATGAGCAAAGGGAGGGTCAACTTTCCTGCTGCATATTAAAATAGTCAAGGAAGGGACAGCCCATCTAGCATATGGCAGGCTGGGTTGCCGAGCATCTGATGCAACTTTTAAAGCGATCTGGATCTGGGCTGATTATGCAAAACAGGAAGCCAAGTTCAGGCAGAGTTTGAAAAACAATCTGTGCCCGCCCCCCCCCCCCCCCCATTTTCTGACTGTTTTCAATCAAAGCTGATTAATGAAGAGATAATAAGAGAAGAGAACCAGGGCTGGTTCCGAATGTCTTCAGTTGGAATTCGGCCTTGAGTTTTCAAACACGAATAGCTTCCAAAATGATATCCACAAAGAGCCAAAAGAAGAAGAAGAAAAAAATCCTGCATAAAACTAGAGCTGCCACAAGAGCTGAACCACAAAGCTAGGGAAGACCCAATCGGGCCGGTCCCCAGGACCAGAGGTTTCGGACTCGTGCTGACGCCCATTGTCAAGGAACTTCTCTGTGTGCTTTGGGCTGTTCTCTGTGTGGTATTTATAGGGTGCCTGTTGTGTGTATTAAGTCGGCTTTTAAGTCGTTGGCTGTTGTTTCCTTGTGCTGCCAAGCCCTAAGTACTTGATAAGCTGGGGGTAAGTCAGCACTCCTCTTGACTGGCAAAGGGTCTCCTTCCCAGGCTTCAATCACTTCCCTGGCTGTTTTTGGGCCTGCTCGTTCAACAATCTTAGCAGCTGCAAAATTGAATGTATGTCCTTGTTTATTGCAATAAGAGGTTACCAATGAGTTTGTCTCTCCTCGTCCGACCGCTCGCTTGCATTCTTGCAGTCGGGTGACTAGCTTGCTCCTTGTCTATCCTACAGGGGCAATCCATGCAAGGGATCCAGTAGATCCCCAACCTTTTAGGCACCCAGGGATTCAGGGATAGGATTCAAAAATCCCAGCAACTGGTTCGCTGCCCGGTTGCTCGGTGGGCGGGGCCATGGTGGGTGGGGACTACTGGAATTTCCGGCTTCCGGTGGGCCTGCAGAGCCCGGGGGAGGCATTTTCACCCTCCCAAGGGTCCAAAGGCTTCCCCCAGGCCTCTGGGAGAGCGAATACAGCCTTCCCCATGCCCTGGAGGCCCTCCGGAAGGCCTGTTTTTCCTTCTCCCAAGGCCTCTGTGTGGACCCTGCACTCACCCCCATCAAAAAGGGGCTGCATGGAGACTCCTGGGAGGGCGGGGCCAGATAGTTGGTTGAAACATCGATTCAATGAACCAGCTGTAACTTTAACATCCGGTTCGCCCAAACCAGTCTGAACCGGTAGAATCCCACCCCTGCAGGGATTGGCTGCATAGAGAAAGATTTTTCCATGGACTGGAGGGGTGGGGTGGGGGGCTAGCTTTCATGTACTGCCTGTATCCCATGGATGAGGCTATGTGTGTTTGCGTGTATCAGCAGCCCCTTAAATATTGGAAGATGCTCTCCTGTCTCCCCTGGTCCTTCTCTTCCCTGGACTAGCCAAGCCCAGTTCCTGCAGCCGTTCATTGTATGTTTTAGTCTCCAGTCCCCTCATCATCCTGGTTGCTCTTCTCTGCACTTTTTCTAGAATCTCAACATCATTTTTATAGTGTGGTGACCAAAACTGGATGCAGTGCTCTAGGTGTGGTCTTACTAAGGCTTTATAGAGTGATATTAGTACCTCTCTTGATCTTGATTGTATCCCTCTGTTAATGCAATTTAGGATTGCATTAGCTTTTAATGCAATTTAGGATTGCATTAGCTTTTTTGGCTATTGCTGCACACTGCTGGCTCATATTTAGCTAGTTGTCCACTAAGACTCCAAGATCCCTCTCACAATTACTACTATTGAGCCTGTTTCACCCAGTCTATATGTGTCCTTTTGGTTTTTCTTGCCTAAGTGTAGGACTTTACTTTTCTCTACACCGAATTTCATTTTGTTAGATATGGCCCAGTGTTCAAGTCTGCCAAGATCCATCTGGATCTGGAGCCTATCTTCTCGGCTGTTGGCTATTCCTGCCAGCTTAGCATCATCCACAAAATTTAATAAGTTCCCCTTCTATTCCCTCGTCTAAGTTGTTTGTGAACATCTTGTAACAAATGATTGTGGTGCCCGCTTTTGAAATCCCAAGCTGGCTGCCACCTGCTCCAAGGGTTACCCACTGCTAAGCCGAGGCAGCCTTGCAATGTAGGATTGTCCTCTGTAACCCGGGCTTGGTGGCTACCACCGTAATGGAGATGCTTCCCTCAAGCTGGAGATTTGTATCAGAGGTTCTTGGCTCTAAGGCTGAAGTCTATTGTTTGTTTCTCCGTGTTTAGCCATGCAAAGCAAATTCCTTCTGATGTTTTGCTTGGGAGGGAACCAGATTCCGCTGAATAAGCATGCTCAGGAGATGCCATTTTGTTTGCTGCCTCCATGGGGAAGGAACCCAGTGCAAAGAAAAGCACTTCAGACCCAGACTGATTTACTGTCTTTCCCTATTCACCAGCCAAAATAAAAAATACGATGGGTTGGGGAAAAAAATTCTCTAGGCATATAAGGGCCTGACTATTTTCTTTTTCCACACTTCCTGGAATGCTATACCAGCCCAATGTTCTCTGCAACGTGTCTCTATATTACAAAGAGTTGGGGGAGGGCGGGGGGGAAGAAAACAAGGATTTTGCTATTTGAAGCATAGGTATTCATCCCAGGAAAAGTTAAAAATGTGTGCATTATCTTCAAAGAGACCCTCTAATATCCCCTTATTTCACATGTCTTGAAAGATTGGCACTTACTCAGTAGCTCTGTTGGCATAAAACACTCAAACCCAGTTAGCTAAAGACCGAGTGAGTTGCACTCGCATCGGAGTTTGTTTGCTGTCCTACCTAGGAGGTTAATGCATGGTTCATCTATTGCACAAACTCAGAAATAAGTCAAACACAGGTAATCCTAAACTTTCAACAATTTGTTTAGTGAGCGTTGGAAGTTACAATACAACAGGGGTGGGCTCCAAATAATTTAACAACCGGTTCTCTGCCCAGTGGCTGGGTGGGCGTGGCCATGGTGGGCCTAGTCGGCCTCCTGTACCACTCTGGGAGCTAAAAAAGGCTGTGGGGGGGGGGTGGCAGTGCGCTGGGCCCCATTTTCAACCTAGTAAGCCTCCCTGCACCACCCTGGAAATGGAAACGGGCCACAGGGGCTCTGGAGGCTCTCTGGAAGCCTGTTTCCGGCCTTCCAAAGCCTCTAGGACACCCGTTTTTTGCGCTCCCCAAGTCTCTGCACAGGCATTTACCTGCAATACAAAATGGGCCGCGTGGGGACTCCTGGGAGGGGCAGAGTGGGGTGGGCGGGGCCAGCCAGTCATCAGAACCACCGGTTCGCTGAACGAGATGTAAAATTAACATCCGGTTCGGGAGAACCGGCACGAACCGGCTGAAACCCAACCCTGCAATAGAACTGGAAAAAGTGACTGATGACTGTTTTTCACGTTTACGACCATGGCAACGTGGTCATACGCTCAAGATTTGGACACTTGGCAATTGGCATGTGTTTTTGCAACCTCTTGATAAGCAAAAGTCAACGGGGAAGCCAGATTCGCTTAACAACCGTGTTACTATCTGAAACAACTGCCGTGATTCACTTAACAACGGTGGCAAGGAAGGTTGCAAACTTGGGGCAAAATTCACTTAAAGAGCTGAACTTGCTTAGCCACAAAACCATTTGGCTGAATTGTGGCCGTCAAGTCCATTTAAGAAGCCGATTATGAGCGTTCCTGCTGCGGAGGCAAGCAAGAAATTCAGAAATTCCAGAATAAGGTTTCAAATGGCGATCACGTGACCTGGAGACCCTGCGGATGCATATACTGATTTGCCAAGGGCCCCAATTCTGATCATGTGACAATGAGGCTGCTGCAATGGTCATAAATGCGAGGACTGGCCATAAGTCACTGTTGTAACTTTTTGACTAGTTGCAAAAGGAATGGTTGCAAGTCAGGAAGGATCTTATTGCCTCTCCCATTCTGTTTCATTCTGCCATCTTCACTTTTAAGAGCCCATGCAGACTTAATCACTATAGCCGGCACGTTTTAATAGTTGCTAAAGGAGGGTTGTAAGTCAAGGACTGCCTGCATTTTAAATTACAATGTGCCTGCCTAACTGTATTCTCCCTGGCAGCAGCTCAACCCAGAGTTGGCTTTCTTGAAAATTTAAGAGGTGGAAGGGACTTTGAAGGTCTTCTAGTCCAACCCTTTGCTCAAGTAGAAAATTCTATTCCATCTCAGATAAATGGCTTTTCTTAACAGATAACAGATCATCAAAGTTGGAAGGGACCTTGTAGGTCATCTAGTCCAACCCCCCACCCAAGCAGGAGACCCTATACCATTTCTGACAGATGGCAGCCCAGTCTCTTCTTGAAAGTTTTCAGTAATGAAGCTCCCACAACTTCCGAAGGCAACTTATGTTCCATCGGTTGATTGCTCTCATTGTCAGAAAATGTCTCCTTACCTCCAGGTTGAATCTCTCCTTGTTCACTTTCCACTCATTATTCCTTGACTGGCCTTCAGGTGCCTTGGAAAACCGCTTGACCCCCTTCCTCCTCTCTGGGGCAGCCCCTCAAATATTGGAAGACTGCTTTCCTGTCTCCCCTGGTCCTTCTCTTCCCTGGACTAGCCAGGCCCAGTTCCTGTAACCATTCTTCGTATGTTTTAGTCTCCGGTCTCCTAATCATCCTGGTTGCTCTTCTCTGTACTTTTTCTAGAGTCTCAACATCTTTTTTATAGTGTGGTGTGACCAAAACTGGATTTAAAAGCCTCCAGTGATGGAGCACCCACAAATTCTAGAAGCAAGCTGTTCCACTGGTTAATTGTTCTCACTGTTAGAAAGTTTCTCCTTAGTTCTAGGTTGGATCTCTCTTTGATGAGTTTCCATCCATTACTTATCTTGCCTTCTGGTGCTTTGGAAAATAAGTCAACTCACTCTTTCCCATCACAAGCCTCTCAAGTATTGGAAGAGAAGCAATCATGCATGTCACCCTTAATCTTTTTTTTTAAAATTAGACTTCCACTGCTTAATTGTTCTCATTATTAAGAAATTTCTCCTTAATTCTAGGTTGCTTCTCTCCTTGATTTAAGGTGGTTACATCTGATATTTTTTACAAATCAAGGATTCTTGTCTCATTGCTTTCCTGCGGAGACTGGAAAGAGTGTGGGAAGAGATAACATGGAGAAAATATTGCTCTTAAAAACCCCAATTGCATTTTCGATCTTTTTTCAGCTTTCCCCGTTGCATTCCAGGATCATTAGTCTGGCTAAAGTTAAGAGCGAATTACAAAATAGCTTCTTCTGCAGTTTTGCTATTTGGAATGCAAAGTTCTTTTTTTTTTTAAAAAAAATATTGTTTTATTATAGATTTCAATGTTAAATTTAATTGACCACTTTTTCCTCTCTTTTTTTGTACACTGTTTTCTTCTTGTTGTTGTTAGGGTTGAATGTATGCCTTTTTGTTTCATTTTATTTATTTTACATTTTGTATTTTATTCCCTAGGAAGGCAACGTTTTTAAATCTATGATGCAGGGGAGATAAGCTTATTTTGGGGAGGGGGGGTGGCCCATTGAGCAGACGCGCGTTCCTAAAATTTGGAAACGCTTGGAAAATAAACCTTTTTTTTCTTGACTCCCTGGGAGATCAGCTCAGTCCTGTCCCAAGAATCGGGGAAGGCATTCTAGGGATAGTAGGGGATCTTTACGCCCCTTTGCCGATGGGGGAAGCAGCACCCCACCCTGAAGTATTGCAGAACGCCAAGAGCAAAGCGGGATCCTCTCCTTTTCCAAATGTGTCAGTCACCAAGTCGAAGCAAATCCTCCCAATCCGTTGCAAAGCCTCAACTCTTACCTCTACAGCATTCCCAACTGTCCGCCTCTGCTCCGTTAAAAGCTCTGCCCCACGGTTGCCAAGTTGGCACATCTGGATCGTGTTACTTCTGGCGTTCCTCTCGATGTATAGTTTGGAAAACTTAGCCGCCGAGCTGTAGCAAGAGCGCTTCTGTTTTTCCCCCTTTCTGGTGCATTTCATCGAGGATCTGCTTTCTCTAAAGAGGATGACATGGGAACAGGGCTCGCCTCGCCTCTTCTTCCCCACTTTGCTTTCCAAGGACTGCTTCCCCGCGTTGCGTTGCGTTGCGCGCCTCTGGTGAAAGAAAATCTCAGCTCTTTTGCCTGAGGAAAAAAGCAGATCTTCCCCTGGTCCTGCTCACGTGACCTCTAGCAGATGTTTTGGGTCAAAAGGCTTGTCTATCTGCTTGGTAGCCTGCCTCACACAGATGTTTGCCAGCAGCAGCAATAATAATAATAATAAAAATTGGCAAGATCTGCGCACAGATGTGGGTTGTTCGGTACACAGAACCTCTGGTGGATTGCCTTGCCAGAACTGGACAGATTTACTAATTCAGCTATTCGTTTTCTTTAAAAAAAAAATATCGTCATGGTATACTTCTGGCAGAACTTCCACCTTTGAAGGAAGGGTTCACACACACCCCCAAGTTCAAGGCTTAGAGCAGGGGTCTCCAACCTTGGCAACTTTACGACTCGTGGGCTTCAACTCCCAGAATTCTGAAGTCCACAAAGTTGTAAAGTTGCCTAGTTTAGTTTTAGTTTACTTTATTGTCATTGCACCTCACTGCACTCCAACAAGGTTGGATGGAGACCCCTGGCTTAGAGTGCTTTCTAAGCCAGAAAACAAACACACACACACGGGATGGGTGAGGCTTTGACTATTTTGATTAAGGAAAAGAAATATCAGTCCTTTTGTTTCCACATGGGAGACTGCTTCTGGGGCTTGAAGTGGAAAAGAATGGAACTTTGATTGTGGGTTTTACCGATTAGCTTGATAGATATTTATAGTGGCTTGTTCCTATTCTGATGAAAACAAAAACCAAAAAGTTGTGATTTGATGTTAATGCCTTATTTTACTGCAACGGAGAGAGTCGGAAGTCAATGCTTCTTTTCCCATTTTTTTTTCCTTATCCACTATCCCTTCTGCCTCTTCCTTCCCACTGTTTTCCCATTTACTTTCCTATTTTGTGTCTTATTTTTTATTTTATGACCCAATGAAAACGTTAAACTTAAAAAAAAAGAATCATATTAGATGCAGCTCATTGTCCAAGGGGAAATTATTAGAGCTTGAAAATGGGGCTTCGGTGGAGAGATTAAGATGCAACCTATTATGAAGGAATGGTGAGTGAAATTGAGAGGTTTCTATATAACCTGCAACAGCCTGATTATAGTTCAGTTCACCCGTTTTTAATGCTGAACAGAGCGTTAGTTTGATTATTTTGATTTAAAAACCAAGTTTCCACATTGAATGCTAAAAAGGAAACAAATCCAATTTGTCCACTAGTTGCATTAGAAGGGCTGACATACAGCAAAACAGTTCAAAGGATGAAAATTAAAGATTAGTACAAAATTAGTAAGTCTTTGATTTACAATTGAGCCCAAAATTTCTCTTCCTAAGCGATAGTTGAGTTTTGCCTCCATTTATGACTCTTCTTGCCACCGCTGTTAAGTGAATCACTGCAGTTGTTAAGTTAGTCACACGGTTGTTAAGTGGATCTGCTTCCCCGCTGACTTGGCTTGTCAGAAGGTCTCAAAAGGGGATCACGTGACCCTGGAATACAGCATCCGTCATAAATATATGCCGGTTGTCAATTATTTGAATTTTGTTCATGTGATCATAGGGATGCAACAATGATTGTGTGAAACATGGACCATAAGCCATTTCTCCTCAGTGGCGTTGTAACTTTGAATGGTCACTAAGCGAATGTAAGTCAGGATTACCTGTAGTCATCATCATCATCCTCTTTTAGTGACCCCATAATCCCTTGGGGGATGGAGTCTGGGCAACTGAATGCAGTTGAGTGTTTACTGGCCGGATGCCCTTCCTATCACCAATGTGGAGTTTTATTCAGCAAATATATCCTCAGTGTGCCAAGAGAAATATCTGCCCCTCTCTAGGATCAAACTCACAGCCTCCTGATTGTGAGGGGAGAGCTCCATCTCCAGACTACTGCCCCACTCTCAGGATTACTTGTAGTAGCTTGGAAAAATAAGTCTAAGCGATAGTTTTTCTGCTGTTCAGCTATAAGCAGAATTATGTTTTTTTTAAAATGCCACGATGGCTCGTTATCTTCATGCTCTTCCTTCTGGTATTCTGTCCATGATTTGATGGGAAACAAAAATGTATTTTGAATATTATCACATCTTTATTAAAATATCTGGTAGGCAACTAGGATATTGACATTGTTGCCTTTTAATTGCTTTGAATTAAAACAAATATACAGCTCTGATTAAAAAAAAACATATAGTGAAATATTAGTGAAATATCTCTAAAATGAGTACGATTCTAGAAGTTAATAGTCATTTACAATAAGATTTTAAAAGCCTTAGCCAAAACCTTTTAGCAAAACAGAAGCAGTGCTACAGAAAGTTTCCTCCTAGATTTAAAAGAAATAGCACTATAGTATTATATCCTCTTGGTTTTTATTTTAAGATAAAAGAGATGAGGTTTTAATCATTGTCAAATTATAACTGTTAATATTTGATCTAGCATTACAGCATTGTAGTGCTAATATGTTAAATGTGGCTCCATTTTTAGCACTAATTAAAAGACTAAGAGAAGCAAGAAATTAAGCACAGCAACTATAAAGATTAAAGTGAACATGTGCTCAATTTCCCTGCTCAATTTTAAAAAAACCAGTCAAATCATTCTCATGCAGACCAAGTTTTGTTTCAAACCAAAAAAATATATCAAATTTCTGCTTTTAAAAAAATGAATTTGAAGAAAATAGTTCTATACAAAATACCTGAGACTCATCTTGTTTCAAGGAAATGTGCTGACAATTTTCCAAAATCAGAGAAAAATGTTTAGAATCCTAGAAGATTTAGTTCCTTAATCTTGGTAACTTTTAAGGGGATTGGAGTTCAACTCCCAGAATTGAACTCCAAATTGCTTAAAATTGCTGAGAAACACTGGTATAGAAGCATCCTCTTGAATAACTCAAGAGATTGAAAATATCAGTGTAGAAAAATCTGTTAGTGTAAATGTGACCCAGGGATGGGCCAGACTTGCCTACTCAACTCGTTATTGTGTTTATGAAGGAATAATTCATCTTTATCAGTCTTCCCTATCTGTTGGCTTTCAATGTGAACATTCAAGGCAGGATGTCCCAACTTTAAGACTTGTGGACTTCAACTCCCAGAATTCCCCAGCCAGCTCTGAAAGAAATTGGTAGAAGACTGGTCCACCAGTCTTAAAGTTGCCAGATTGGACACCCCTGATTTAAGTCCTTCAACAGCAAGTAGACCAAGTTCGCATCAATCCAGAACTCGTAGCTCAAGGTCTCCTTGAAATGGCTTCCCCTGAGGTATTCTTGTAATATAATAAAATCTATTTAGGAAACAGGGATCTCATCGGTTGCTTGGCTGATATCTGGAGGATTCATAAATTTTCCAACGTTGATGGAGATGACTGATCTGTAGTTGATTGAATCACACACATACAAAGAACGGATTCTCATGAGTTGAAAATGAAAATCTATCTGGGCTATTCTTTATTGAACTAATGGTCTTCTTAGTTACTCAGAAGGCCTCTTGAAGACCAGGAGAACACCAAGGTTAAATCTGCCATTTGATCATGATAGGTGGGGAGGGAGACTTATAGAACCATAGGGCTGGAAGAGGCTTTGGAGGTCTTTTGGTCAAACTAATCCAAGGCCAGGAGACCACATACCATCCAGGACAGAAAACTGTCCAATCTTTTCTTGGAAACCTTCGATGATGGAGCACCCAGAACTCCAGAAAGTTCCATTAATAATTGTTCTCACTGTTAGGAAATTCCTCCTCCTTTCCGGGTCGGATCTCCCTCTGAGAAGGACCCATTCCTTCTTATTCTACCCACCCTGTCCTGTGCTACAGATCTCCTAAATCTGACAGTGCCTGGGCAGGTCATCTTTTTCCTTTCCAATTAGAAGGCCCACTGCTTCTTTTTGGAGCAGAGGCCTCCAAAGTTGGCAACTTTAAGACTTGTGGACTTCAACTCCCAGAATTCTCTCAGTCTTAACACCGCCAAGTTCGGGGACCTCCTGTTCTAGAGCAGGCTTGCAATTTCTTGTGGAAACCATGCTTGATCTTCCAGTTTGATCTCAAGATTTTGGACTTGATTCTTGTTGGGAAACAATCGTAGGGAGAAGCCATCGCTGAATCCAATGCACAAGAAAGACCAGTATGGGAGGATCAATCACACTGTTAAAGCTAGCAGTCTCCCCAAAAAGACTCTTTTTTTTCCCCTTCTTCTTCACAAGTCATTTTGGGGGAGTCCCAAAAGTTCTTCGCCTAAGCTGATGAGGCCGTTGTCTTCCAAGGCAGCCACCAGGCTCTGAATGGTGGCCTTCTTGCCCTCCGAGTCAATAAACCTGCGAAGCAACTGGTACGCTTGTTCATACAGGCCTTCGCGCTCGTATTCAACGGCTAGGTTATCGATGAAGGGGTCCCGGAGGGCTCGACATTTGGTCTGTAGGTAGAGGGACCGGCCCACCTGCTTCCATTTCTTGGACACCAGTTTGGCGAACTTCTGGTGGTCATCCGGGGTGATTTTTCTGTTGGCTGCAAAAGGGAAGCCGGAAAATAAGATGGTTTTTAACATCTTGCATACCTCTTGTTGACAAAGATTAGAGATTAGATTAAGATTAACAGAGTTTGGGAGGGACCTTGTAGGTCATCTAGTCCAACTCGGCCTTTTACGACCTTTTCGTTAAAGTGAATCACTACAGTTGTTAAATTTAAGTTAGTAACGTGGCTTTAAGTTAGTAATCTGGCTTCCCCATTGACTTTATTTGGCAGAAGGTCGCAAATAAGTCTAAATAGCATTTAGACTTATTGTTCTATCAAGGTTTCTTGAGACAGTAACAATCACATGCTGTTCCTAAAAACCTTTTCTTTATTATTTATATGCATTCACAGCCCAAGCAGTTGATGAATAGTCCAACAGAAGTCTGCCACAGTCCTTTGGGTTAAGGCTGATAAGCACCCACCTTTATCTCCCTTGAAATGCTGCCAATGACTAAATTGCCAATTAGCTCTGCAAGCGGAGAATGAAATAAACACGGAGCATCAGACTCTAAACCGACCAGAACGAACAAAGTTGCTTCCTGCAAAGGCTCCTGTCCCTTTGCTCCTCCTTTATGTCTTATGGGAGGCGCCAATCATCTCCAAGCCTTACTCCCGAGTCGTCCCTTTTGTCTTAACTGTTCTTGCCTTCTGGCAGCTCTGTGCAAGTGCCACTGGGAACAGGCTCCCCCTGTTCCTTTGCCTTGCTGATGTCAGATTGTGGAGGCTCCGGAGTCAGCACATAACTCTCAGATGGCCCTGGCCTGGCCCCATCTCTGTGTCGGACGGAGATCCCTCATCCGAGCCCTTAGGTTTTCGCGGGTATTTATATGTATGGTATTCAGCTTTGTTCGGGTAGTTTTCCACGTCATTGTAGTTGTGCTTTTAAAGCTGTAGCGACGTTTCGGCAGAATCTCATCTGCCATCATCAGGCTTGTGATGAACACAATACACAGACGAACACAATACACAAGCCTGATGATAGCAGATGAGATTCTGCCGAAACGTCGCTACAACTTTAAAAGCACGACTATGACATGGGAAAATACCCGAACAAAGCTGAATACCATATATGTGTGTGTGTGTGTGTTTTTGTATGTATATATGTATTATGTATGTATGTATATGTATACATACATATATACACATACATACATGATGACCCAGGGTGTGATACAAAACAGTCACAGAATTGAAGCCCCTTTTATTCCTTCAGTTTGCTTCCAAGCTCCGAATATCCTTGACATAAGCCAAAAAACTCCCACACAAACAGTTACAAGAAGAAAGGAAAAAGCAACACAAACCAGGCAAGATAAGGGCTGGAGGATGTCCACAGATAACACACACTGGGAAGGATGCCAAACTCAGAGAGGAACCATCAACTAGAGATATTTTCATGCTTTGTTTCCAGCACTCAACCATATGCATGTCCATCCTCTTATCCAGTTGTCACAGCTGCAGCCCATGAAGAGGATCAAGGCCCTCTCCTCCCCAGTAGACCACGTCTCTCCCTTATCCTCTCCTCCCTGCGTGCCCTAGGATGGAGAGGGGATGGGCCTGGGTCCTCCTCTGACTGCCCAGCCGGCCTCTGCCCTTCCCCAGACTCCTCCACAACCTCCGGAGCCACACTTACTTCCACTTCCTGTCAGCTGTTCCTCCTCTCCCTTACACACACACACACATATACACACATATAAAAGTGTGAAAAATGATCCTGTTGGTTTTTTCAGTGCCTCTGTAAGTTGGAACAGTCACCAAACGAATGGCTTTAAGTTGAGAATTACCTGTAAATCCTTGTGGAGAACCTACTGCACAGGCCTGTACCGCTGACGGCCTTCCATTCCTTACCTCTGCCCAGCATTTTTGTCTCCCGTCCCCCCCTGCCACACTCACCAAATTGTTGCTTCTGGAAAAAGAAGGTATCTTCTTCCCCCAGAGGCTTTGAAATCTCTGGAGGGCTGGAAGATGGAGGGGAGGAATTTAAAGTGTGGAAGGAAGCATCCGAAGAGAGCTGTGATTTCGAGTCGCTTTCTTGAAAAGTAAGATTTATCAGAGATGCTTCCAACTCTGCTACTTCTTCATCTCTGAGGTGATTTGGCTTCAAAGAAGAAAAGACAAGGAGAGAGATGAGGGGGGAAAGTTTCTGTAAATTATTCTCTTTCCTAGTATATAAAATCACACGTTGCAATCTCCTACCTGTCAATGAATACTTCAGCTTCAACCATAAAAACACAAGAGCAAACAATAGATACAAACTCCAGGTTAATCGCACCAAACTTGATTGCAGGAAATACGACTTCAGCAACAGAGTGGTCAATGTATGGAATACTCTACCTGATTCTGTAGTCTCTTCCCCAAACCCCAAAAACTTTCTTAGACTGTCTACTATTGACCTCACCCCTTTCCTAAGAGGTCTGTAAGGGGCATGCATAAGTGCACCAACGTGCCTACCGTCCCTGTCCTATTGTTTCTTTTATATTTTATTTTTCTTATATGTACCCATTTCATGTATTCATAACTATGTTTTTACTTATACCTATTATCTTGTAAGCGATTGACAAATCAAATAAATACTAAATACTAAAATAGTTAGCATTTTTCTAATCTGAATAACAGAACAGGAAGGGAACTCTTGAGATCTTCTAGCCCAACCTCCTGCTCAGGCCTTATACATTCTGGACAAATGGCTATCTAATCTCTTCTTTAAAACTTCCAGTGTTGCCTTCAATTTCTGGAGGCAAGTTGTTCCACTGATTAATTGTTCTCACTGTCAGGAAGTTTTTCCTTAGTTCTAGGTTGCTTCTCTCCTTGATTCATTTCCACCCATTACTTCTTGTCCTGCCCTCTGGAGAAGAGCTTGGGAGTCTCTTCTTTGGGGCAGCCCCTCAAATATTGGAACACTGCTCACATCACCCCTTGTCCTACTTTTTACTAGACTAGACCAACCCAATTCCTACAATCTTTCTTAATATGTTTTAGCTTCCAGCCCCCTAATCCTTCTTATTGATCTTCTCTGCATTCTTTCCAGCATCTCAATATCTTTTGTATATAGTGGTGATCAAAACTGGATGCAGTATTCATATGTGGTCTTTCCAAAGCATTATAAAAGTGCTCAGATTTAAAAGAAGGAGAGTTAGAATGCTTGGTTGAGAAAGGTAGGAATAGTCAACACCCTAGAAGACAGGCTCGAGATCCAGATGGATCTCGACAGACTTGAACACTGGGCCCTCTCTAACAAAATGAAATTCAGTGCAGAGAAAAGTAAAGTCTTGCACTCAGGCAAGAAAAACCAAAAGGACACATATAGACTGGGTGAAACCAGGCTCAATAGAAGTTAACTGTGAGAGGGATCTTGGAGTCTCAGTGGACAATCAGCTAAATAGGAGCCAGTTGTGTGCAGCAGCAGCAGCCAAAAAAGCCAATGCAATCCTAAGTTGTATTAACAGAGGGATACAGTCAAGATCAAGAGAGGTGTATAAAGCCTTAGTTAGGCCACACTTAAGAATATTGCATCTAGTTTTGGTCACCACACTATAAAAAAGACGTTGAGCCTCTAGAAAAAGTGTAGAGAAGAGCAACCAGGATGATTAGGGGACTGGAGACTAAAACATATGAAGAACTGGTTGCAGGAACTGGGCCTGGCTAGTCTAGGGAAGAGAAGGACCAGGGGAGACAGGATAGCAGTCTTCCAATATTTGAAGGGCTGCCACAGAGAGGAGGAAGGGGTCAAGCTATTTTCCAAAGCACTTTTGAAGGCTAGACAAAGAATAATGGATGGAAACTGAACCAGGAGAGATTCAACTGGACATAAGGAGGAATTTTCTGACAGTGAGAACAATCAATCCATGGAACAGTTGCCTTCAGAAGTTGTGGGAGCTTCATCCCTGGAGGCTTTCCAGAAGGCAATGGGACCTTTGTTTACGTGGACACTGGGCCAGCATTTTAGTGGCTGTCTCTCCGAAGTGATAACAAGCCACCCATTTCAGGGTCTGCCCGTTACCTTCTCCCGAGAGATGGTCTCCAGACAACGTTCTTCTTCCCGGATGATGGAATCCAACTTTTCAGCACCAGCCCTCAGCTCTGTCTTGAGGGGCTCTAAGCTGGGCAAGGCCAAGGAGACCTTGAGATGCCTCTGGAGAGCTGCTTGAAGTTCTCCTTGCTGGTAGCTTTGCAGGAACTTTCGGCAGTTCTCTTGCTTGTGGAACTTGAGCTGGATGATCAAATGAGGGTCACTACTATGGACCTTCAGAATATCCAGCCCGTTAAATCCCCCTGTGGAATCTGTGGAGGAAAGAAGAGAAAAATGGAAGATGAGTCAGATGGTTGACTGTTGGTTGCTGCAGCAGAAGTTCTAAGCCAGTGCCTTTCAAACTTGGCAATGTTAAGATGCGTGGACTTCAACTTCCAGAAGACCAGCTGGGGAATTCTGGGATTTGAAGCTGTAGTCCGTATCTTTCAAAGTTGCCAGGTTTGAAAAACACTGCTACAGGCAGTGGTTATGAATAAATCTTCTCTGGAGAAGGAGTTAGGGGCATTTTTAAAGAGGAAGAAGAAGAAAAGCAGAAGTCTTCTGAAGTCAACTTGCGTCATCATACCAGGTTCTTGGAACCATTTCTGAATGCTCCTGACTCTGCAGTCCTGTAATGTTGGGCAAGACAACAGCAAGTCAAAAATTAGACAAAACTAATTTTGATTGTTTGGAAGAATTCCTTGGGAGGAGTGATCTATTCTGGAACAAGCGTTCCACTTAGGTGTAGGTTGCTACTCTTGATATGCACTTTCTGGATTCTGTGGTAATGAATGCTGGCTGTATTTGGAAGGAAGTATAAACCTCTCCAGAAGAAAAGTATATTTAATGGTAACTTTTGTTATTTGCTGTTTTCAAGTCTTAGAAGAGTAAAATCCTACTGCTCAATTCCCTTGGTGATGGATGCTGACATTAGAACATTTTGCCCTTGTGTCTCAACGGTGCTTATTTTGTTACTTCAAAAGGCAACTGGTCTGTTTCTTTCCTTGAGGAAGATAAAGAAAACATTTCCCTTCTCATCCAAGAAGCTTCAACAGTTCTGATGGCAGGGAGAAGGAAGGATAGGTACCACAGACATTTCGCCTCCATCTTTGGATTGGACTTCGACCCTGGCTTGCCTATTGATGAGTGTATTGTTTTTAGAACTTGGATATTTGACGGTTTTGTAAGCTATGATTAAGAACACATATATGCCCCAAACCAAATACTTGAGGGGCTTGTGATATGGAAGAGGGAGTTGACTTATTTCCCAAAGGACCTGAGGGCAAGACAAGACATAATGGATGGAAACTCATCAAAAAGAGATTCAGCCTAGAAATAAGGAGAAACTTTCTAACAGTGAGAACAATTAACCAAAGGAACAGCTTTGCCTTCAAAAATTGTGGGTGCTGCATCACTGAAGGTTTTTAAGGAGACAATCATTTATCTGAAATGGTCTAACAGGGTCTCCTGCTTGAGCAGACAGTTGGACTAGATGACCTCCAAGGTCCCTTCCAACTCAGTTATTCTATATTCTATATTTATCCTTGTTTCCATCTGGGTTTTGTCATCTTTGTTCTTTTGTGTGTAGCCTTCTTTTAACAATTTGTACACTATCTGGAGTTGCTCGGAGTCAGGTGGCACAACATTATTATTTAAGGTTGGTCAATTATTATTACAGTTGGTCACAGTCAACCAGGTGTTATTATATATTGTTATTATATTAATTCAGATGTTTAACTTTTCTTGCTCTCTTCTTCTGAAGGAAATATATACCTAAATCTAAGCCCTGTTCCTTCCAATGCCCTTATTAGGTGCATCTGTACAAGGTTGAGTTCAGTTTTCCAAACATTATTTACAATAGCAAAACGTGGCTCCCACTCTTCAAACCTTCCCCATTCCTGCCCCAAATTTTTCCTTCCCGGAGGTAAAAGTTCAAAGATAAAGGTGGTGACTCATCTACTCTTAACTTTATGGCTATGGTGACTGGAGAATGGGTTGAACCTATCACCCTAGAAATTATTTGGAACAGAAAACAGAAGCACCTTGGGTGTAAACTCTTTCTGCAAACATGACTCAGAAGATCAATGCAGGAAACTATTATTATTATATACTTTATTCATTAAACATAAACTCAAGTCAACTGAACATTTAAAAATGTATCACAAATATTAACTGGCACCAATGGTTGATACGGGTTGTTGCCAGCATTCTAGGTATTGACCAAGTACCTTCTAAGTATTATCATCATCATCATTGTTGTTATCATCATCATCATCATCATCGCAGTCAGCCAGTTGTTTAGACTGGGTTTGGCATTTTTGTCTACCTATCAAGTCCTTACCAAGAATCTAGGCAACTTTGGATGTTTGATGGTGTTACAGATATCAATGCAGGATAGAAACTGTTCCAAGTCAAGCTGCCTTCTGCAATTGACTGATGGCCAATTTGTCAATGCCAGCAATGGTGTTCAAGGGGTGCTCCAGTTGTTTTGGGACTGCACCCAAGGTGCCTATTGACATTGGTACTACCCTTGCTTGCCTTTGCCATAGTCGTTCTATTTCTATTTGTAGGTCTTTATATTTTGTTATCTTTTTCAGTTCTTTCTCTTCTCTTCTGCTGTTTCCAGGCATGGCCACATCCACTATCCAGACCTTTTTTTTGTCTTTCTTATTGACAGCTGTTAAGTCCTGGGTGTTATGTGGGCAGGTGCCTGTCTGTCTGGATTCTGAATTCCCAGAGCAGTTTAACTTTTTCATTTTCTATGACTTTTTTCTATTTTATGGTTCCACCAGTTGTTGCTTATAGGCAAATGATATTTCTTGCAGATCTTCCAATGCACCATGGTTGCTACTTCGTCATACCGCTGCTTATAGTCAGTTCGTGCAATCTTCTTGCAGCAGCTTACCAAGTGGTCCACTGTTTCTTCAGCTTCTTTGCATAGATGGCACTTACTGGCTGTTCCTGTCTTCTCAGTTCTGACTTTGTATACATTTGTCCTTAAGGCTTGGTCTTGCACAGCCAGAATTAATCCCTCAGTCTCTTTCTTTAACTTTTCTGCTCTTAGCCATTATTATTATTATTAAATCTTTAGTGAGATTCACAGCCTTTGGGGCTGGCTGGTAGCTCAACAGCTTGAGTCCTAACTAAGGATCTAGGAACTGTTCAGGTAGCGTCGGAGGATATAAGCTGTTCCAAGTAGGGTGATTTTTTGTAAAATCAGGGTATTCAAGTCTGATAAATTCAGGATTTATTATTATTATTATACGCAAAAAGCGACAGTGGACACAGCAAACGAGATAACCATGCTGGGTTTTGTATCACAAATCACTAGTTGAATCCTTTCCAAGCGTTTAGGATTGCGTGATGCATCGGCGGATTATGCGAGCAGATCCCAGTAAGGTGGCCTTCTGCAGCTGACCAATGGTGATCTTGTCAGCGCCAATTGTTTTTAAGTGCTTACCTAGGTCTTTAGGCACAGCACCCAGTGTGCCAATTACCACTGGAACCACCTGCACTGGTTTGTGCCAGAGTCTCTGCAGTTCGATTCTCAAGTCCTGATATCTGGTGACTTTTTCAAGTTGTTTCTGGTCGATTCTGCTGTCACCCGGTATGGCAATGTCGACGATCCACACTTTTTTCTTCTCCACAATCATGATATCTGGGGTGTTGTGTTCCAGAACTTTGTCAGTCTGTATTCAGAAGTCCCACAGTAGTTTTGCATGCTCATTTTCGATCACTTTTTCAGGCTTATGATCCCACCAGTTCTTTGCTACAGGCAGATGGTAGTTGTGACACGAGTTCCAGTGGACCATCTGAGCGACTGTGTTGTGACATTGTTTATAACCAGTCTGAGCAATTGTCTTGCAACAGCTCAGTATGTGATCAATGATCTCATCCGCTTCTTTGCAGAGTCTGCATTTGGGGTCATCAGCCGATTTTTCTATTCTGGCTTCGATTGCATTCGTTCGCATGGCTTGTTCTTGGGCTGCAAGAATCAGGCCTTCTGTTTCTTTCTTCAGTGTTCCATTGGTCAGCCCTAGCCAGGTCTTCTCCTTATCTACTTTTCCTTGGATTTTTTCAAGGAACTGTCCATGCAATGCTTTCTTACACCAGCTGTCAGCCCAAGTTTGCATCGCTGTTTTTTTATATTGGTTCTTGGTTTGCTGCACTTTGAGCAACTTCCTCTTGTTGACCTCCATCAAAGCTGGTTCAACACTGTCTTTCACATAATCTGCCAGAGCGTGCTTCTCTTCTTCGACTGTCTGCTTCACTTGCAAAAGTCCTCTGCCACCTGCTTTTCTGGGCAAATATAGCCAGCCGACGTCACTACACGGGTGCAGCACACAGTGTATGGTCATCAGTTTTCTATACACCATGCGCTCCACCTGGGTAGTGATGTTGAGAGGCTATTATTGTTATTGTTATTGCTATTATCATTATCATTTTATTATTAATATTATTTTTATTATTAATATTAATATTGGTTAATCTTTAGTGAGATTCACAGCCTTTGGGGCTGGTTGGTAGCTCAATAGCTCGAGTCCCAACCATGGACCTAGGAACTGTTCAGGTAGCACCGGAGGATATAAGCTGTTCCAAGTAGGGTGGCTTTTTGTAGAATCAGGGTATTCAAGTCTGATAAATCAGAATTTCCAAATAGAGAGGTAGCTCTTTAGGTATTGCTCGAAGGGCTCCAATTATAATTGGGATAACACACAATTTCTTTTTCCAAAGTCGCTCAACTTCAATTTGTAAGTCCCGATACTTTGTGATTTTTTTCCCTTTGCTGCGCGTCTACAATTCGTGCATCACCAGGCATTGCAATGTCAATGAACCAAACCCTTTTCTTTTCAACTATTGTTATGTCAGGGGTGTTGTGGGCCAAATATCTGTCCATCTGAATTTTGAATAATAATAGTAATATTAACAATAGTAATAGTAGTAATAATAATTATTATTATTACTATTTTTATTAATATTATTTACACAGTGTAGTATTATTTACGCAAATGGAAACATTTTGAACTCAGAAGAAAAACATCTGAGCTGTTTAGCCAAGAACTGGATAACTGATTCCCTCTCAGCATAAACATGTAGGGTAGGTGGAAACAAGTCTTAACGCGATCGACGTACCTGCGAATGCCAACTTCAGCGCTTTGTATACGCAGGGCTTCTGCTGTGGGCTTCTGTAGAGCGTAGGCAGAAAGACCTTTTCCGAGGTTACCTGGAGAAAGAGGTAAGCACAGCCCACCCAGTCCTCCATCCTGGCTGACATCTGGAAGTGCCTCCTGAAATGGAACACAAATCAACCGTCACCAGACAGGCCTTCAAACCTCCTCATCCGAAGACCAAGTCCTCGACTTCAAAACAGCTCGTTTAGTGGCCAAAGCGACTTTAGAAGATGTTACTGCAAGTCGCTCTGGACTTATGACCATTGGTTTAGTGGCCGTTTGAAGGGACAAAGGCATTGGAAACTGGGACTTGCAACCAGTTCTTGGACTTACGACCATCACAGTGTCCTTGTGGCTCATATGATTTAATTTAGGAGCTTGGCAACAGGGATGGAACAAGCCTAATGCACATAATCCTCAAATTAGAATAGAATAAGAGAGTTGGAAGGGCCCTTGGAGGTCTTCTAGTCCAGCCCCCTGCTCAAGCAGGAGGACCTATGCCATTTCAGACAAGTGACTGTCCAGTCTCTTCTCAAAAACCTGCAGTGATGAAGCACTTAAAACTTCTGGTGGCAAGCTGTTCCACTGGTTAATTATCCTCCCTGTTAGGAAGTTTCTCCTTAATTCCAGGTTGCTTCTCTCCTTGGTGAGTTTCTATCCATTGCTTCTTGTCCTGCCTTCAGGTGCTTTGGAGAATAATTTGACCCCCTCTTTTTTGTGGCAGTTTAGTTTATTGTCATACAATGAAATTAAATATCATCTTCAGTGTACATTATGACAAACAATAACATAATAAATAAATAATAACAGTCCCTCAAATACTGGAATATTGCTATCATGTCACCCCCTGATTCTTCTTTTCTTTAACTAGCCAGACCCAAATCTTGCAACCGTTCTTCATAAGTTTTAATCTCCAGGCCTTTGGTCATCTTAGTTGCCCTTCTCTGATTTTTTTCCAGAGTCTCAATATGTTTTGTAATGTGATGACCAAAATTGGTTGCAGTATTCCAGGTGTGGTCTTACTAGGGTTTTGCAAAGCACTCTAATACTTGACGTCATCTTGATTCTATGCCTGTTCAACCCAGGATTGTATTAGATTGCATTGCAACCATTCATGTATCAACCATTCAAAGTTACAATGACACTGAGAAAAGCCACAGCCCAAAAAACCCACAAAAAGGCAATTTACAATTGGTCCTTGCACTTATAATCATTGCAACAACATTCCCACAGTCATGGCCACTTGGAAACTGACAAGTGTTTATGATGGTTGCAGCATCCTTAAATACCATTCGTGACCTTCCCAGCTAACATGTAAATTTAGTAACCTTCAACATGTAAAGGCAATGAATGAGGAGAGACAGATTTGCTTAAAGACTTTGTCATTAACTTAAAAACTGCAAAACATTTACTTAACAACCCTGGCAAAAAATATGTCACAAAATTTGGCATGACCCACTCAACAATCACTTTGCTCAACAATGGAAATTCTGGTCCCGAGTGTTATCGTAACTCAAAAACTACTTGTGGCTTGTTTTACATTAATGGGACGTACATCATGTTTTATTCTTCAGATGGTGCTGAGTCTACCATTTTTAAACATGGTTGCATTGGATCAACTGCATCCAGTTTTGGTCACCACACTATAAAAAAGAGGTTGAGACTCTAGAAAAAGTGCAGAGAAGAGCAACCAGGATGATTAGGGGACTGGAAGATAAAATATATGAAGAACGGTTGCAGAAACTGGGCTTGGCTAGTCTAGTGAAGAGAAGGACCAGGGGAGACAGGAGAGCATCTTCCAATATTTGGGGGCTGCCACAGAGAGGAGGAAGGGGTCAAGCTATTTTCTAAAGCACCTTTGAAGGCAGACAAGGAATGATGGATGGAAACTAAACAAGGAGATTCAACCTGGAAATAAGGAGAAACTTTCTGACCGTGAGAGCAATCAACCCATGGAACAGAAGTTACCTTAGGAAGTTATGGGAGCTTCATCCCTGGAGGCTTTCAAGAAGAGACTGGATTGCTATCTGTCAGAAATGGTGTAGGATCTCCTGCTTGGGCGGGGTTGGACTAGATGACCTACAAGGTCCCTTCCAACTCTGTTCAATTTGTTAAAAAAACTTTTCAGAGTGTAGCCCAACACACCCCTGCCTTCCCCTTCACCAAATGTGAGCAAAGATAGACGTGCAAAGGCCATGTTGTATGTGAGTCACCTTCAGTAGTGTGCAAACTCCTAGTGATTCATTTAACAACGGTGACCACAAACTTAACATTTGCCTGGCTGAAGAGCAGAAACTGTGGTCCCAATTGGGGTTTTAGGTTAAGGACTACTTGTATGCAATGCGAGATGCCTCACAATCTATTAGTCATATGGTTGCACCCCCCTTTTTTTTTGTAATACAAGAAGAATACGGGTAGTTCTCGACTTACAACAATTCATTTAGTGACTGTTCGAAGTTAAAACAGCACTGAAAAAAATGACTTGTGATTGTTTTCCACACCATCGCAACATTTCCGTAATCACCTGATCAAAATTCAGACGCTTGGCAAGGGGTTCATATTTACGACGGTCATAGCATTCCTGGGTCACATGATCCCCTTTTGCTACAAAGCAAAGTCAATGAGAAAGCCAGATTCGCTTAACAATGGTATTACTAATTTTAACAACTGCAAGGATCCACTCAACAAACTGCGGCAAAGAAAGTCGTAAAATAGGGCATAACTCCCTTAATGTTTCACTTAGCAACAGAATTTCGGGCTCAGTTGTGGTCCTAGGTCAAGGACTACCTGCATAGACCCGTTTAACAAATCCATTGCCAAGATTGGCAATCTGGTGGTTTTTCAGCTCAGAATTCCTTACCCTGCCTTGCAATCAACTGGGAATACAGGTCTCGACTTACAACTGTTCCTTTAGTGACCAAAATTACAACGGCAGAGGAAAAAAGTCACTTATGACCATTTTTCACCCTTGTGACCGTTGCAGCATCCCCACGCTCCTGTGATCCAAATTCAGAGCAATTTGGCAATGGACTCATTTCTTATAACGATTGCAGTGTCCCAGTCAGAAGTGGGTCTTCAGCCGGTTCTGACCAATTCTGAAGAACCGGAAGCGGAAGTTTTGAGTAGTTCGGAGAAGCGGCCAATCCCACCTCTGACTGGAGATTTTACAGTATCCTTCCCCTGCCACGCCCACAGAACCGGTAGTAAAAAAAATTTGAATCCCATCCCTGCGTCCCAGCATCCCAAAGGGGTGGCGATCTACAGGTTCGGACCAGTTCTATAGAACCGGCTGTGACGATTCTGCGCACTTTGGAGAAGGGGCAAATCGTGCCCCTTGCTGGCCCCGCCCCTCCCCGTCAGTCCTTATCGTACATGCCCGACACATCGCTGACTGCCTTCTCCCTCCCCCAGTCACTCCTTATGGTTTTTGTTCCTCCCAACGATCAGGCTTGTTCTGATGATCAGCTGTGCTGGGATCCCCCTCGGCTGTCTTACTGCTTCGCCCAGGAGGCATCCCTGAGGCCCAGGAGGCAAAAAGGAGAGAGAGAGAGAGAGAGAGAGATAGTGTGTGTGCTGTGCACCCTCCCACCACCCCCATGCTCCATTTTTGGCCTCCTGGGCCTCAGGGAAGCTTCCGGGGAGCAAAAATGCCACTACCACCCCCCCCAAGGTGGTTTCCCTGAGGCCCAGGAGGCGAGAAAAAAACCCCGAGAATGGGGGTGTGGGGGGGTGTTGCAAAAAAAAAAAAAGCAGCCACGCCCACCAGTCGCATGGCCACGCCCACAGACCCGGTTGCAAAAACATTTGCATCCCACCGCCTGCTCCAAGCCGAGTCAATGGGGAAGAAAGATTTGCTGAACCCCCACGTGACCCTCTGAACACCTGCAATGACTCAAAACGGGGCAAAACTCGTTTCTTTTAAGCCCTTGTTTCGCTTAGCGGCTCAACATCGGGAGTTCAACGGCGACGGGTAAGTGGAGGCCTCCCTCTGCTAGGGACAGCTCAGTACAACTTGGGTTTGCAATGGCTTTCTTCCGGAATAACCACCTCGGGGAAAGCCGGCAACCCCGCCGCGACCCTCGGCCCTCCCTCCTCGTCCTAACGGCGGACCAAGGACCACTCCTCCCCCCCACCGAACCAATCCCTCCGCCTTTCCCGGCAGCGCCGGGCCGAATCCGACGACGGAGCTGCAAACCAGCGCTGCTTGCTTGGAAAGGGAATCGCCTCTTCCCGGAAAGGCCGAGAGATTCCCCGCTCGGGGAAGCCCTATCCATTCCCACGCGCGTGTTAGCAATCGGGGCTCTTCCCGTTACTCCGCCCCGCAAAAAAAAGGGAAAGTCATTGTCACCCCCTTTCTTTTGCCCTCCTGCCGGTTAGAACCGAGCCCCACTTTCGCTTTCCTTTGGAGCCGCCCCCCCCCCCCAAAAAAGGGAAAGTTATCCTTCCCCCCTTCTTGCCCCCCTGCCACTTTCGCTTTCTTTCGAAGCCCCCTCCCATTCTGGCTGGCTAAAAGCGAGAGTCTTTCCCGCCCCCCCCCCCTTCCCTTCCCTCCCCGACACGTGGGGACGGCGATCGGCGGCAGCTCCAGCTTCTTCCCCCCCCCCCATCCATCCATCCATCCATCCATCCAGGCCTCGCTTCTGTCCGCCCCCCCCCCCCCCCCGAGGAGGCGACATCTGGACCCAGCTGCAGGGGTGGGTGGGGGGATAAAGGGCTTCCCCCCTTCTCTCCGCGGAGGCCGGGCAGGAAGAAGAGCTTCGCGGGGGGGGAAAGCCACGGGCTGGGCTCCTCCTGAGCATGGGAGGCCCTCCATACTGACCCGTGCCATCTTAATTCATTGGCAGCCGAATTGACTTGCACTTGTAATTTGCGCGTCAATCGACCCGTGCGCGTTCGTTCCTGCCCCTCGCACCGTATCAATCCAGCAATCCTCTGCATTACCTTTTTTTTTTTATTCTTTGTTACCTTTATTATTACCTTTTTACCGCATTTTTTTTTTTAAAAAAAAATTAATACTTAACACGCCTCCATAGAAATTCACCCCTGATTTCGATTTGTGGGGAGTGCCCATAAAACAAATAGACCCGTGTTTCATTCGAATCGACCATTGACAGTTTTCATTCCTGGGAGGAGTTGTCGCAGCCTCCCCCCCCCCCAAACATCCCGACTCCAGGACCCATAATGCTGGTAAGACAGCCCTGCCTGGGGGTGGGGGGAGCGGTAAGGGCGGAACCGCGGAGAGGGGAGAGCGAGCCCACTTTGCGCGCGATCCGGACAGACCCCCCCCCGCCCCACAAACTCCGGATCTCCCCCAACCCTCTTTTTTAAAGCGCTCTCTCGTCCTTCGCCAAGGAAGGAAGGGCAGGAAAGGGCGCATTCCCACGACACGCGGGACACGGAGAAAGGGTAGCAAAACCCGGGCGCCGATCCGGGGTCCTGTTTCTCGCGCAACCGCCCCCCTCCCCCTCCCCGGAGCTCACGCGGAACACCCCCCCCCCCCCCACCCCTGAAAGGAGAAGCTGGTTCCGGGGCCCGCGAGTTCGAATCCCCCAGTAAGGCTTAGGCGCCGATCGGCTTCCTGGGCGAATCCAGGCGGGATCCTCGACCATTCCTCACCCCCCCACCCAACTCCGCGTCCCATGGCCCCGCCAAGCCCCCCCCCGCCCCCGATGCCTACCCGCGTCCTAAGTAGCCGAGCCCCGCCGGCTGCCTTCCGCCTTGGCGCGTCACACAAGTTCAGGGCGGGGATTGCCAGCCGGGCACGTGCGCGCTTTCCCGGGATAGGATCGGGCGCCGCTGCCTAGTCGGCTACGGAGCCGGGAAGTCTCGCACGCGCGCGCGCGGTGGGGTGGGGTGAGGTGGGGGGGCTGGAGGGGGCTTTTTTTTTTTTTTTTTTTCCCTTCCCCGCCGCTGGACCGCGAATGGAAAAGTCCGGCCCATTCAGAAGCAAAAAAAAAAAAGTTTCGGAACTTCGGCCAGTTACTTTGTAGCCCAAGCGAGGGCGTCGCCGCCGCCTTGGCGCCAAGTGGCCGGGGGAGCTGTCCATCCGCTCGGGAGGCTCGCTTTCATTGGCCGAGCGTGGGCGGGAGGCCAAGACGGAATTCCTTCCGGGCCAATCAAGAGCAAGAGCCCTGGGCACGTCATGCTCCAGACCTTATTAGGAAGCGATCGCCTTGGAAGTGTGTGTGTGTTTGTGTGTGTTTTTTTTTTTGGCCTGCGGGGAGGAATTGCAAGAAATTCTCCTCCCTTTGGCTCTTTCTGCTTTTGTTTTTTAGGTAGGGGAGGGAGAGCGGGCGGGGCGATTTGGGAAGGGGAGAAAAATGGAGGGGCAGCGAAAAGAGGGCCTCTGAGCATGTCTAGAGTGCCCGACCCTTGTCTCCGCAAAACCCTGCGTCATTATCATAATCCAGGGCAGGGGCCTCCAACTTTGGCAACTTTAAAGCCTGGAGGACTTCAACCCCGAGAATTCTGGGAGTTGAAGTCCTCCAGGCTTTAAAGTTGCCAAGGTTGGACACCCTTAACCAGGGGGGACCGTGGCATACAGGGGCCAACCAGGTTGGGGTGTTGCAAAATAGAGCCAGGCACGGATTTCTCCCTTTCCGGCTGGCATTCAGGAGGCAGCATCCAATCCTGATGAGGAAGCAACCAGACACCCTGTTGTGGTTAGCGAAGACCCAGATGAGGGGCCAGGACCATCAGGGAGTGGACTTCTGCCTTCAGTGATTGTGGGGGCTGGCAGCAGCGATGAGGAGGTTCCCGAGGAGCCTGTGCCAAGTGAGCGTGAGCGCAGGATTGCTCGCAGGAAAGAGCAGCTGCGGCAGCACAGGCGACTCGGGAGTAAGGCTGCAAGGGAATGGCCCCTTCTTCAAGAAGATAAAAGGCAGCTGTGAATCGGATGTTCTTTGCAGGAAGCAAAGACGTTTTGAAACTTGAGCCTCGTGGACATTCCAGTATCCTGAGTTTGTATTTGAAGATTCTTGTATTGCACATTATTTCTTGTCTGTTATCTTTTGGCAAGTCTCACACAGTTCGGCAAGGCTTGTGCTTATCACAGCTAATGATTTTGCAGAAGCATTAAAAGGTTTCTGTTCCCTTTGGATTGTGTTTGATTTGTTGGAAAAGGGTGTGGGTCAGAATGGGTGAGTTAGTCTGGTCTCTTTGTGCATCCTAACCTTTTAGATATGTTTAGAAACTCAAAAGACTTTGGCCACCAAATTAGAAGGAAGGACTCCCTGGAGAAGAGACTAATGTTGGGAACAATTGAGGACGAAAGAAGAAGAAGGGGACGACAGAGAAGGAGGTGGATGGATGGAGTCACTGAAGCAGTTGGCTTGAGCTTAAACGGACTCCAGAAGATGGTAGAGGACAGGAAGGCCTGGAGGAACATTGTCCATGGTGTCGCAGTGGGTTGGACACAACTTTGCAACCAACAACAACAACACTGGCTATACCCAGACAGTTGAAGAAGAGGGCAACTATGGTCATTATGATGATATAACGATTAACAATCTATCAGCCTTCAGGCAGGAACCCAAAATTCTGAGTGCAAACACTACCTTTAGTGTAAGATTCTGGAGAGACAATTTTGCAAGTCTGCAAAGCACTTCCTCTCTCTTGCCTTTTATGGAGTGGAATGGGGGGGGGAATCCCCAGGAGGGGGAGCAGAGGTGGTATTCAACCAGTTCTCACCAGTTCCGGAGAACCAGTATGGAAATTTTGAGTCGTTCAAAGAATTGGCAAATACCACCTCTGACTGGCCCCGCCCCCATCTGTTCTCTGTCTCCCCTTGAGTCCCAGCTGATCGGCTGGGTCTTCTTTGGTTGCCCTGCCCAGGAGAACGGAGCTGGAAAGCAGGTTAGTGGGGTGGGGAGAGAATGCGGATTTTGCAGTAATCTTCCCCCAGGAGTCGAAAGGAATGGAGATTTTACAGTATCCTTCCCCTGCCATGCCCACCAAGCCACGCCCACAGAACCAGTAGTAAAATTTTTTGAATCCCACCACTGAGGGAGGTGTATTCCAGTAGAATAAGCCCAGATATCACATGTGGGAGAAAGACGGTGAGGGTAGTATCTCCTCAATAGTTCCCAGAGTATATTCTTGTTGTTAGTTGCGAAATTGTGTCCGACCCATCATGACCCCATGGACAATGTACCTCCAGGCCTTCCTGTCCTCTACCATCTTCTGAAGTTCATTAAAGCTCACGCCGACGGCTTCAGGTGACTCCATCCATCCACCTCATTCTCTGTCCTCCCCTTCTTCTGCTTTTTCCCTCCAACTTTCCCAGCATTAGGCATTTCTTCTCCAGTGAGTCCTTCCTTCTCATGAGGTGGCCAAAGTTTTTGAGGATCGGGCCTTCTGAAGAGCAGTCAGGGTTGATCTCCTCTGGGACTGACCGGTTGGATGGCCTTGCCGTCCAAGGGACTCACAAGAGTCTTCTCCAGCACCCAGAGTTCAAAGGCCTCCATTCTTTGGCACTCAGCCTTCCTTATGGTCCAATTTTCAGAGTATACTGTAGATGCTGATAATTGAATGTTCGGTCTAGCAATCAGAGGTGGGATTCAGCCGGTTCTCACCAGTTCTGGAGAACCGGGAGCAGAAATTTTGAGAAGTTCGGAGAACCGGCAAATCCCGCCTCTGACTGGCCCCGCCAACCCCATCTCTTCTCTGCCTCCCATGGAGTCCCAGCTGATCGGCTGGCTCTTCTTTGGTTGCCCTGCACGGGAGAATGGAGCTGAAAAGCAGGTTAGTGGGGTGGGGAGGGAAGGGGGATTTTGCAGTAACCTTCCCCTGCCAAGCCTGCCAAGCTCATCGAACCCGTAGTAAAAAAATTTGAATCCCACCATTGCTAGCAATGGTCGTAATGGTTGTGAAAGACAGTCATAAATGAATGGTTTGAGGACTACCTGTATTTTGCCCTCGGAGCCTACAGTACCCAGGTGAGCCACTGGGGGCAGTAAATTATACATATTGCATGGCTGTTTCAATTTAGAACATGGGCTTTATTGTGCTGCTTTTTCTGACATTTGAGTCAGGATTTTAGACGTTGCTCTAAAATATAATATAATATAAAGACTTTTTTGTATTCAGTTATTCAGGTTGTGCAATTGTACCAGGCAGAAACCTTCTGAGTGTCTGAAGTCTGCTTTTATTTTATTTTACTTTTCGTCCCAGCAAATTGAAAAAAAAACAAAAACCTTTTAGTTTTATGAAGGCTTCTGCGCTGGCAATCATTTTATATCTGTTATAGTTCACTTTTGCCTCCTGTCATAAACTTTGGAGTGTAACAGGAACTGACACATCATAATTGCAGAGGGCCATAAAATGACTGATAAAACCCTACACGGAATAGGAGTGGATTATTTGGTGAGCCAACGTCTTCCCAGCAGTATTGGCTCACCCCACATCTTGTATAATAAGTTGGGCAACCTTGTGTTCCTTCCTTCTGCCAGTATATATTTTAGGTAGGAGGTATATACGTATTTTTCAGTGGCATCTTTGCTGCCTTAAGGGTTAACTGAGTTTTGCCCCATTTTACACCTTTCCTTGCCGCAGTTGTTAAGTGAATCACTGCAGTTGTTAAATTAGTAACACGGTTGTTAAGTGAATCCGGCTTCCCCATTGACTTTGCTTGTCAGATGGTCGCAAAAAGGGATCATGTGACTCTGGGAAACTGCAACCATCATAACTAATGAGTCAATCCAAGCATCTGAATTTAAATCACATATGACTATGGAGATGCTACAAGCGGTGAAAAATGGTCATGTCACTTTTTAATGTGTGGTTGTAACTTTGGTCACTAAATGAACTGTTGTAAGTCAAGCACTACCTGTTACAGTGTTTTCATTTTTCACGGTATAGCAATAGTATCTAGACTTATAGACCACTTCACAGTGCTTTACAGTCCTCTCTGAGGGGTTTACGGAGTCATCATTTTGCCCCCAACAATCTGAGTCCTCATTTTACCAATCTTGGAAGGTTGAGTCAACCTTGAGCCGGTCGGGATTGAACTGCTGACTATTGGCAGAATTAGCCTGCAATACTGCATTCTAACCACTGTGCATCATGGATGGATGGATGAATGGGAAGGAAGGAAGGAAGGAAGGAAGGAAGGAAGGAAGGAAGGAAGGAAGGAAGGAAGGAAGGACAATAGCAATAGCACTTAAACTGATATATAATATAATAGAATTCTTTATTGGCCAAGTGTGATTGGACCTAAGGAATTTGTCTTTAGTGCATAAGCTCTTAGTGTACATAAAAGCTATAAGTGATAAATCATGATCATAGTCATAAAAATATACCACTTCACAGTGCCTTAGAGCCCACTCTATTGTTCCCCCAACAATCTGGGTCCTCATTTTACTGACCTCAGAAGGATGGAAAGGCTGAGTCAACCTTGAGCCGGTCAGGATTGAACTGCTGACAATTGGCAGAGTCAGCCTGCAATGCTGCATTTTAACCACTCAGCCAGCTGAGACAGTTCTCTACTCTCTATTATAATAGTTTGCCTTCAAATTGTAATTTATATTTGGGGATGTTGGTTGCCTTGTAAATTACCCAGAGAGCTTCGAGGATTGGATGGATTCTAAATTTGATTAGAATCCAAGGAATAAATCCGAAATGGGACCTTCACGCTGTGTGAAGGAAGGGTGTGAGAAGGCTTGTTGCTGTTCAGGATAGGAGAGACGGAATCTTGGAAGGAAAATCTGGGTGTAACCAGCAGGCGAATCCTCTCCCTGCAATGACGTGTTTCGTTTTGAAATGCAATATCAGGGGCTCCGTTGCCCAAGGATTTAGCAAGTGCAGAAGGCAGAAGAAAGCCAGATTTTACGAGCAGCGATGATAACAAGCCAGGCAATCAAAGGTCAGTTTCTGCGCTGGGCTTGAATTACAAACTACAAAGAAAACCGTGTGTTAAATCCAAGGAAGTGACTTCACCCATTCAGTCTTTCCGGAAAGTAAAAATAACTCCTGATCCTTTCTCCTCCTTTTTTCAGGGCTGCGGTG
>CM042839.1:20462642-20715142 GCA_023653725.1 Bungarus multicinctus
AGAACATCAGTAACTCAGCTCTTCTACTAGGTTCGCCCGTGGTTTGTTTATTTACGACACGATCCAAGGTTATAATGCCAGCTTGTTTCTCCCACAATGAAATCAGTGAATGGAAGTCAAGAATGGACATGGTGTTCCTTGAAAGCTCTAAGCTCTAGTATGAATGTGTATGTGTGTTTTGTGGCTTACGGTAATATGGAAATCCAGCACATTTGGATCGAGCAAACCATGTGTCAACTCCTAAAATATTTCTCTGGTCTTTTTAGAGTTGCCAGCAGAAAGGGAAGGGGGAGCAATGCAGCAGCTTGCAAACCGAAAGTGCATTCCATAAATGTTTTCCAAGACAGTAACTAGGTGACTGAAGTTTCTGCCTCGCAAAATCCTAACTGGGGAGCATGATTGATGACTCTGGGCTATGGAGGTGTCCCATTGGAGAATATGAATTATGATACACCCAGGGGATAAGGGGGAAAACCAGGGTCAAGGGTGACAATGATGTGTGTCTCAGAGTTGGCTCCGGTAGTTAAAAAAACTCCCCTTTTCACGACTCTCTTCCTGGGGTAGAGTTGAGGCTGATGGAGCTGAGAGAAACATCTGCCCTAAATGGGGGTAACTACCGGAGCCCTGACACCATGGTTTAGTGCAACGCATGAACTCCGACTTATTGTCCGGTAGGAATGCAATCCTGGTTAGAAGCCTGTTTTAACTAATGGAAAGTACATGATGTCCACAGCATTGGGCATGTCCTTCGTGACCAACAAGAATCCTGTGATTGTCCTTAAGGGCATTACCTTCACGTCACCAGAAGATGGACATCGGGAACTCAGTTGAGTTTCTTCCAGAATGTTCTCTCATGGTCTATTCTTTGGTCCAAAGTGTGACCGCAACTTGTTTTTCCAAAATGAAACCAATGATCAGAAGTCAAGAATGGACGTGTTGCTTCTTGGGAGCTCCTGAGTTCTTGTGTGTGTGTGTACATGTGTGTGTGTCTGTTTTACAGGCCAGGGCATTATGGAAACTCAGCTCATACAGATCAGGAAACTTTGGAAATACAAGCCATGGTTTAGTGCAATCGACGAACTCAGACTTTTATCTGGGAAAAAGGTGATCATGGACAGAAGGCCATTTTAGAAGAACATGGTGTGTACAGCAGTGGGCACCAACCGTTGTGGCTTGGTGGCCTGGTGTGATGCGGGGGTTGAAAGAGAGAGGAACTGAGTTGTGCTACTGTGCATGCACATATGCAGCCCTTGTGCAAATGGTGGGACGATGCCTGCCGCTGGTGCAATTTGAGCTGCATGCAAGCATGCTCCAAGCCAGTCACTGGTGAGGTCCAATTCTGAATAGGCCACGGCCTGATAGTGGGCTGCAGCTGAGGGTTGGGGACCTCTGGTGTACAGGATAGAGCGCTAGGGAGGACAACGAGTGTCATGCCTGTCATGACCTCATGGTGGCAGTGATGCCATTTATGCAATTTGCATGACTCGTGCAATGATGTCACTACACCTGTGAGGTCATCATGGCTTCTCCTGGATACCTATAGCTCCCATTCATCTTTTTTCCTCTTGCAGGAACAGGGATGCCTGTTCTGACCAAGGCTTCCCGAGACACCAACAAACGCTCATAAAATCCAAAACTCTTTTATTTTAGTTACATGGCTGTAAATTATCGTCATTTGCAGCCCGGAATGAGCCTTAACCGGTTATAATTAGTCCCAGGGACATCTGCTGAAGTTCTTCGAGAGACGTCTAGTAAGAACGCACCTTATTTTATTTGAAGTGGCTGCCAACGACTTAAGTCCCAATTAGTCTTTCAAAACCAAAACGGAGAACAAACTAAACACAAGAGCTTTCAGAGCCCAAACCGATCAGAGCGAACGACGTTGTTTCCTGCAAAGGTTTTCCTACCTTTGCACTTCCTTTATACCTTTGGGGAGGGGCAATCACCTCCAAGCCTTACTCCTGAGTCGCCCCTTTTGTCTTAGCTGCTCTTGCCTTCTGGCAGCTCTGTGCATACGCGCCCTAGGAACAGGCTCCCTTTGTTCCTCTGCCTCGCTGCTGCCAAATTCTGGAGGCTCCGGAGTCAGCACCTCACTCCCAGATGGTCCTGGCCCCATCTCTGCATCGGACACAGGATCCTCGTCCGAGTCCTCCCCAGACTCTTGGACTGGTCCCCAATCTTCCCCACTGTCCAATTCTGTTGCCGTCTGCACAGGCTGCTAGCAAACCACAACAACGCTAAACCGAAGGAACTGATCAGGATTGGGCACTAGCAAATTTGGACTATTGTCGTGTGCAAATTCTTCTCTCTTCTGATTAAGCCAGAAGTGACACTTTTTGATCGTGCAAACTGCTGAGTGTATATTTAAAAATCTGATGCACTTTCTTTACACATAGGAACGTTCCAAGTCAACCTTACTGCTGACTGAGTTGTCGGTGTAGATAGTACACAAGTACAGTGCTTTTTAAAATTAAACTCACTTCTGGCGTAAACATAAACCAGGGTAGAAATAAATTCACAAATGCAATTCAAGCCAAATTAAAACCCATTATTACTGAACAGTGTGAACGCACAATTTTAGGGTTTTTTTATATATATTTATGTTCACATCTTCCAAAGCATATATATATCATATCTTTCTGTTCCTTGACACCGGACCTAGATTAATAAGAATAGTTTGAGTTACTGAATTGTTTATTTTCTTTGCTCTTGTCAAATTCTAGTACAATGCATATTATATTTTATTATCCTAATTTACAATAAAAAAAAATCCAGCATTTTGTCATTTTACTGATCAGACTCAGCTGCTCTGCACTATTTTTAATACATTACAATGTGGTTTATTTGAACTGAACATGCAGCCATTTGTGACTTACTCAATAAACATGATTTTTAAAAAATGCCACAAGTTACAACCCATAATGACTTGATTCATAGAGTCCTCGACCTATGATCACAATTGAGCCCCAAATTTCTGTTGTTAAGCAAAACAGCTGAGTTTTGCTCCATTTTACGATCTTTCTTGCCACAGTTGTTAAATGAATCACTGCACTTGTTAAATTATTCACATGGTCATTAAGCGAATCTGTCTCCCCTCCCATTGACTTTGCTTGTCAGATGGTCACAAAAGGGGGTTGCATGGCCCCAGGACTCTGCAACCGTCATAAATATGAGTCAGTTGCCAAGCGCCTGAATTTTGACCCTGAGGATGCTCCAAAAATATCATCAGTCTTTTTTCTGGTTGCCGTTGTAACTTTGAATGATCGCTAAATGCATTGTTGTAACTCAAGGACGACCTGTAATAAATCATAAGATAGAGACCAATTTCTGGATTTTTTTTCCAGCACATGAATAATAATTCTGTGCCAGCTCACTTGATGGGAAAGAGTGTTTAGCTTTTCCTTCCTGTGTCTTATTTGTATATTATTTTAAAGCATTAGCATTAATTTAATTGGTGGAATTTGAAGCCAAGGGGTTCAGCCATAACAACCATCGGCTTGGTGGTAGAGAAATAATGAGAAAAGTCATGGGCAACAAGACTAATCAGGATGTATTACTAAATGAAGCATCCAGAGTCCACGGAAGTCTACCTTTGAGAATCATTTACAGGGGAGCAAGGAAGAGAGAAAGCTGCTGTCCTGTTTGTCCTCACACAATTGTCACTTCGGTGAGACACAATTGTGCTGCCTGAAGCATTTGTGTCCTGCCCTTCTATTATTAATTCAAACCCAAAGAAATCACAGAAAGATGATGATGTTACCAAAACTAAACCAAAAACCCAAGCAATATATTTATAACAAAATAATCCATGCAGTGTTTTATTGCAGTGTTCAGGGTGAAAAAGTTTGCAGGAAAAAAACCTCCAGGGCAATAACATTCGCTGAATGCAGGACAAACTTGGCAAGATTTTAAAGATGGTCGGTGAGATTTATTTATGCGCCACTTCAGGATGTGTCTGACAGGTTTCTCCCTCCAAATGTTAGTGGGACTTCAGTTCTGGCTGGGCCTCATGGAATCAACAGACCTGTGAAGTACCTGCTTGGGAATATGGGTGTATAGCTTTAGAGAGCGATTAATAAAATTACACTAAGCAGATTTACATTTTTTTTTTTTAATTAAATGTCCAATGAAGTTTTCCAACTCATATTTCACTCTTTATATAACATGGGATGCTCCATCATTGGAAGTTTTTAAGAAGAGATTGGATAGCTCTTTGTCCAGAACGGTACAGATGGGGTTGGACTAGATAGAAGATCTCTTAAGGTCTCTTCTCACAATTCTCTTTGATAAGTTTCCGGTACTACTTTCATTTGGAAACTGTCCTGAGGAGCTACATGACTTACTCACTTGAGCATTTGCATCCTGCATCCCCTTCAAGCCATAATCCAACCACGATTCAACAGCGATGGATGGATGAGCCTTATCTATAATATCCAGTCAGTAAATAAGCCACAATCTGCTTAACCATGGATTCTTAAGTAACCCTCAGCTAATATAACCCAAAACACTAAGCTATAAATAATGGATTACAAGCCACGCCAGCTGGGCTCATGCAATACACCAAGCCAACATGTGGCAATACAGAATAGAATAGAGACTGGAAGGGACTTTGGAGGTCTTCTAGTCCAGCCCCCTGTTCAATCAGGAGTTTCTATATCATTTCAGACTGTCCAGTCTCTTCTTTAAAAACATCCACTGATGGAGCATTCATGACTTCTGAAGACAAAGCTGTTCCACTGGTCAATTGTCCTCACTTTTAGGAACTTTCTCCTTAATTCCAAGTTGCTTCTCTCCTTGATTAGTTTCCAACCATTGTTTCTTGTCCTGCCTTCTGATGCTTTGGAGAATAAATTGATCTCTTCTTCCTTGTGGCAGCCCCTCAAACACTGCTATCACGTTCCTCCTAATTCTTCTTTTTAGAAGAATATTGGAGCCAAACTCAAATATTGCAGCCCTTCTTCATAGGTTTCACTCTCCAGGCCTCTGATCATCTTAGTTGCTCTTCTCTGAACTTTTTCCAAAAGTCTCAACCTCTTTTTGCGGGTGACCAAAATGGTTCGCAGTTTTCCAGGTGTGCTCTTACTACTACTAAACCTCTACCATGGTTTACTCCTTCTGTGAAACTAGGAATAGAATGGCCAGATTGAAGAAGGGGGAGGGAAAATCCTGATGGCCGGGCGGAATTGCTGTCCTCCCCACAGCGCAAAGTTGCCCCCACCACCTCTCGGGAAGGAAAGAGTTAAAGCGGCAGGTGATATTGGAGGGGGGGGGGTGTAATTCCCCGGCTCCGGGCATGCGCACTCCACCTACCTGCCGCCGTCTAAGGTCGCTAATTGCGCGCAGGTGCCGCTCGAGAGCCACGTGCAGCTGCGGCAGAAAAGAAGGCGCGATGCGCGGCGCGCGAGGCTGGTGGCCGGCGGGCAGGTGGGTGCTTGTGAGCCCGCAGGGCGGGGAGAGGGGGGTTCTCTCTTCTCCCCACCCCTCCCCGAGTGGGGTGCTGAGCAGCTGAGACTTCGCGCAACCGCTGGCGCAGCTCCCCCCCCCCTCCCGTTCCTGTCAATATTGGCAAACCGTGGCTAACTTTACTGGGGTTAACTTAGTTTCTTGGGTTGGCCCAATGCATGCAACTATGAGGGGTCCTTGGTGGTCTCTGGGCTGGGTTGTTTTCTTGCAGGCGTTTCATGACCCAACTAAGTAACATCACCAGGGCAAGCAGGGAGTGGAGTTTGTGTAGTGTAGGAGAAGGGTCCTTGGTGCTGTCTGAGTTGGGTTGTTTTCTTCCAGACGTTTCATGACCCAGCTAAGTACCATCATCAGTGTTAGAAGGGAGTGGGGTGTTTGTGTATTGAAGGAGGAGGAAAAGAGGAGAAGGACTCTGAGGTCCTTGGTGCTCTCTGAGCTTTACTTGCAGACGTTTCTTTACCCAACTAGGTAACTCCATCAGGGCTAGTGAGTGTGGCTTGTTCCCTTGCCTATATGCAGTAGCTCTGCGCTTGGTGGTTTTCTTGCAGACGTTTCATTACCCAACTGGGTAATATCATCAGTGCTAAAAGGGAGTGAGGTTTGTGTAAGGAAAGAGTAGGAAAAGGAGAACTCTGCGGTCCTTGGTGCTCTCTGAGCTTGGTGGTTTTCTTGCAGACGTTTCCTGACCCAAAGTAGGTAACATTATCAGTGCTAGTAGTGGCACTGATGGTGTTACCTAGTTGGGTCATGAAATGTCCGCCAGAAAAACAACCAAACTCAGAGAGCACCATGGATCTCTCATTTCAATCCTGAACTTCATTTTTTTCCTTTCTTGTTTTTGGGGGGGGCTGGGATTAATTTTGCAGGGAGTCGTCCTGGAGGCTCAGAGAATGTCTAACGTGATTGACGATCTTTGGAACTACATGCCCGAAGAAATTATGGCCAGTGTCTTTTCCTTCCTCTCGGTTAGAGACCGATACACGGTTTTACACGTGTGCAAGAGATGGGCTGCGGCTGTGGCTTCCTCTACGGTCTGGAGTTTTACAGAACTTTGGTAAGAAGAAGAGGCTGCTTTCATCCAGGGGGTGGCACACGTCTTTGGCGGGAGCTCAGACATCGAATGAAGCCCTCCTTTGGTTGGCTGGTCATGTGGCATGGACCAGTCTTTAGGGTTGGTGACCTGCAGCCCAGCACAAGGTGTGAAATTGCTGGTTATTTAGCATATGTCATATCATACACAGACTAGCAATGTAGATTAACATTTCACCTAGATTAGTAAAACAAAATAAATATAAATGTCAAACACCAATGTCTAGAGACTATCTCCTGCTTGAGCAATGGGCTGGACTGGAAGATGGACTCCTACTATACTCTACATATTCTGTTCTGTATTCTATTCTATATTCTAATACTCTTCTATTTCTATTTCATACTCTAGTCTACTCTATATTCTATTCTATTCTACATTCTACTTGGTTCTATTCTATATTGTACTCTATATTCTATTCTGTTCTATATTCTACTATTCTGTCTCTTTCTATTCCATATTTAGTCTATATATTCTATATTGTACTCTATATTCTATTATCTATATTCTGTTCTATATATTTATTATATTTCTATTCTATATCCTAGTCTAGTCTATATTCTGTATTCTGTTATTCCATTCCCATTCCATTCTTCATTCCATTATTCTATTCTACTCTACTCTACTTCTACTCTACTCCACTCTTCATTCCATTCCATTCCATATTCCATTATTCTATTCTGTTCTGTTCTATTCCTATTCTATATTCTGTTCTATATTCTATTCCAGTCTTCATTCCAATGTTCTATTCTGTTCTAACTTCTATTCCTATTCTATATTCTATTCTATTTTCTATTCTATTCCATTCCATTATTATTCGATTCGATTCGATTTGATTCAGTTCTCCTTTGAAGCCCAGTATTATTTTTTTTATTAAACAAATCAGATACTGGGCCAGCATATGCCCTCAGGTTACAGCTGATTATGATGTGATCTACAGTTTGACGTGGGACCGTGCAGTCACATCGAGGGGAGGATACTGTGCCCCATTTATCCAGAGTCCCTTTTTGAAATCACTTTTGTGAAATCACTTTTGGATTCTTCAATAAATCATGACCAAAACCATTACGATGAATACAGGAAGTCCTCAACTTACAACCACAACTGACCCTAACATTCCTGTTGCGAAGTGAGACTTAGAATAAGTGAATTTTGTCTCATTTTATAGCCCTTCTTGCCACTGAATCTTAAGTGAATTGCTGCAGTTGATAAGTTAGTAACACAATTGTTAAGTAAATCTCACTTCCTCATTGACTGTTTGTCAGAAGGTCGCAAAAGGAGATCCCATGACCTTAGGATGCTGCAACCGTCATAAATGTGAGTCAGTATGCAAACATCTGAATTTTGATCACGTGATCCTGGGGTGGCTAAAAAAGGTCGCAACTGTGAAAAACAGTCTTAAGTCACTTTTTTCAGTGCCACTGTAACTCTGAGTGGTCACTAAAAGAACTCTTGTAAGTTGAGGACTACTTGTACAGGTAGACCTGCAGTCACAATTGGGACCAGAATTTACTAAGCAATACGGTTAAGTGACTTGCATCCAATTTAACAACCTTTTTTTTGGTCATAGTTGTTAAACATATGGCTATAGTAATTAGGTGAATCCCATGGTGGTTAAACAAAGCTGGATAATCCATGGTCTGCTTGGTGGAAACCAGCTGGGAAGGTTGCAAAGGGAGATCATTTAACTTTGAGATGCTACAACCATCGTAATTACATGCTGGTTGCCAAGCGCCTGAATTTTGATTGTCTGATCTTGGGGATTTTGCAATAGTTGTAAGTGGAAGGGCTGGCGATAGGTAGGTAGGTAGGTAGGTAGGTAGGTAGGTAAGATAGCCCTTCCACTTACAACTATTGCAAAATCCCCAAGGTCAGACAATCAAAATATATATATATATAAAAGCAAAATACCACTCACGCATCATCACAAAATCTCCAGAACCGTAAAGCCTACAAACTTGAAATTTGGCACGTAGGTTCCTCTTGGCTTCTAGGGGCTTACTAAGAAAGGATTTTTTGAAATGACCATCAGAGCATTAGCATTTTCTTTACTATTATTATTAACATGCTCTGATGCTAAGGAGTTCTACTCCCCCTCCCCACCTGAAAAGAAATATCTTCCAAATGCGAAACACAAGCAGAGGAGAGGAGAGGAGTTTCAGTTTCACAGCAGCAAGCAGCTTTAGTACAGAACAGTTGAGCTAAACCACACGTTTGCTCGCACAGCAAATACTGTTTCAGTTTCCAAACAGCCCTCAACTCACACAACTGACAGGACTCTAGCCAGGTGAATACCGATGGATGCTGGTAAGCAGAGGCAGAATTTTTTCTCCCCTTATTTTCCTCTCCCCAAAAACTAACCCCAACCAGATAGTTTCGTAGCAAAGCACGGATATCGAACTAGTTTTGAATAATTGCCTTGCTTAGCAATGGAAAGTCTGGTCCCAGATATAGTCAAGGACTACCAGTATCTGCCCAATTTTGGGGGGGAAGGGGCTGAGCATTCAAATGTGCTAAAGTAAAGCCCCCCTGTGAGGTGGGGCTTAAATTTTTTTTAACTTTTTTACCTTGCTTTTATTGCGTTACTGTAATTTTATATTTCCAGCCACTAGTTTAATTCTTTTAAATCTGTTTTAAATTTTCTACTAATTGTGTTGTTTTATCTGGGCTGTACACCGCCCCGAGTTCCTTTTTGAGAGAGGGGGCAGCATAAAAATTTAATAAAGAAAGAAAGAACTGGAGAATTGTAAAAGTGTGTAAACTGTTAGTGGCAGACGTGAGAAATGTCTATTCTTTTGATAAACCAAGATCTAAAACTTTCTGTGTGAGCTTCCTTCAGGCTTCATTTAAGCGGAGCATAGATAAGGTCATCCATTATTGGTTTCTTCCAAGAAAGATTGGCATCTGTCCGGACTGAACAAACATTGTTGTCCAGGTGTAATTGTTTATATAGTGTAATTCAGAGCTGGTTTAGCTACTGTTTGTTTCGTCTGTCCTGGGTTTCTCAAATGCACCACAAAGATCTTGCAAAAGATCTCAACCCATAAATGAAGGCTTACAAACCACGGACGCTGGGTTCACACAACAGGCTAACCCACCCCAGCAAGTAAAGCACATGATGGCTTACTGCGTAGCGACACTCAGTGCATTAGGAAAAAATGGTCCTGGGAATGAATCTATTAGAAAAGGCTGTGTTCGGTTTTATTGGTCTGCTGTTGCCTTACGGAATGTATTGTTAAATTGGAGGCATATTTGTAATCATAGTGAGTGCATTCAAGAGATGGGTGCAATTGTAGAAATTAGAATAGAATAGAGCTTGGGGGTCTTTTAGTCCAGTCCTTGGGGAACCTATACTATTTCAGATAAGTGACTGTCCAGTCTCTTCTGGAAAACCTCCAGTGACGAAGCACCCACAACTTCTGAAGACAAGCTGTTCCATTGGTTAATTGTCCTGCCTGTTAGGAAGTTTCTCCTTAATTCCCAGGTTGCTTCTCTCTTTGGTTAGTTTCCAACCATTGTTTCTTGTCCTACCCTCTGGTGCTTTGGAAAATAAGTTGTTTCCCTCTTCTTTGTGGCAGCCCCTCAAATACTGGAATATTGCTATCATGTCACCCCTTAGTTCTTCTTTTCTTTAGACTAACCAGACCCTAATCCTGCAGCTGTTCTTCATATGTTTTAGTCTCCAGGCCTTTGATCATCTTAGTTGCTCTTCTCTGAACTCTTTCCAAAGTCTCAACATCTTTTTTTTTAGTATAGCAACCAAAATTGGTTGCAGTATTCCAGGTGTGGTCTTACTAGACTTAGCATGCTGGATAAACCATGGTTTACTCCTTCTATGAAGCTAGGAATAGAAGTTCTTCCTTCATTCCAGATTGCTTCTCTCCTTGATTAGTTTCCATCCATTGTTTCTTGTCCTGCCTTCAGCTGCTTTGGAAAATAATTTGATCCCCTCTTTTAGAACTGCCTATTTATAGAATAACTGTCATCTGGAGCAGGCCCAGTTACCAAACCAATAAAAATTTGTATGCCAGTTCATCAGGATGCTCTCTAATATTTTGGGGCTAAAGTCATTTGCTATAAGTACCATAGTATGAGAGAGTGAAGGTTTGCACTATAGATAATTCTTGATTTGCAACCACAATGGGGCCAAAGTTCCATTTCTAAGCTGTGCTGATTTTGCAAGCTTTTTATTGCCATGATGGTTGAGTGACTCACTGCAGTTGTTAAGCGAATGATGTAGTTATTACATGAATGCAGGGAGTCCTCAACTTGCAACAGAATCTTAGCAAGGGGCTCTCCCAAACCCCTGTGAACTCCCAGCAGCCCACCCCTGGCTTCCCCCTTCATATTGCTTGTCAGAAGGACACAAAAGCTGATCACGTGGCCCTGGGACACTGCAACCGTCATAAGTACGTGCCAGTTGCCAAGCATCCAAATTTTATTTTTTATTTTTTTAAATAAACTTTATTAATCTTTTATAACTTTTAAAAAAACAAAGAATGTAAATATCTTCACTTCAACAGATTGTAACATACATCTTATACTACTATTTTGTGCATTATTTACAAATTTATACAATTTATACGAACGTAAATATAAGCATCCAAATCTTAATCGCGTGACCAATTAGTGACCACTCGGATGCTGCAACAGTTGTAAGTGTGAACAACAGCCAGCTGGTTGTAATGTTGAACGGTCACTAAACCAGATGATTGTAAGTTGAGGATAATCTGTAAATGAGATTGCAAGGACCTCCACTCAGAGGTGGGATTCAGCAGGTTCTGACCAGTTCTGGAGAACCGGTAGCAGAAATTTTGAGTAGTTCGGAGAACCGGCCAATCCCACCTCTGACTGGCCCCACCAATCCCATCTCTTCTCTGCCTCCCATTGAGTCCCAGCTGATCGGCTGGGTCTTCTTTGGTTGCCTGCACAGGAGAATGGAGCTGGAAAGCAGGTTAGTGGGGTGGGGAGGGAAGGGGGATTTTGCAGTATATCCTTCCCCTGCCACGCCTACCAAGCCACGCCCATAGAACCCGTAGTAAAAATGTTTGAATCCCACCACTGCCTCCACTGTCCTGTTTTGGAACTTGCTAGGTGGCTTCATGAAGGTTTCTTTGTCCCTTTCCTTTCCCCCAACAATCCTTTCAGTTTTGACTTCGAAGAGGATGACGAAGCCTATATATTTAGGGCGTTATACCCGTACCTGGTCCATATCCGACACCTGAAGATCGTACTGAACCAGTACTTGGAATTAAACCGAAGTCTCGTCACCCAAATCTTAGACATGCTGACCTACAAGAGGATCAGTCTGCGGGGGCTATGCATCATCTGCCAGGGGTTGAACCCTTACTTCTACTCTGGCCAGGATCTCCTGCAAAGCATCCGCCTGCTTTGCCAAAGCAACCAGAACCTCGACCTGCAACACATCGATTTTCGGCGCATGCCTTTCATCCTGGACAATGGGACGGTGCTGCTCCTGGCTTCCAAGAACCCAAACCTTCGCACCTTGCTGATCAACAACCGAGCTCCCGGAGTCATCATCCTGAAACCCGAGACGGTGGTGGAAGTGGCACGGATTTGCCCGAAACTTACGGTGTTGGGCGTTTATTACACCAGCCTGTCGAAGGGCCTCTTCCAAGAACTGGTGAAGCCCAACAGAGGGCCCTTCAAATGCTTGGACATTTTGTACGAAGGCCTGGAGAAGCACATTCCCGAAGGGTGTTGGGCCACGATGAGCCAGAGGCACCCCCAATTCCGGGTGAAGCTGGAATTCGCTGCCATGGTGGACGCCACCAAGATTCTCAATGTCCTCAAGGCCAGCATCCCCATGAAGTCGGTGCAGTTCAATTACCTCCATTACGTGACCGATCAGCTGAGACTGATCACCAGCTACTACAGCCAGACAGTGGAGAGACTCATCATTTACACGGCCTCTTCAGAAGCGCTCAATGCCTCCCTGATCGAATTGGCCAAGAAGTGTTGCCGTCTGAAGGAAGTTCATTGTTACTGTGTGGTTAGCCAAGCCGTGATAGAGGCGTTTCTCTCGCACTGTCCTGACTTGAGAAACTACACACTGTCCAACACACTCTTGTCTTCTATGCTACCAATATTGTGCCCCTAACATGGCCAAGGTGCCACTTGAACATCCCCAGTCCTGAAAGCATAAATGCGACTCGATTTGGGGCGTAAAAAGGGGTACGGAGCACTTTCTTCCCGCGGGGTGAGCAATTTAAATAGAAGTGCTTTTTTTTTTAATTTAAATTGCTTTTTTATATATATAAATTGCTTTCTTTTATTTTGTTACTGCTGCACAGATCCATTTGATAAATCGCCCGATCCAAGAATGTTCGTAAAGGATCTTTGCTTTTTAAAAAAATAATCATCATCTCTCGATATGCACAGAAGAAAAAGCACAGAATTTGGGGGGACAATGCAGGATTTGGTTTATTCTGCATTTCTGGATTCTAATTCCGTTGCAGATGTTAATATTTTCTAATTCTTGTTATTTGGGAAACACCATGGTCACTTGTGAGTCACAATAAAGATTTTGCATATATTGAACAGTTTATAATGGTCTTGCTGTCCCCTTAATTTTTTGCCTGGACCAAAAAAAAAATCACTTTATTTTTTGTCATGCAGGTCCCAAGTTACATTAAGTCAGGGGTGCAGAGCCAGCTGTCTCTAAGGTTTGCAGTACCTTCAGAGCATCTCTAGATTTTGATGCGGACTTATGGTTTCCCATGGCATAAAACTGCTCAGTTTCCATTCTTCTTTTAATTGCACTGAAATTAAAGTTCTTTCTGGAGCTGCACAGGTAGTCCTTGCTTAATGTCCAGTTGCTTAGCAACCATTCAAGATAGGATGAACACCTCGCTCCCCCCAAAAAGGTACTTATGACCTGATTCCATTTGCTGTACCTCCTCTGCAGTTTTTCAGGCACTTGGCAACTGGCTCACCTTTACTCCCAGTTGAAGCATTTTGTGGTCAAGTCACCACAACTTAGCTCTTTGGTTGTCCTCCACCTCCACCCCTCCCACGGCAACCTCCACTACTACTACTCGCAAATCCACTCTTTCTAGCACTGATGACGTTGGGTAGTGAAATGCCTGCAAGAAAATCACCAAGCTCCGAGAGAGCACCAAGGAGCTCCCCCTTTCTCCTCTCCACAAATTCCACTCTTTCTAGCGCGGATGATGTTACCTAGTTGGGTAGTGAAATGCCTGCAAGAAAACCCCCAGGCTCAAGGGAGCCCCACGGACCCCTCATATCCACCTTGAGCTACAAATCATCTCTTCTACGGCTGTCCTTCGTTTACTCAGCAGGTAGTGTGTTCCCCTCCGAACGAAGCGATTGTCCCTTGGCTTAGCTGCCCTACGTCGCCAACCGCCTTTAAGTTTTTCATCACATAAAACTGGCGGTCCAGAATCTGCCTGAAACCCCTTAAGCAGCCAACCTGAAGGGTGCAGACCGAGGCTCGCTTCTCTCCTGCCGGTTGTGTAAGCACAAGAGGAGCGAGTGAGTAGGTGCTGCCGTTTCCTCTTCTCCCCCCCGCCCTCCCCCAGGGATTTGCTGACCTCCAGCGTTTGTGCAAGCCCGTGTATTCTCTTTGCATGATGTTGCATCTTTTTCATGGCATTGTGCAGTTGAAAGCAGGGAGCTTTCGCTCAGAGTATTGTCGTCGTTCTCCCACCCCCCCACCCCCCAGCCCAGCCCCATTAGCCGTGTCTGCATATTGTGATGTGTTTGGAGTTGAGCCAATGCCTCTGCTGATAGGACCCCTCTGTGGGAAAGGGGTGTTTCCTCATCCATGCCCGGGACACTAAGTGGCTCTTTCGCCCTCTGATCTATGCAAAAACGAGGAAAAAGGGGGGGCATTATTGCAAAAAACCCCAACGGTGTGAGAGTAGTTTCTGTGAGTTGCAACACCATGCAGGACTCAACCACGGCCCTTGCTATGGATGGTTACACCAGCAGTGTGCCAGCCTTCCTCACTAAGTTGTGGACTCTGGTTGAAGATCCCGAGACCAACCACCTTATCTGCTGGAATACGGTGAGTCGAGAACTCGTGTTTTGGCATTTAAAGGGGCAACCGAATGCGCTCCAAAGCGCTTGGAATACTGCATGGCGGTTTTGGTCATCGCAATATTAAAAAAAAGATGTTGAGGCTCTAGAAAGAGTGCAGAAAAGAGCAACAGAGATGAATAGGAGGCTAAAACATGAATTGGGTATGTCTAGTTTAGTGAAAAGAAGGACTAGTGGAGACATGATGTTAATCAATGTTAACCACTCCAAACTTGATTGCAGAAAGTACGACTTCAGCAACAGAGTGGTCAATGCCTGGAATGCACTACCTGACTCTGTGGTTACATCCTCTAACCCCCACTCCTTTAACCTCAAACTATCCATTATTGACCTCACCCCATTCCTAAGAGGTCCGTAAGGGGCGTGCATAAGTGCACCATCGTGCCTCCTGTCCCTGTCCTATTGTCCCCATTTATTCGTACCTATTTCCTGTATTCTTACTCATGCTTATACTTATTCCTATTATCTTGTAAGCGATTGACAAATCAAATAAATAAAACATATGAAGGAATTGGGTATGTCTAGTCTAGCGAAAAGAAGGACTAGTAGAGACATGGTAGCAGGATTCCCATATTTGAGGGGCTGCCACAGAGAAGAGGGAGTCAAGATATTCTCCAAAGCACCTGAAGGCAGGATGGAAGGCAATGGATGGAGACGAATCCAGGAGAGAAGCAACCTTAGAACTAAGGAGAAACTTCCTAACCGTGAGAACAATTAATCAGTGGAACGGCTTGCCTTCAGAACTAGTAGGTGCTTCATCATTGGAGACTTTTAAGAAGAGACTGGACAGCCACTTGACTGCAATAGTATAGGGTCTTTTTACATGAGCAGGAGATTGGAATAGAAGATCGTCAAAGTATCTTCCAACACTGTTGTTCTGGCATTGAGTAGTCCATTCCTGTCAAAGCAGTTGGCAGGAATTCAACATCAAATGTTTTTAGGACTGTCTATCTCGGTTTGTGTGTTTCTCCACTGTTTGATCGTAACTATCTTGTTCTACTCAAAACAATTTCAGTCCACCGCCCCGTTGAATTCCAAGGAAGGCTTAGTCCTTAGTTTATACCAGAGGTTCACAAACTGTTTGGGCTGCTGCTGAAATCTAAATTATTATTTGTAGTCCCCCCACCCTGGAAATCTTTGATTCTGAGTGGATCAGAGATGACTATAACAGCGATGGTTCTATCAGCCATGGCAATAATGACAAAGGTGATAAGCATACTAATTTTGAAAGAAGGTCTTGAGTTCTCAAAGTAGCTCTTATGATGGGCTCACCAGATCACAAAAAGCCTCATTTAGTGGAAGGCAAATAGATGTTCCTCTTATTCCCTCCCCCCATTGATCTCTAACTCAGAAAATGATTGTGGTCTATGCAAACATTATTGCAAACAGATATGCTAAAGGGTTTTACTTCCCTGCATGCCATGTTTCACAGATAGATACTGTAGATGGATGGATGGATGGATAGATAGATGATGCATAGATGGATAGTGTATGTGAGAGAGAGAAAGAAGAAGAAGGGAGAGGAATAGAAAGAACAGAATAGAATAGAATAGAGAAGGAATGGAATGGAATAGAATAGGAATATAGAATAGGAGTAGAATAGAATGGAATTATTTTATTGGCCAAGTGTGATTGGACACACAAGGAATTTGTCTTTGGTGCATATGTTCTTAGTGTACATAAAGGAAAAAATACATTCATCAAGAATCATATGATACAATACTTAGTGATAGTCATAGGATAAATAAATAAGCAATCAAATATTAGGGAACAAAACATAAATTGTAAAGATACAAGCAACACAGTTATAGTCATAAGTGGGAAGAGATAGGTAGTAGGAAGGATGAGAGGAATAATAGTAATACAGTCTTAGTAAATAAGTTGACAGTGTTGTGGGAATTAGTTTAGCAGAGTGATGGCATTCGGGAAAAAACTTTGAGAGATACTGTAGATGGACAAGTATAGATAGAGATAGGGAGAGACAGATTATAATAGAGATGATAATACATATAGATGATAGGTAATGGATAGATTGATGATAGATAATATATACTGATAGATGATAGCTATAGAGATAAATAATGATAGATGGATAGATGATAGCTAAATGATTGATAGATGATATAGACATGATGGATAGATGATGGATGATAGATAGATGATAGAGACAGAAAATTAGGAGAGGCTTTGATGGGACAATTGGTACATATGGATAGGATGCTTTTTCTGTTCAGGTGACTCAACCGTAGATTTAGAACTCATCCTCTAAATTATCCAGTCCATTGTCTTACCATTATAAAATAAATTCGTTCTTTGTAGCCAACTATATAACTCCTGTTTCAAAATAGTCTAATATAAATAATAATATAATAATATAATGCTGAATATTTGATACCTTAAGATTTTCTCCCTGCATTTCATTGAAATTTCTTCTAATTTGAGTCCCTTGTCTTGGGCCCCTTCCCTTCAGAGGAACATCCCAAATGCATTGATCAGCCATGTGCCTATAAACCCAAAAGTAAGAACTGCATAATAGAGAATAGTTTACCCAGTAGCCAGAAATCAATTATTCTGTATTTGTTTCAAAGTTTATATAACTTGCACCAGTCTAGATGATGTCCAGGAGAGTAAAAATACCAAATAAAAATAAAAGGCAATGCAACTAATTGAAGAGCTCCAGGTATAATCAGAGACATTCAATTCTGGTTGCAAATACAGTGAAAAAGTGGATTTTCACAGCCTTATAAAACGCTAGATGGGAAGGGTATGGCATAAACTTATGGAAAACACCTCTGATTATTTGTGTGTGTAAGATACTTTTTTTAAAAAAAATGTTATGTGTACTGTTCAGCTGCCAGTCCAGATGGCAGACTTCCTCAGCGTTTTTTACGATGAATAATGGATTTTTCTGCCCATAAACTAGAACTACGACTTTCAAACCATGTTAAGAAATCACATCACACCTTGTATATATTATGTAAATCCAAATATACTGCTATGGAGATTCTCAGTCATCCAGGTCATGGTTGTCCCAAAAGGTGCTTTTTTTCCAAGAAGCAACTGGACTTTCTGGGTTTTTTTTTTTTTCTTTGAAGATGTTTCATTTTTCATCCAAGAAGCTTCTTCAGTTCTGAAGAAGAAAAAGAAGAAACTTCTGGGAGGAGAAGTGAAAGGTCTTCACAAAAAAACCCCCTAAAAAGTCCAGTTGCCTCTTTAAAAAGCACTTTTGGGACAAATATATTGCTCTTTGTGTGTTTGCAGACATTTTACTTATGCTTATCCAATAAATGAACGGTCGTTTAGCTATCAGCCATGTGCAAACACAAAAGTAAGATGGGAAAATTTAAACAGATAGAAAAGCATGAAGAAAATGGAATGTGGTGCAGTTTTTAAGAAGAGATTGGACAATCGTTTTTCTGAAGTGGTCTATAAGGTTTCCTGCTTGACGGTGGGTTGGACTAGAAGACCTCCAAGCCCCCTTCCAACTCTGTTATTCAGTGTCTTCAGTCTTGATAACACTTCCACTGAAAGAGGAACACGTTCCTCCCTGTCCCGCTGGAGAGATTTGAAATGACTTCTTTCGCTACTTAAAACCGGTGCTCGCAAGTTGAGATCGAGAAACTAGCTCGACGGATGTTCTACCACTTTGTCCTTCTCCCAGCAATTGTCTCTAGCAGTTCATCCTTGATCCTGTTCATCCATCTTTATGATCCCAGTTTCTCTTTCCCGCAACCGTGTGCCACAGGCTTCCCTTCTCCATCATGAACCATGGTGGCGGACTGGTTAGAGTGCAGTAAGGTCAAGGTTCCCCTCGCACATACGTGCTCGTTGTTTCCGGCTCTAGGGGGCGCTGCTGATCCCCGCTTCAAAGCCGAAGAGCCAGCGCTGTCCGAAGACGTCTCCGTGTTCATGTGGCCGGCATAATTAAACGCCAAAGGCGCATGAAACACTGTTTCCTTCCCACAAAAGGGGTCCCTATTTTTCTACTTGCATTCCAGATGGCTGAGGGCAAGAGGCTGACTCTGTACACTGCTTAGAGAGGGCTGTAAAAGCACTGTGAAGCAATATATAAGACTAAGTGCTATTGCCCTTCCTTCCTTCCTTCCTTCCTTCCTTCCTTCCTTCCTTCCTTCCTTCCTTCCTTCCTTCCTTCCCTTCCTTCCATCCATCCATCCATCCATCCATGACATGCAGTGATTAGAATGCAGCATTGCAGGCTGACTCTGCCCGCTGCCAGGAGTTCGACTGTGACTGGCTCCAGGTTGACTCAGCCTTCCCTCCTTCCCAGATGGGTAAAATGAGGACCCAGATTGTTGGGGGCAAGAGGCTGACTCTGTAAATCCCTCAGAGGGGGCTGGAAAGCACTGTGAAGCAATATATAAGTCTACGTGCTCTTGCTATTCCTTCCTTCCTTCCTCCTTTTCTCCCTCCCTCCCTTCCATGGTGGCTTAGTGGTTAGAATGCAGTATTACAGGCTAACTCTGCCCTCTGGCAGCAATTCGATTCTCACCAGCTCAAGGTTGACTCAACCTTCCATCCTTCTGAGAGGGGTAAAAGGAGGACTCAGATTGTTGGAGGCAAGAGGCTGACTCTGTAAACTATTTAGAGAGGGCTGTAAAGCACTGTGAAGTGGTTTGTAAGACTAAGTGCTATAGCTATTGCTATCATTCTAACGTTTAGATGAATTGTAGAAGAGCCAGAGTTACCAATGGATGCTAACTAGGATGGCTGTTAATCTCCAATAAAAGATCAATGGCCAGGAGCTCCAGCTGGCATGGCCTCCTGGCTGTGCTTGTGAACTTCACAAATGTGCTGGCTACTCTCTGACACACAATGATGGACTGACTCAGCCCTTGAGTTGATTGAGCAGGGCAATCTGATAGCCACCATGCCTGGGAAAACCTTTGTCAGCCTCCTTGAATTGATCAGTCTTCAGAGTTGCTGAACTGTCATCCAATATGTCAGCTCTGAGGAAAACATGGATTTCCCAGAAAACGTTGAATCAGAAAAATCCCTGGAAAGATGTCCTGGGCATATAAAGATGATCTGAATGATCATAGTTTCTACAGAATCTATCATGTGCATAAATATTTTAAGCTATATTATTTGATGCGAAAGAAAAAAAAAACATTTAAATCTACCCTATTTAATGAGGTCTGAACAGTATATTCCGAGAAGTTAAAGTTTGGGAATCTGGAGAAAAGTGGCTTATAGATTAACAGAGTTGGAAGGGATCTTGTTGGTCTTTTAGTCCAATCCCCTGAACAAGCAGGAGACCCTACCCCATTTCTGATAAATGGCAGTCCAATCTCTTCTTGAAAGCCTCCAAAGATGAAGCTCCCACAACTTTTGAAGGCAACTTCTGTTCCATTTGTTGATTGTTCTCACTGCCAGAAAATTCCTCCTTATTTCCAGGTTGAATCTCTCCTTGTTCAGTTTCCATCCATTATTCCTTGTCTGGCCTTCAAAAGTGCTTTGGAAAATAGCTTAACCCCTTCCTCCTCTTTGTGGCAGCCCCTCAAATATTGGAAGACTGCTTTCTTGTCTCCCCTGGTCCTTCTTATGCCCAGTTTGTCACTATGTTCTTTTTGATTTGTTTGCTAAGCGTCCAGAGCCTACTAAAATATTGTTATCATGTTTCTATAGCAACTAAGATATGAGTGTCTTGTGATGTTTGATTTACTGTGCATTCTTGAAGGGGAGTCTTCTTCTTCTTCTTCTTCTTCTTCTTCTTCTTCTTCTTCTTCTTCTTCTTCTTCTTCTTCTTCTTCTTCTTCTTCTTCTTCTTCTTCTTCTTCTTCTTCTTCTTCTTCTTCTTCTTCTTCTTCTTCTTCTTCTTCTTCTTCTTCTTCTTCTTCTTCTTCTTCTTCTTCTTCTTCTTCTTCTTCTTCTTCTTCTTCTTCTTCTTCTTCTTCTTCTTCTTCTTCTTCTTCTTCTTCTTCTTCTTCTTTCTCTGTACTTCTTAGATTGTACTTCCTAGTTTTATAATAGTAGTATACAGCAAAGAAAAGTACGGTCCAGCACCTTTACTTTATGAAAGCTTAATTTTTTTCACTTTGACACAGTTCCTGCAATCGTTCACCATATATTTCAGCCTCCAGTCCAGAGGTGGTATTCAGCAGGTCCTGACCAGTTCTGGAGAACCAGTAGTGAAAATGTTGGGTAGTTCGGAGAACCAGCAAATACCCCCTCTGACTGGAGATTTTCCAGTATCCTTCCCCTGCCACGCCCACCAAGCCATGCCCACAGAACTGGTAGTAAAAATTTTTGAATCCCACCACTGCTCCAGTCCCCTAATCAACCTGGTTGCTGCACTCTTTCTAGAGTCTCAACATCTTTTTCATACTGTGGTGAGCAAAACTGGACACAGTATTCTAGGTGTGGTCTTACTAAGGCTTCATAGAGTGATATTAGTACCTCACTTGATCTTGATTGTATCCCTCTCTTAATCCAATTTAGGATTGCATTAGCTTTTTTGGCTGGTGCTGCACACTGCTGGCTCCTATTTAGCTGGTTGTCCACTGAGACTCCAAGATCCCTCTCACAGTTCCTGCTACTGAGCCTGGTTTCCCCCAGCCTAGATGTGTCCTTTGGGTTTTTCTTGCCTAAGTGTAAAACTTTACTTTTACCGGACTGTTGGAAATAATTTTTGGGCGTGAGATAGTGAAATAATGCATGATCTCATTTTAAAGTTGCCAAGTTACAGAGATGCCCCCCGCAGAGAGGGCTCGCAGCCTGGGTGTCCTCCTGGATGTATGGCTGTCACTTGAACATCACATTGCGGCCGTCTCCAGGGGGGCGTTTCACCAGATCCGTCGGATCTACTGGTTGCGGCCCTTCCTGGATCGGGACGCCTTGCGCACGGTCACTCAGGCCCTTGTCACCTCTCGCCTGGACTATTGTAATGCCCTCTACATGGGGCTCCCCGCGGGGAGCATCCGGAGACTCCAGCTGGTGCAAAATGCAGCCGCGCGGGTGATCATGGGGGCGTCGCGTAGCGCCCATGTGACACCTCTCCTGCGTGAGCTGAATTGGTTGCCGGTGGCTCTCCGGGTTCGCTTTAAGGTTCTAGTTTTGACCTTTAGGGCGACCCATGGCATGGGACCAGGTTACCTCCAGGACCGCATTCTGCGAGTGATCTCCAACAGGCCGGTGCGTTCCCACAGGGAGGGTCTGCTCCGGGTGCCGTCGGCCGCTATGTGTCGTCTGGCGGCGCCGAGGGGTAGAGCCTTCTCTGTGGGTGCCCCCGCCCTCTGGAATACTCTGCCACCGGAGCTTCGTACTGACACGGACCTGAGGGCCTTCAGGCGCGCGTTGAAGACCTGGCTCTTTGAGCAGGCCGGCCTGGGCTGAGATAATGGTTTTAATTTGGTCTCCATATTTAATTTTAAATTGGGGTTTTAAGGGGGGGGGTCTTTTTAGTCTCAGTAATCAGCCAATTAATTTAATAGTTTTTTAATTTTTGTATATTTGTGGGTTTTAGATGGGCTGTACACCGCCCTGAGTCCCTTGGGAGAAGGGCAGTATATAAATTTAAATAATGATAATAATAATAATAATCTTTGAAGTCAAAGCTAGCATCTGAATTGAACTGAATTCTTGACTGTCATTGTACATATATACACAGTATACCCATACAACGAAATTCACATAACACCCAGAGACCAGACCCAACACGCACACACATACACACACAACAATCCCCAAACACTCCCCCACCCGCCAAAATTCCCCACCCCCTTAAAAACACACAAGCATCCATAGAACAGACCAAGTAATACTGTCCAACAGCTCACTGATGGTGGTCCTTAAGTTCATTGTTAAGTGCAGTTATAGCTCTGGGATAAAAAATGTTCAGGAAACATCTGGCCCGAATTTTAATTATTCTGCATCTTCTGCCAGAAGGCAACAGTTCCACAAAGATTGTGAGCAGGATGGGAAGAGTCTCTGAGCATGTTGTGCAACTTCCTCAAACAGTGAGAGGCGAAGATGTCGCCCAGGGCTGGTAGCTGGAGCCCGATGATATTCCGGGCAGTTTGAATGATTCTCTGCAGAGCCTTTTTTGTCCTGCTCCCATCCCATGCAAGGATGCCGTATGTCAGGACACTCTCAATGGTGGTGCAGTAGTAGGGCAGAAGTAGATGCTGCGATAGATTTATCTTCCTGAGCATTCTCAGGAAGTACAGCCTCTTCTTCTGTGCCTTCTTCTTCACAAGCATGTTAGCATTCATCTGACCAACCTTGACTAAGTCCTGTAAAAGATAAGCAGTGTTGGACTTGGTTTTCTTCTCCCAGAGTCATAGGGTAGCCTGGGAAGTAAAATCGGTACCCCGAAGAAATCAAGTTTATCATTTCCATATTATTGCCGAAAAATGATATTATTTTGCTGTCTTGCTTTATTTTATTTTTTCCTTTCCTTTCAGAATGGCACCAGCTTCCATGTTTTCGACCAGAGTCAGTTTGCCAAGGAAGTTCTGCCCAAATATTTCAAGCACAACAACATGGCTAGTTTTGTCCGCCAGCTGAATATGTGTAAGTGACACTGGAAACTCAGTCGGGGATGTTGGGGTCCTCTGAATGCAACTGTATTTACACCTCATCCCAAGCCACTAACCGAATGCAAGTTGTAAGTTGAGGATTACCTGTCTACCTGACAAACTGCTGGCTTGCTGGAGTTCTGACTTTGCCTTGAGCTGAATGCAAGAAAAAGAAGAGTAACGTAGATGCATGCCTGATTTTCTGGCGTTTTCCCCACAGTTGTTAAGTGGATCGCTACAGTTGTTAAACAAACCACATGGTTGTTAAAACAAACCTGGTTTCCCTCCGTGACTTCGCTTGCCAGAATGGGGCTGCTGCGATGGTCATAAGTCTGAGGACTGGTAATAAGTCCTTTTCCCCCACCCCCCAATGCCAATATAAATTCACATAGTCCTTAAATGAATGGCTGTAAGTCGAGGATTTGACTGTCTTGCATAATTCAAATCAATATTTTTCAAAGTTGGGAACTTTAAGTGGTGTGGACTCAAACTCCCAGAATCCCCCCCGATACTTTATCTAGTATTTGGGTTAACCTGAAAGGATAAAGTGTTGCTTGAAGCTGAAGCCCAGAGTTACTCAGTAGTCAAACAGATGACATACAAATTTAATAAATAAATAAGAATAAAATAAAGTATTCTGAATAGAAAATAAAGTGTCTTTTGTAAGGATAATCTATAAGGCTATTATTATTGTTATTTATATTATGGTAATTTATATTGTAGACTTATCTAAAATTATACATAAAATTATATGAAAACTTCATAAAAATTATAAACCAAGTTCATATAATTGCATGTGTTTAGTCGCAGAAAGTTTCTCTTTGTTTTTCAATACAAATAGTCCAGTGGTGGGATTCAGATTTTTTTACTTCTGGTTCTGTGGGCATGACTTGGTGGCTGTGGCGGGGCAGGTTATTGCAAAATCTCCATTCCCTCCGCACTGACCTGCTTTCCAGCTCCATTCTCCTGGGCAGGGCAACCAAAGAAGAGCCCATTGATCAGCTGGGACTCAATGGAAGGCAATGAATAGATGGGGGCGGGCCAGTAAGAGGTGGTATTGGCCAGGTCTCCAAACTACTCAAAATTTCCACTACTGGTTCTCCAGAACTGGTCAAAACCTGCTGGATACCATCTCTGAAATAGTAACTTATGAACACAATGGAACTCAAAATCTCCGTTGCTCAGCGACACCGTTGTTAAGTGGATTTTGCCCCATTTTATGAACTTTCTCGTCACAGTTGTTAAGTTAGTCACACCATTGTTCAGTAAACCTGGCTTCCCCATTGGACTTTGCTTGTCCGAAGGTCACAAATGGGGATCACTTGACCATGGGACACTGCAGCCATCATAACTGTGAGTCAGCAGCTGCCAAGCACCTGAATTTTGATAACTCACTTGCAAGGATGCTGAGGCTCCAAATTTTGATCCCGTGACCCTGGGAATGCTGCAGTATTCAGATGTAAAAAACCAACCATGAGGTCACGTTGATAGCTCTTGAAAATGCGATAAAATTAGATTTGGCTAGTACTGTAATAAGAAACTAGCAGGGTGTTGTGGTTCACCGGCAGCCGGTGCAGTTGGCAGCGGAATCGGACAGTGGGGAAGAACGGGGACCAGTCAGGGAGACTGGAAAGGACTCGGATGAGGGTCCTGCATCCGATGCAGAGATGGGGCCAGGAGCTTCTGGGAGTGGGGTGCTGACTCCAGAGCCTCCAGAGTCTGGCAGCAGCAAGGAAGAGAAACAAGGGGAGCCTGTTCTCAGTGCGCGTGTGTGCAGAGCTGCTAGAAGGCAGGAGCAGCTGAGACAAAAAGGGCGACTCAAGATTAAGGCTGGGAGGTGATTGCCCCTCCCCTAAGTTATAAAGGACAGGCAAAGGTCAAGAAACCTTTGCAGGAAGCAAAGTTTCCTGAAGAACTCTGTTCTGAAGCTCTGTGTGGACTTCATACTTAGGTTGGCTTTTTACAGTTAATTTGCACTTCAGTTGTTGGAAGCAACTCAGAGATGAGGATCATCCCTGACCTTTTGACCTTCCGGCACGCGTTGAAAACTCATTTATTTTATCAAGCCGGTCTGGCCTAGGGTTTTATAGGGTTTTAAATTTGGTTTTAATTGGTTTTAGTCCTTATTTTTAAACCCTTGTCTCGTTTTTATTATTCAGCCACGATATTTAATCTTTTTAATTGTTTTTAATTATTGTGTTGTTATTGTATTTTTTAATGGCTGTACACCGCCCCGAGTCCCGCAGGGAGCGGGGGGCGGTATATAAATCTTGTAAATAAATAAATGAATGAATGAATGAATGAGTGAGTGAATAAATAAATAAATAAATAAATAAATAAATAAATGAGATAAAGGCGGGTGCTTATCTTGAGAGACTTTTTGGGACTCATTACTGGCTGGGAATGAACATAATTCCCAGCGTTGAAATAAAACAAGAGTTGTTTTGACTAAGCGTTGCTTAATTACGGTCTCGTGAAGCTTTGGTCAGAACACAGGGAATCCTAGAAGCAGAAACTGGATTGAGAAGTTGGAAAAAAACCCACCTTAGATGGAGGCAGTGGCCATTCGACATTGGTGTTACTGACAAGAAAATAATAATTTCACCTTCTCCAACTTGGTCTCTGCTCGCTACCCATCCATCTTTTTGGTTATCGGATGGATGTCTTATTCTCATTGTGTTTCTTTGTCATTGTTTATTTTATTGTTCTCTTGTTTTACTTTGGTTTATTTTTCATTTTTCTTCCTTTTTGTTATTGTGAGCTGCCTAAAGTAGCCATCAAGTCAAAATAGTTGGCAAATAAATTTAATAATAATTGAATCTAAGTCTACCAAGTCTTAACGGGCGTGCATAAGTGCACCATTGTTCCTATCATCCCTGTCCTATTGTCCCCATTTATTCGTATCTATTTCCTGTATTTATACATGTTTATTCTTTATTATCTTGTAAGCGATTGACAAATCAAATCAAATCAAAATAAATAAGTCCCTTGGGGGCAAACTGGATTTGAGGAATGTCCTTGACTTACAACAGTTCATTTAGTGACCATTCAAACACTACAATAGCACTGAAAATAGTGACTTACGACTGTTTTTTACAATTATGACCGTTACAGCATCCCCTGATCAAAATTCAGATGCTTGACCACTGGTTCATACTTATGACCCCTTTTACAACCTTCTGACAAGTAAAATGTCAACTCATAAAACATTTTGTATACATGTTTTATAGTTGAAAAAAGAAAGAAGGAGGGGAGTTTCAAAGAGCAGGCAGCAGTGTGGAATCGAAAGTACCTTCCTTTCATATTTTTCTTCAAAGACTGATTAGATGGCTGAAGATTCTGCCACGCAAAAATCTAATTGGAGAGCATGATTGATGACTCTTTGCTGTGGATGTGTTTTGTGGGATGATTTATTTATTTATTTTATTTATTTTGTCAAACAATTATTAGATAACAGGTATAAGTATAAACATGGTTATAAATACATGAAATGGATACGAATAAGAAAGAAAGAAACAATAGGACAGGAACGGTAGGCACGTTTTGGTGAACTTATACACACCCCCTACAGACTTCTTAGGAAAGGGGTGAGGTCAATAGTAGACAGTCTAATGTTGAAGATTTTGGGGTTTGGGGAAGAAACCACAGAGTCAAGTAGAGTATTCCAGACATTGACTACTCTGTTGCTGAAGTCGTATTTCCTGCAATCAAGTTTGGTGCGGTTTATCTTTAGTTTATATCTATTTTGTGCTCTTGTATTGTTTTGGTTAAAGCTGAAATATTCATTGATAGGTAGGACATTGCAATATATAATTTTATGTACTATACTTAGATCAAACCGAAGGCGGCGTAGTTCTAGGTTGTCTAGGTCTAAAATTTCAAGTCTGGTGGCATAAGGTATTCTGCTATGAGTAGAGGAGTGGAGAACTCTTCTTGTAAAATATTTCTGGACTTTCTCAATTGTATTAATATCAGATATGTGATGCGGATTCCAGACTGATGAGCTGTATTCAAGTACTGGTCTAGCAAATGTTTTATATGCTCTAGTTAGTAGAGTGATATTACCGGAGAAAAAGCTACGCAGAATTAGGTTAACAATTCTTAATGCCTTTTTGGCTATGTAGTTACAGTGGGCTCTAGCAGGTATCCAGAGATATAATAAGACCTTAGTTTTAGGAGTAGTTTATCGTGTACCACTGAATCAAAGGCTTTACAGAAGTCTATGTAAATTGCGTCTATTGCTTTGTCCTGATCAAGTTGTGTAGTCCATATGTTTTTACAATGTAAGAGTTGCAGATTACAGGACAGTTTCCTTCTGAAGCCAAACTGTTTGTTAGAGAGTAGATTGTTTGTCTCTAAGTGGAGGATAATGATACACCCAGAGGGGTGGGGTGGGGGAAGCAGGATCAAGGGTGACAGTGAATTACGTATCTCAGAGTTGGCTACACCCAGGTTAATGTTAGACGTAGAATGTTACCTTCAAATAAATATTTTTTAGTTTTGGGAGTATAGGTCAAGACTCATGATTTAACTGCCGGAATCTTGATACAAAGTCAATGAGGAAGCCAGATTCACTTAAAAACCATGAGACTTACAACTGCAACGATTCACTTAACAACTGTGACAAGAAAAGTCGTGAAATGGGGCAAAACTCACTTAACCCATGTCTCACTTAGAAGCATACGTTTTGGACGCAATTGTGATCGTAAGTTGAGGACTGCCTGTACTGCTCTTGGATCTTGACAGATGTCTGGTTTTCCTGCCCCTCGGAATCGATGGATTATAACATTTATCCTGATGTGGGTTTTTTGGGAATCATGCTGCAATGAAAATTCACATCTTAGAATCAGGTTTCTAGGGCTGGAAGGGACCTGGGAAGTCTTCCAGTCCAACCCCCTGCCCAAGGCAGGAGTCCATCGCAAACAAATAATCCCAAAGGTGCTTTCAAAAGGCAACTGGACTTTGTTTTACCTTGAAGACGTTTCGTTTCTCATCCAAGAAGCTTCTTCAGTTCTGACTGGATGGTGGAGAATCTGATACGACACCACCTATCTCCTGTTTACAACCAAGATGATTAGACTGGGAGCTAAAACGTATGAAGAACGGTTGCAGGAAGTGTGTATGTCAAGTCTAGTGAAAAGAAGGACTAGGGGTGACATGATAGCAGTGTTCTGATATCTCAGGGGCTGCCCCAAAGAAGAGGGAGTCAAGCTTTTCTCCAAAGCACCTGAAGACAGGAAAAGAAGCAATGGGTGGAAACGAATCAAGGAGAGAAGCAACCTAGAACTAAGGAGAAATGTCCTGACAGTGAGAACAATTAACCAGCGGAACCACCTGCCTCCAGAAGTTGTGAATGCTTCAAAACTGGAAGTTTTTAAGAATATGTTGGATAATCATTTGTCTGAAATGGTGTAGGGTTTCCTCCCTAGGCAGGGGGTTGGACTAGAAGACCTCGAAGGTCCCTTTCAACTCTTCTCTTCCACTCCACTCCAGTTCCACACCCATTTGCACTATTTAGGTGACTTTGAAGGCACAGATCAACTTCCAAGTGGCCTCAACAACTCTCAGGAAGGGTACTAATGACCAGATGACTGGAAGGACTATAAATCCTTCCATTCTCCACCATTCAATTAGAGCTGAAGAAGCTTCTTGGGTGAGAAGCGAAACATCTTCAAGAGGGGGAAAAAACGAAGTCCAGATCCCTTTTGAAAAATCACCTTTGAGACATCTATGACTCGGATGACTGAGAATCTCCATAGCCATCTCAGACAAATGGATTTCACTCTGCAACAGGAAAGTAAATAATTTTCTATACAGTAACTCTTGTTCTCTTATCATGTTCTGCAATAGGAAAGCAGCTTAGTTCTTGCACAGATGGAATCCTCAACTTACAGCCACAAGATGAAGCAGAAAATTTGTCACTGCAAGCTGCATTGTTGCTAAGTGAAACATTGGGTAACCTCCACTCCTCTTTCTACTTCTGTTGCATGTAGACGGGTTTAGGAAAGTGGTAAACATCGAACAAGGCGGACTTGTGAAACCTGAACGTGATGATACGGAATTCCAACATCTTTATTTCCTACAAGGCCACGAACATCTTTTGGAGCTGATCAAAAGGAAGGTAGGAGATGCCTTGTTGACATTCGGCAAAATTCACCCAGGATGTGAGGACCCAGGGTGGGGATACAAAATAAACACAGTCACAGAAAACAGGTGAAGCCCCTTTTATTCCTTCACTTTGCTTCCAAGCTCCAAATATCCTTGAAGGAAGACAAAAAACTCCCACACAAGCAGTTACAAGAAGGAGGAAAAAAAACAACACAAACCAGGCAAGATAAGAGCTGGAGGACGTCCACAGATAACACACACTGGGAAGAACGCCAAACTCAGAGAGGAACCATAAACTAGAGTTATTTCCATGCTTTGTTTCCAGCGTTCGCCCATACGAATGTCCATCCTCTTATCCAGTTGTCACAGCTGCAGCCCATGAAGAGGATCAAGGCCCTCTCCTCCCCAGTAGACCACGTCTCTCCCTTATCCTCTCCTCCCTGCCTGCCCTAGGATGGAGAGGGGATGGGCCTGGGTCCTCTTCTGACTGCTCAGCCGGCCTCTGCCCTTCCCCAGCCTCCTCCACAACCTCCGGAGCCACACTTCTACTCCCTGTCGGCTGTTCCTCCTCTCCCTCAGAGTCAGTCTCCACCAGGGGCATGACATAGGAGCTGGGAATCCGTTCCCTTGTTTGGAAATTTGGCGGTATATTGTGTTTGGACAAAGGAGTGGTGCGCTGGTCTAGAAGTGAGGCTCTCTCCTCACAATCAGAAGGCTGTGAGTTCAATCCTAGGTTAGAGGCAGATATTTCTCTCTCTGGGCACAGTGAGACTATATCTGCTGAACAAAACTCCGCATTGGTGACAGGAAAGGCATCCGGCCAGTAAAACACTCTGCTAGCTCCATTCAGTTGCCCGGACTCCTGCCAGCAAGGGATTATGGGGTCGTTAAAAGAAAATGATTGTGTTTGGACAAAACAGCAGCCGTGAAAGCGATTTTCCTTTTCACACACACAAAAAGCTTCCATTGGCCAGTGTGGCCGGTCCCCGCTCCCATTTATTGTGGGGAAGTAAAGTTGCATTGGCAGCACACCAGCACTTCCCTTTGTATGGCCAGAGTGGGCAGGGCCAAATATTTCAGCTCTATCGTTTGCTTTGTGGGAGGGCTGGAAGGATTTCAAGGTAAGTTCCTTAATACTTACATATTCCACATCCTCTGAAGAGACCAAACCCATTTAGGTCCTTAACTCTTCAGCTGAAGGAAGTCCTTCCTGAGAGGAGATACTGTTCCTCTCTCTTTCTGTGCATTCCAGCAACCATGACTTTGCTCTGTTGGACCAGACAGTGGGACATATTCCAACACAACAGGGTTGGGATTGGGAGTTGGCACCTTTCAGGGGTGTTGAGCAGCATTTTCTTATCATCTAGAGCCAGGTGTCTCCAAACTTGGCTACTTCTAAGACTTGAAGGCTTCAACTCCCAGGATTCCCCATGGCTGGCTGAGGAATTCTGGGAGTTGAAGTCCACAAGTCTTAAAGTTGCCACGGTTGGAGATTCCTGCTCTAGAGTTTGGAGGATACCAAACTTAGCTGTAGCTATGATGACCCATCCTGCCCCCTTTATTTTTGGAAACTGGGTTTGTTGCTCTTCTCTTCCACCTCTTTTGTTCCTTCAGGTCTCTGTGGTGAAAAGTGAAGAGACCAAGATGCGCCAAGAAGACCTCAGTAGGCTCTTGTATGAGATCCAAGTCCTCAGGAACCAGCAGGAGATGATGGAGTGTCAAGTTCAGGATGTGAAACAGTAAGTCTTCAAACATGGCATCTACCACAGGACTTCATGGCATGTACCCTGTTTCTCCCAAAATAAGACCTACTCTGAAAGCAAGTCCTAGCTTTATTATTTTTTTTACATGTGCACCCAATATCTCAGCCAGTCCTTGAGTATTGAAGGTTTGTCCTGAAATGAATACAAACTCCAGCTCCTTTGTCGTGCAATGATGGTTTATTCATTAGCTCATCAAACACCAAATATCCTTCTCTGACAAGAAAGGCTAAAAGCCAGACTAGGTTAGAGTTGGGTTTCCCTTTCCTTTTATTACCATTATCATGTGGTACACCCCACCACACCCAGGCCTATATGTAGTTCTAGTTCTGCCCATACCTAAGCCATTATCCCTAAATGCTATTAACCCTATAACATGTCTCTATCCCTACCCTATTCCGACCCTCACTAACTCATCCCCACCTGGTGCCACCTTCACCATGTTTTCACCAAAGGCTTAATTACCACCTATATGTGCCCCAATCCCCTCTAACAATATGCACCACATCAATACATGAAAAGAGCCACTTTTAGCAGCCCCGCAGTTGTTTCAGAATCCATCCTCCATCCCCGCAGTTGTTGCAGAATCCATCCTCAGCTCTGCTGAGTCATTCCAAAGCCATCAGCCAGCACACAAGCAGAAATAGAAGTTCGGCGGCAGCAGAGATAAGGTGACATGGCCACCTGACTTGCTGAGAGGCATATTCGAAGCTGACGGGCTCCGAGTAGACTCAGAGCCTGACACCTTACCCCCAAAATAAGCCCTAATTAAGATCCCACCCATCCAGAGTGCACTGGTAAAAATTAAGCTAGGGTGGGTATGGGGGTGGTTGGAGCTGCCCTACTACTTACCTTTGGACAGTTGTAGCCAGTCCTCACATACCGCGACACCTGCCTTGCCGGCCCATTTCTTCTGCAGCCAGCAAGGCTTTCCTGAAGGCCTCTGGAGTTGGTAACAAAGCTCTGGATCGATCCAGAGCTCTGTTATCAGCTGCAGGGGCCTTCAGGAAAACTTTGATGGCTGCAGAAGAAGTTCCTGAAGGCGTCTGACAGAGAAAAGGAGGCCAAGGGTGACGCAAGCAAGTGAGATTAGTCAGTGGATGACATCCCCCGATCCCCACTTTGTGCAGGCATAGAGGCATTTGCACAGGCGCAGGGGCATTCCAACGCACCTCCTGCAAGCCTGCACTCTCCCGGTCGCTTCAGCAGCTGCCACACGGCACTATTCTGTGCCGCACAAAGCAGCTGTGCTTCAAAAGCAGAGGATAAAGGTGAGTATAGGAGCCTGGGAAGGTGGATGGGCCCAACAGCAGAGCGTCGGAAGAGAACCTGTTCGGTCTCCACTGCTCATCAGCGCTACCGGCTCGGCAGAACCAGGCTGAACCGGTAGAATACCACCACTGCATGGATTTTAGCTTGTACTACTCAGAAAGTCTGATCCAATCCTTGTTCTGGCAGAGAGGGATGATACCAGCCGAACTGAACTTGTCTAAGCCCCCAGGTTGAGCATGGTTGCATAGAAATAAATACAAACCTCTGGATGGTCTTGAGGAGCCCTCAGTCAGCTGGGTGTTAGCGCAATAACTCTTCTCTTTTCAGGCAGAACGAGGTTTTGTGGAAGGAAGTTCTGTGTCTCCGGCAAAACCATTTGCAGCATCAGAAAGTGATCAATAAGGTAACAAGGGGATTGAGACTGTTGGAGCACCAGTGAGACATATTCTCAACATGTGGTGGGCTTACACTTGGGTTTGCTTAAGTGTGTTTTCTTTGAGTAGGTGTAGGAGAGCAGGCAGAGCTGAGGGAGTGGAGTTAAGCATGTCATCAGCTTAGAATCATTACATTCCCACAAATGAATCAATCCAACCCCTCTTGAATTCCATTGGCATTTACTTGATGCCAATTTAGAACTGACTGTTAGTTGGCTAGATTCTTGGGTACAGATAGATTAATCTATATAGATTAATCTAGATTAAGGTCAAGCATGAAGGATCAGGACCAGACATTAAGTTGCAGTCCGGAGAATTTAGTCAATGAAAGTTCAATATTAATACTAACTTTTTGCCAGATAAGGATCAATGGAATTCAAAAGGGCTTGGACATGGATCATTTGTGGCAACATAATGTTTTTAAACTGATAACATGCTTAATTCCATCCCCCATAGCTCTGCCTGCTCTTCTTTTACCTCAAGCTATCCTTAATTGGACTTGTGATGACCCAAAGGGGCGTGGCACAAAGGCAACACAGTCAAATAAGCAAGAAGAGTCCCTTTAGTACCTCCAACTTTGCCCCTAATGTCCAGGTTACCTTTGGCTGGAGAAAAAACTCTCCCAGGAACAGTCTTTAAGTGGAGGAAATTCAGTCCGAAAACAAAGTACATACAACTTTGCTGTCCCCAACTTCCTTTTTAAACACTGTATTCCCAGCTGCAGCTAATGAAGGGAATCAGGGCCCTTTCCTACCCCGTAAGCCACGCAACTCACGTTGCTCCCTTCTCTGTTCCTCCCTGCGTGCCCTAGGATGAAGAGGGGGTGGGCCTGTGTCTTCCTCTGAATTCCCTCTCCCTCGTTCTACCTCTGCCCACCCAGACTTTGCCCTTCCCCAGTTTCCTCCACAGCCAACGGAGCCATACTCCCATTCCCTGTCAGCTGCTCGGCCTCCCCCTCCGAATCAGATTCCGACAGGGGTATGATAGGACTTTTCTCTCATGCTGACTCTGGGTTGAGGTCTGCAAGCCACAATGCTTCCTTTGTGCATTTACTAAGCCTAGGATAAAGTCTGCTGCTTTGTGGAACACTCTTCCCATTGAGAACCGGCAAGCCCCTATCTTTTAATTACTGTTTTGCAACCTTGGCAACTTGAAGATGTATGTGGACTTCAATTCCCAGAATTCTTAGTTGGCTGGGGAATTCTAGGAATTGAAGTCCATGCATCTTAAAGCTGCCAATGTTGAGAAATCTGATTTTAACTTTCCAAAAGTTATAAAGAGAGGGGTTTTCCCCACCCTCCAAGCTTTGAGACAGGGTAAAGATGGAGTCGGTACAGAGTTTTGTGTGTCTCATCAAAAGAGTTTGATGATGGAGCCAGATTTTTCCCCTTCTGTTTTTATTTTCTGGTACTTTCTTACACAATTTTGTTTTTATATTGGTTGCGAGCTGCCCGTGGTTCTGATTTTGAAATGGACAACTCTCCAAGTATTATAAATAAATGTGTGTTTGCCTTGGTGCAAATGTCAACTCCTTGGAAGACTTAATGTTCACTTGTAGAATTTAGCTTAAACCAAAATTATCTCAACCATCCACACAAGCTTGCCTATGGGATAAAGCAGCTTTTTCTATTCATGCTGGCTGCGATTTCCAGGTGTTTGTGATTTCACCTGAGTTGTGGGTGCACCATTGCCAAAGGTGCTTTTTTTTCCTCCAAAAGGCAACTGGACTTTCTTGTTCTTTTTCCTTTGAAAACGTTTCCTTCCCGTCCAAGAAGCTTCTTCAATTCTTCCACTTAGAACTGAAGAAGCTTCTTGGATGTGAAGCGAAACGATTTCAAAGACAAAAAACCGAAGAAAATCCAGTTGCCTTTTCAGGGAAAAAAAAAAATAGCATCTTTGGGACATCCATGTCCTGGAGCAGAAGTCTCCAAACTTGGCAACTTTAAGACTTGTGGACTTCTACTCCCACAATTCCTCAGCCAGCATAGTGGAAGTCCACAAATCTTAAAGTTGCCAAGTTTAAGGACTCCTGTCCTGGAGGTTTGCTAGACTGGACAACTCATCAGGTGTAGCTCCATTCAAAATCCAAGAAAGAAAACCTTAGACTCCGTTATTGTAGAGAAAAGGACTTCTACTGAATTGGGAATGGTAGCATCAGAAGAAATACAAGATCTGAGGCAATAGGCATAAAAATCACATATAGAAAATTATCCCATGTTTCCACCACCAATAGTTCAAACTGGCCATCCAATCTGAGCTGTGTATAATGTCATGTGGGTGCATATTCAGGTGGCCCACCAGAGATCCGTGAGAAAATTTTGGTGGTCCGCAGAGAAATCTCACCCCCAGAGCACCCCCCAAAGCAATTAATCCAGGCTGTGTGGGAACACAAGGCTGCGCTGCCCACACGAACCCTCCCCGCTCACTCACTCCTTACCCGGCAAACTTGTCTGCTAAGTTGCTATTTTTCCTTTTTTCCCCCCCAACCATCAGCTGTTCTGCTGTGCTGGGAGATTTAGATTAGCTAGAAAGCAGGAAATTGTTTGATTTCTTGCTTTCTAGCTAATCTTTAGATCTTCGGCTCTGCTTTTAAGCAGAGCCGAACCTTCCTTAGGACTGAAGGTTCTATTATTCAGTTGCAGATTGAGATAGATAGATCACTGAATGATTCTGTGAGCAACTCAATCTGCCTGCCTGCTTTGCCTGATTTTGGGTAAAAGTTGCTCTTTTTTAATAAAAAAAATCAATATTTACATAAATATTTATAATATTTACATACAAGCCATGCCCAGCCAGTCACATGACCACCAAGCCGCACCCACAAATTAGGCCACACCCAAGAACCGGTTGTTAAGAAATTTGAATCCCACCCTGCCTATGTGTGTTTGTGTGTATGAGAGAGAGAGAGAGAGAGAGAAAGGGAGGGAGAGAGAGGGGGTTAGATCAGATCTCTCTCTCTCTCTCAACATCAGCAAGCCACCGTCAGTCAAAATTCATATTAAAATTATTAGTTTGGTGGTCCCTGAGGTCCAAAAGGTTGGCGACCCCTGGTCTAGACAAGCAAGGCTCTTCAAACTTGGCATGTTTAAGACTTGTGGACTTCAACTCCCAGAATTCCCTGAGCTAACATGACTGGAGGAGGAATTCTGGGAGTTGAAATCCACAAGTCTTAAAGCTGCCAAATTTGAAGACCCCTGGCCTAGAGAGATAAGAGGCTACATCTGTGCAGTAAGCAAGAAAGCATAGTCAAGAAATAGAATGGGGAACGTATTACCATGTGTGGTGGTGCTGCAAAAAAAATGCAGGAATATTGGCTTAGGACAGTGAAGTGGCTGGAGGAACTGTTGGGTTTTAAAGTAGATCACCTACCAGAATGTTTTCTCTTAGGAATTATGTCCAAAAGTATATAAGAAAGATGAGCTTTATTTGATTATACACATTCTTACTGCAGCAAGGATAGCGTTTGCCCAGAACTGGAAAGAGACAGTTATATCAAGTGAAGAAGTAATAAACCAAATCTTGCTATACGCTGAAATGGACAAGTTAACTCTAGAAAGGAAAAACAAAGATGAATTGGCATATTACGCAATTTGGGATAAATTCTATCATCGGTGGGAGCAGAGAGGAAGGTCTTCATTTGGGAAATGAGTAGTTGAAAGGGTAAATGATTGGATGAGATGAAAAGAAAACAAATGATGTTAGAAATGTAATATATGAATGAACAAATGTATATACTGTATTTATACAGTTGAATAATTGTTTATAGGAAAATATATATGAGATAGTGACCCCAAATCACGTCAAACCGACTTCACCATGTTCAATGTTTTTAATTGTTTTGTTTAATAAAAAGAAAGAAAGCACCCCAACTTTTACATTTCACCAACTTAAATCTCCAACTCCCTTCCCCCCCCCCCAATAAGGCCCAATTATTCTTCCCTCCCCCGTTTCTATGGCAGCCAGAAAGACAAGCAAAAGATGAATTCTTGGAGGCTGACATAACCATTTGACCAGAGCAGTGTAATGTCTCCTGCCTTGGGCAGGGAGTTGGACTAGAAGACCTCCAAGGGTCCCTTCTATCTCTATGATTCGGTCAAAGTCTATGAAATGCAGGGAAATACCGTTTGGGCCAAGCAGGTGCTGGCTTAGGTGTTTATTCAGTAGGTTGTCCCTGCAAGCAGAAGGGGAACACCAGGCATTGAGAGAGAGAGAGGGAGGGAGAAAGAGAGAGAGATGGAGGGAGAGAGGTAGGGGGAGAAGGAGAGAGAGAGAGGGGCTGCCTTATTGTCTGCTGACTGATATTTTCCCCAACAGCTGATTCAATTTCTGTTTGGCCAGCTCCAGTCCAGTCCCAACAGCCCTGGGATAAAGAGAAAACGGTGAGTACCCTCATGTGATGCCTATGTGAGCAAAGAACTCTTGGGGGGGTGGGGGTCTCTCTTCTCTTGCAGAGCGTGGAGCTGTTTCAAAGGGCAGAGCTGGTCATGGGGATCTGAGCAGGGCTGGAACTGATGAGTCAGAGCTGCTGAACTGGCTGATTCAGGGCCCTGCGACAGGCACCCGGTCAGCTGCTGTTGGCCTTTGTGTGGAATCATCATGCTGGGCTGAGGAAGAGGAGGCCAATGCCGAAGGGTTGGGGTGGTGGAGGCAAGGCAAGCTGCTTCACCAACCCCATCCCATGGGACGAGCTGCTCAGAGCTCTGAGGGGTGAGGGAGATCTACCTGGATTGGATTGAAATGAGGTCACCTTGAGGGGTGGGGTGGGTTTTTTGGGGGTCCACCTCACTCATAGGATGCTCTGGGATAGCCAAAAGGGGCTTGAGAACATTATGAGGGTTTGTGGGAGCAGTTTATCCATCCTTGTCCAACCATCGTTGAAAGAAAAGAGATTGGACCAGCACTCAGATAATCAGAGTTGGAAGGGACCTTGTAGGTCATCTAGTCCAACCCCCCACACACACCTAAGCAGGAGACCCTACACCATTTCTGACAAATGGCAGTCCAATCTCTTCTTGAAGGTCTCAAGTGATGAAGCTCCCACAACTTCCGAGGGCAACTTCTGTTCTATGGGTTGGTTGTTCTCATTGTTGGAAAATTCCTCCTTATTTCCAGGTTGAATCTCTCCTCGTTCAGTTTCCATCCATTATTCCTTGTCTGGCCTTCAGGGGCTTTGGAAAATAGCTTGACCTCTTCCTCTCTGTGCAGCCCCTCAAATACTGGAAGACTGCTCTCCTGTCTCCCCTGGTCCCTTCACTACTAGCCATACCCTGTTCCTGCAACCGTTCATCATACGTTTTAGCCTCCAGTCCCAAAATCATCCTGGTTGCTCTTCTCTGCACTCTTTCTAGAGTCTCAACATCTTTTTTTGTAGCGTGATGACCAAAACTGGATGCAGGATTCTAGGTGTGGCCTTACTTTATAGAATGGTATTAGTACCTCCCTTGATTTTGATTGTGTCCCTTTGTTAATGCAATTTAGGATTGCACTGGCTTTTTTTGGCTGCTGCACTCAGTCTTGTCATAAGTGGAAGAAGTTTTTTTCCCACACTTGGCAACTTTAAGATGAGTTGACTTCCACCCTCAGAATTCCCCAGTCAGCCTGTTTTAAGGCACAGACTTCAATTCCCAGAATTCCCCAGCCAGAGAATTTGTCCCTACCTAGTCTATGTCCATACAGTCTCTAGCCTGATTCATAAATTAAAAATAGGGTTTAGTCTTCCATTTACTGAGTAAACAAATAACAAGTATATAAATTTATGGAGTTATAAAGGCACCAGGCTAAAAACCAGGAGACTGTGAGTTGTAGTCCCACTTTATGCCCAAGCCAGATGTGTGATCTTGGACCAATCTCTGTCCCCCAGCTCTAGGAAACAAGCAATGGCAAACCTTCTCTTCCAGAATCTTGCCAGATCCAGATATCACCAAGACTAACTCAAAGGCACCATCAATAAATGAAATAATCTGTGATTAAGCTGTGGGAGCCACACATCAGGATGTGAGGATTAAACTGCCTTGCTTCCTATCTGCCCATAGGCCTCTCATGTTGGATGATGGGAACTCTGCCCCACAGGTGGCCAAATTCAGAAGACCTCTGCCTTTGGATCCCTTTCACGAGCCTTGCTACATTCAGCCTGTAAGTTTGGGAAGTGTGATCCGTCCAGCCTTTGGTTTCTAACCTGCTCTTGTTTTGGCTGACAACCGATTTGAGAGGTCAGTCGGCTCTTTGTTGGCCGTTTTCTGTCTTCTGCACAGAGGTGGATTTGTAGCTGTGCAGAAGCAGATAGATAAATTCCACAAAACATCCATAACAAAGTACATTTATTGGTTCATCAGGTATCCTCATAGCTCACATTTGTGATGAAGTTCTTCTTTAATGACCAACCCTTTGTATATCTGCCTTGCGGTAAAAGATGGTTATCTCCTAACCCATCTCGTAGCGATAGAAAGAAGCTGCAATGAGTTAGTGAGTTCAGGCAAAAGTGAACTCACCACGGGTCAATTCAGTGACCAATCAGGATTACAGATGTGGCCACATGACATAAACTACATTTCCCAAGATACCTTTAACTACATTTCCTTAAGGGGACAGCTCACAATTCCTAAGGAACTAACCAATTCCCATAGACTGGCTGGGACAGCACAGGCCGATTAGGTCTGTGGCCGGTGGTTTGAGGAGGTGATTTGAAGCAAAATTGTTCATGGGATTGTAATGGTCTGTGTGAAGAGATGGAGGGAGAGCCACCGACGGGAGGTCTGGTGTGTGAAACGTGTCTCAGGCCACAGAAGAAGGAGAGCATGGGAAGCATTTCAGAAGGGACCCTTCCTCGTTTTCCAGAAAGTAAAAGGAAAGAGGAGAGAAATACTTTCTTGAGAGTTTTGTAGTGATGATTCAGCATCAGAAAAATAAACACAGATGGCTGATGCTTCATTTAACATCTTTATAAACATAAGTAGATTTTACAAACCAGTTGTAGATTTCTCCAACCTGGAGCAAACTCAAGCAGAAACATGTTGCAAGTTCAGAGCAGAGCTCCAGTCTTCAGCAAGCAAGCAAGCTAGTTTCATCTTCAATAGACAGACTCGGAGCTTCACATAGCTGCAGAGCTGCAGAGCTTAACATCGAGCCACGCCTAAGTCACTTCTAATTTCAGTTTCCAGCCTAGGCTACTTCTAGTTTCAGTTTCCAAACTGTCCTCATTGACTGATTTAGTTGCTATGCCTATTCACTGGCTGACCTTGTTACCATGCTCTATTCCAGTTCATGAAGTATGTATACTGACGTATTTACGGTACCAATAGGAGAGAATATGTGTAGCTCAGGGTTGACATGAGAGGTCCTTCGGGCTCTTTGAGCATGGTGGTTTTCTTGCACATGTTTAATGACCCAGCTAGGTAACATCATCAGTGCTAGAAAGGAGGAGGAGGAGGAGGTGCTCTCTCAATTTGGTTGTTTTCTTGCATAGATAGATAAATAGATAGATATGGATAGATATAGAGATAGATAGATAGATAGATAGATAGATAGATAGATAGATAGATAGATAGATAGATAGATAGATAGATAGATAGATAGATAGAGATAGATATAGAGATTGATAGATAAATAGATAGATAGATAGATAGATAGATAGATAGATAGATAGATAGATAGATAGATAGATAGATAGATAGATAGATAGATAGATAGATAGATAGATAGATAGATAGATAGTAGATAGATAGATAGATATAGAGATAGATAGAGAGATAGAGATAGATAGATAGATAGATATAGAGAGATATAGAGAGATAGATATAGAGATAGATAGATAGATAGATAGATAGATAGATAGATAGATAGATAGATAGATAGATATAGAGAGATAGATAAATAGATAGATAGTTATAGATAGATAGATAGATAAATATAGATAGATATAGAGATATAGATAGATATAGATAGATATAAAGATAGATAAATAGATAGATATAGATAGATAGATAGATAGATAGATATAGATAGATATAGAGATAGATAAATAGATATAGAGATAGATAGATAGATATAAATAGATATAGAGATAGATATAGAGATAGATAGATAAATAGATAGATAGAGATAGATAGATAGATAGATAGATAGATTTAGATAGATAGATAGATAGATAGATAGATATAGAGATAGATAGACAGACAGACATAGAGATATAGGATAGATATAGAGATATAGATAGATATAGATATAGATAGATAGATAGATAGATAGATAGATAGATAGATAGATAGATAGATAGATAGATAAATAGATAGATAGATAGATATAGATATAGAGAGATAGATAGATAGTTATAGATAGATAGATAAATATAGATAGATATAGAGATATAGATAGATATAGATAGATATAAAGATAGATAAATAGATAGATATAGATAGATAGATAGATATAGATAGATATAGAGATAGATAAATAGATATAGAGATAGATAGATAGATATAAATAGATATAGAGATAGATATAGAGATAGATAGATAAATAGATAGAGATAGATAGATAGATAGATAGATAGATAGATAGATAGATAGATAGATAGATAGATAGATATAGAGATAGATAGACAGACAGACATAGAGATATAGATAGATATAGAGATAGATATAGATATAGAGATAGATAGATAGATAGATAGATAGATAGATAGATAGATAGATAGATAGATAGATAGATAGATAGATAGATATAGAGATAGACAGACAGACATAGAGAGATAGAGATAGATATAGACAGACAGACATAGAGAGATAGAGATAGATAGATGGACAGACAGACAGACATAGAGAGATATAGATATAGTATAGATAGAGAGATAGAGAGATAGATATAGCATGTCTATATGTGTATTATGTATGTGTACTTTTGAGAGTAGGCAACAGAATTTCATTTTTAATGTGTGCCAGTGTACCCATAGTAAAAAATGACAATAAAGGTTATCTTAAACTCTTTCTCTCTTTAAAAGAGGTTGTAAAATCAAGTCAGTCACAGGAATTGAACCATTTTACGACTGTCACGACCTATGACCCTAATGGGTAGGCTCCATAATAGTCATAAGTCGAGGATTCCCTGTGTTCTTCCGGAGCTTCATCCGAATAACAAAAGATGTATTTCCACACCATAACCCCCCCCCTGCTTCCCTGTTTGTAGCCATCCGCAGAGCCTGCCTCGTGTTTAAACAACAGCCCTGTTCCGAGAGGAGCCATCATTTCTGATGTTTCTGAAGCTGCCCAGCCCAGTCCGGTGGCTTTACAGCTCCCTCCCAACAGTGAGAGGTAAATAATGAAATGAAAATAGTGGGGAAATGAGGGAGGAAAAATAAAAGAAGTGTAAAGGGGGGGTGGGGGGGAGAGAGAAAAAAAGCATGGACTTCTAACTCTTTTCAGCACATTAAAATAAGATAGAAACAATACAGCTTCAACGTTTTACTTTTACACACTAATATGTATTAAAGCCATGTCTGTAACAACAAACTTATCAACACAACCCAAAGTTAAAAGTTTCATTTGTTTCCACCTGGAGCACAAAATCCAGAAGCAGTTTCCAAATAGAAACAAAGTGTGTTCTTGTCTTTGGTTAAAGCAGTCAGTTTAGCCATCTTGGCTAGTTCCATCAGTTTTTCCAGCCATTTATCCAGTATGGAACAAGGTTAACCTGTTACTAAATTCACCATTGATTGTCCTCCATAGCTCTTCCCCATACATATTTCTATTCCAGTTCCCGTAAATCTCCAGCCAAGATGTCCAATTTGGTTGCTTTAGTTCAGCTGGACATCAAAGTGACATGCACATCATGTCACAAGGCTTTGGAGTCCTAATGGACGATCCCTTAAATATGAGCCAGCAGTGTGGAGCAGCAGCCAAAAAAAGCGAATACAATCCTTGGTTATATAAACAGAGGCATGGAATCAACAGTGTTTGTACTGTTTTATAAAGCCTTAGTAAGGCCAAAATTGGAATACTGCATCGAGTTTTGGTCACCACATTACAAAAACAATGTTGAGACTTTGGAAAAAGTTCAGAGAAGAGCAACTAAGATGATTAAAGGCCTGGAGGCTAAAACATATGAAGAACGGTTGCAGGACTTGGGTATGGCTAGGCTAGAGAAAAGAAAGACTACAGGTGATGTGATAGGAGTATTCCAGTATCTGAGGGGCTGCCGCAAAGAAGAGGTCAACTTATTTTCCAAAGCACCCGAAGGCAAGACAACGAACAATGGATGGAAACTAATCGAGGAGAGAAGCAACCTGGAATTAAGGAGAAACTTCCTAACAGTGAGAACAATTGACCAGCGTGGAACGGCTTGCCTTCGGAAGTTGTGGGTGTGTCAGATGATGCTCCATTCAAAATCCAAGACACTCTTAGACTCCATTGTTACAGAAGAAAGGAACTTTTACTAGAAATCAAGTGGTAGCATCAAAAGAATTCAAGATCTGAGAAATTACTCATGGAAAACACATATACAGTGGTACCTCTACTTACGAAAGGCTCTAGTTACGAAAGTTTCAGGTTACAAAGCGCCTCTTCGAGAAAATATCGTCTCTACTTACGAATATGTTTCAAGATACGAAAGGCTTTGTTGGAAAATGGCGCGTCCGAGCTGCTCTGCCATTGGTTATCTTCCTGGCATCCCATTGGCTAGGAGGGATCTTTGTGTACACACCGCGCCGCGTTCTCAGTCTCACGCTAGCAATCCAGCAAAGCACGAAGTAATAACGAAGAATTACTGTCTGAATTTCGGGGGCTTGGAACGGATTAGGGCATTTACAGGTAAAATGCGTCTCTACTTACGGAATTTTCAGGTTACGAAACGGCTTCCGGAACGAATTAATTTCGTAAGTAGAGGTACCACTGTACAAAGTGATGGCAACGTTCCCACCCACTATAGTTCAAACGCCCCATCCAATCAAAGATGTGTATAATGTCATATGGGGCATCTTCAGGTGGTGATGCAGACATCTGGCTGTTGACCGACTAGTTTGATAAAGATCTACAGTTGTGCAGTAAGCAAGCAAATAAGCATAAACAATAAAATTTTCCCCAAGTTATGCAATTTATTCTGTAAAGCCTCCAGCACACTTCCCACTCCACAAAGCCCAAATGATTCACCCTCCCCCCATTACTATAGCAGCCAAAGAGATAGCGAAAGAAAGGAGTCTTGAAGGCTGACAGGGTGCTTCATCCCTGGAGGTCTTTAAGAAGAGATTGGACAGCCATTTGTCCAGAATGGTATAGGATTTCCTGCTTAAGCTGGGGGTTGGACTAGAAGACCCACAAAGTCCCTTCCGGCTGTGTTCTGACACATTATAACATCATATTAACTCTTCCCCACCATCCCAACCATTGTGGATACCTCATCATTGGCAGAAGACATCTGCCTGGGGAAGTGTGCTCAGATGGAACTGATTTTACTCTTGTTGATTCCTACAATTTCTACATTGGGATTCTAATTCCATTCCAGCTGGCACATAATTTAAAACCAATGGCAACCCCTCCACATTATCTACCATACTGTTAAATAACATCCCTCAAAGGCTCTCTTCCAAAGACAGATTTCCCCATTCCTGTGGAAACTCACCAGAGGAATGATGGTCCGCATACAGGAAAGTAGGTTTCTCCAAAGGTCGGCTGTTACCGTTTCTCACCGGTTCAGGCGAACCGGTAGTTAAGATTCTGTGCAGTTTGGTGAACTGACAAATCCCACCACTGGTTGGCCACTTGTTTTTCAGTCATTTTTTGGCCATTTTTTGAACCAAAAATGGCCCCCAAATGGCCTGAAAATGGCCAAAAGGTGCCCCCAAAACAGCAAAAAACAGGGTGGAAAATGGATGGGGACAGGACCAGCCAGTGGCAGGATTAGCCCCAACCGGTTGAATCCTACCTCTGCCTTTGAAGAGAGTGGCTGGGAGGCGGAGCTGAGCGTGATGAGTGATGTCACCCACCCAGTCACATGACCAACCAGCCATGCCTACCAGCCAGAGAACCGGTTGTTAAATTATTCTAATCCCACCACTGAGTTTCTCTACAGCAGGGGTTTCCAAACATGACAACTTTAAGACTCGTGGACTTCAACTCCTAGCGATGTTGGCTGAGAGTTGATGTCCACAAGTCTTAACAGTTGCCAAGCTTGGAGGCCCCTGCTCTGCAGGTAGGAAGCCACCCCTGATAAGTTCTTCTGCGTCATCCTTGCAGATGTTTTCAGATGAAAATAGTTACTGGGATGTGTTTGGGCTGTTGTTAGGAAGAGGAAGAGTCTGGAGCCAATTGAGTGGACCAAAGGAAGGCAGAACATGGGGACAACTTATTTATCATTCCAGGGAAACCAACCTTCTGCTGATCAAGGAAGAAGCCGCTGGTCCAGATAGGAAAGCTGCATTCACCAGTCCTGCTGTTCCTTTGGTTGGATACAACCCCTGTCCAGAGCCGCCTGTGCTGCCCATTACTGTGGTCCAATCGGTCTTAGATGGGAGGACAAGGTGTGATGATTTGCAGCCAATGTGTTTGCAGCCCCAGGAAAGACGATCATTTTTGGACAGGTGAGGCACAGGCGTGCACCCAGCATTGTTGCAGTGTAATCCCGCTCTCTTAGGCTGCAGCTCTGATAACCCCCAAACTATGGTGTTCTTCAGTCATGCCGGTTGGGAGTTATGGAACCGAGCCCAGAACAGAAACACGGATTGCAGGTAGTCTTCAAAATTCGACGGTAATGGAGCCTGCTTATTACAGTCGTAACATGGGTTGGTGACATGGTTTTTTTTTTACACCCTTTTTTTGCAGTGGTTGTTAAGACAGTCACTGTGCTAAAGTGAACCCGCAGTTGTTAAGCAAATGGTTCACTATGGGTGTGGTTTTGCCAAAACTGGAAATGAATAGGAGACACTGCAAACACCCATGAATGCAGGGATGTAATTCTACCGGTTTGGACCGGTTCTATAGAACCGGTTGTTATGATATTGTGAAGTTTGGAGAACTGGCAAAAAACAGGGGGGAAGAGTGGTTGCTGCAAAAAAAAGAAGCCACGCCCACCTATCCACACCCACAGAACCGGTTGTTAAAAAAATTGAATCCCATCCTTGCATAAATGTAGTGGCTGGTGTTTGGTCACATGATTACGAAGGGCCCCCCTAACACTCAACATTTCAAATCTGGGTCATAGCTCCCCTTTTTTTTCGGTGAGTTGTAATTTTGAATGGTTGCCAAGTTACCCATCATAACTTGAAGGCTGCCTGTAAACCTTTGGGGTTGCCCTCTGTATATTTTCATAAGGGATGATCTCAAAATCCTGAATTTAAAGTTGACTCCTGTTTTCTTTGTTGTCCCTGATCTGCTGGAGATCATCCCGTTCACATGTTGAAATTTTGTAAACTTTTGGTAAGCTCTTAAACGACAACGCTCCTATGTCGTACTAGAATACTGAAACGCTGTTAGTTCTAGATTTGACATCTGAGAACTGGTGAAAAATTTCAGGGGAGAATACTGAAATACATGAGGGATTTGGCGATTTTGGGGGGAGTTGGTGAAGCTGCCACAAAGAGGAGGGGGTCAACTTATTCTCCAAAGCATCAGAAGGCAGGACAAGAAACAATGGATGGAAATTAATCGAGGAGGGAAGCAACCTGGAATGAAGGAGAAACTTCCTACCAGGGAGGACAATTCACTAGTGGAATTTCTTGCCCTCAAATGTTGTAGGGGCTTCATCATTGGGGTTTTTAAGAAGAGACTGGACAGTCACATGTCTGAAATGGTATATATGGCCTCCTGCCTGAGCACGGAGCTGGACTAGAAGACCTTCAAGGTCCCTTCCAGCTCTATTCTGATTGATCTGAACATCACCTGATTTTTTTTTGCTGGACAGCTGTTTTTTTTTTCTTTCTTTCTTCAGAACAGTCATACCTGATCTCTGGGATGGGGCTGATCTGAATTTGGAAGGCTTTCAGATCTTTCTAAGAAACCCGCAGTATACTCTGGAAACCAACAGATCTTTGGAGGTAAATTCCCTAAGCTGGCTGCGGGAATTCTGGGAGTTGAAGTCCCACAGGTCTTAAAGTTGCCAAGTTTGAAAAACATCAGGTTAGAGATATCTACAAGAGGGGTTAAAAAGAAAACCAGGGATGTTCTACCTGTGTGATTACAGGTAGTCTTTGACTTATGACTTATGACCACAATTAAGCACAAACATGTTATTAAGCAAGATCTTTCTTAAGTGAGTTTTCCCCCATTTTATGACGTTTCTTGCCACAGTTGTTAAGTGAATCACTGCAGTTGATAAGTTAGTAACCTGATTATTAAGTGAATCCGGCCTCCCCATGGAGTTCATTTTTCAGAAGGTCAACCTTGGGACATAGCAACAGTCATAAGTACGAAACAATTGCCAAGCATCTGAAATTTGATCACATGATTGTGAGGATGCTTCAAAGGTCGTAACGGTGAGAAACGGTCGTAAGTCACTTTTTCCAGGGCCATTCTAACTTTGAACGGTCACTAGATGAACTGTTGTAAGTCGAGGACTACCTGCATTTAAGAGAGTGGAATTCCTGCCCTCTAATACAATGGTTGATGGGAAAGTTGCAAGCCCTGCTTCAAACTCGGAACAAGCGTGGTCAGTTAAAAAGGCTTCCTGAAACATCCTGTAATTGTGTTGTGAACAGTTTGTTGCGTCCCTTTTAGAGTGGAGAAAACCGGGGTGAGATTCTATCGGTTCGGATCGGTTTGAGCGAACCGGATGTTAAGTTTTCATCTTGTTCGCTGAACCGGTATTTCAACTGACCGGCTGGTGCCGCCCACCCTTTCCCCTCCCAGGAGTGTCCACGTGATGCAGGTAAGTGCAGAATCCACATGGAGGCTCTGGGAGAGGGAAAAATGGGAAGTCTGGAAATGGGCCTATTTCTGGCTTCCAGAGGGCCTCCAGAACCCGGGGGAGGCCGTTTTTGCCCTCCCAGAGGCCCACGGGAGGCTTCTGGACCCTGGGGAGGGCAAAAAACAGCCCTCCTGGAAGTTCTGGTAGGCCACGCCCACCCAGCAACTGGGCAGCGAACCGGTTGTCTGGATTTTTGAATCTCACCCCTGGGAGAAAGGGCCTAAAATGTTTAAAAACATGTCTAGTAAATGTTGGAAATGTAACCAAAAAACGGGCACATATTATCATATGTGGTGGCCTTGTGTTAAAAGCAAAAAAAAATAAAAAATGGGCAAAGATACACAGCTGGTTAGAAAAGGTGACAGGGAAACATGTAGATTTTAAACCTGAACTGCTTTTATTAGGTATAATACCAGATAAACGTGATAAGCATAGTATTTAACATTGCATGTCTTAATAGCAGCGAGGATTGTATTTGCACAATTTTGGAAAAATGAAGAAACACCGTGAGATGAAGAGATAATGAGGATACTAGATTGTGCAGAAATGGATAGGCTTACACTGAACATTAAAAATGTTTTTTATTGAAAGTGCAGAAAGAAGACACAGAATATTATCAAACATGAAAGTTATTTACCAGTGGTTGGAATAAAGGGCTGGAGAAGAAGAAATGGAATCTGTATTGTTAAGCAAATTAAATACCCAGGCAGCACGATGTTTATTAAGCGCTAATAAATGTAAACAATAGAAAATTAATAAAATTTATATATGTGTGTGTGTGTATAATGGAGAAAGGGTTACAATAAAAACATTTTGTTCCTTGCTGTGCATTTGACTCCCAAAGTAACCTAGTATCTTTTTCTTCCTTTCTTTCTTTCCATTAGACTTTTAATCCCATGATCCCGTCGAGTGAGTGGGCTTTAAATGATGTGGAGGCCGATTTGTCTGGGGTAAGAGACGGACTGGCAGAGGAGTAGACAGACACACAGATGTGATATTGCATCCAGAGAGGGGTAGCATCCAGATCACAGGAAGTGATAGTGCCGCCAGGGGTGGGCTATTACCGCTTCTCCCCAGTTCGGGCCAACCGCTACTTAATTTTATCATTTTTAATGACCAGTTTGGCCAACTGGTGAATCCCACCCTTGGCTGGCCCTCCCCTCCCCTCCCCTCCCTGGAGTCTCCATTCAGCCTGTTTTGGATGCCAGGTAAGTACAGGTGAATACAGGTTTGGAGAGGATGAAAAAAAGGCCTTGCAAAGGCTCCGGAAGGTTGGAAATGGGCCTGTTTCCAGCTTCCAGAGGGCCTCCGGAGCCCGGGGGGCGCTGTTTTTGCCCTCCCGGAGGTCGAGGAAAGCCTTCGGACCCCAGGGAGGGTGAAAATGCCCTCCCCCACCCTGGTGCAGGAGGCCGGCTAGGCCACGCCCACCCAGCAACTAGGCAGAGAACCCTTTGCTAAAAATTTTGAAGCCCACCTCTGAGTAGCGCTTTAATAGTGCACTGGTGAGACCACACTTGGGATACTGCAACCAGTTCTGGTCACCACAATATTAAAAAAAAAAAAAAGACATTGAGACTCCAGAAAAGGTGCAGAAAAGAGCGACGAAGACGATTAGGGGTCAGGACGCCAAGTTGTACGGTGAACAATAGAGGGAATGACCGTAGCTATGTCTAGCCTAAATGGAGAGAAGGATTAAGGGTGACATGATAGCCGTCTTCCAGTACTTGAGGAGTTATCACCGAGAAGAGGGGGTCAAGTATTCTCTGAAGCACCAGAAAGTAGGACGAGGAGTAATGGATGGAAGCTTATCAAAGAGAGATCCTATCTAGAACTAAAGAGAATTTCCTGACATGGAGAACAATTAATTAATGGAACGGTTTGCCGTCAGAAGTTGTGGGTGTTGCATTACTGGAGGTTTTTAGGAAGAAATTGGGCAGCCATGTGTCCTGAATGGTATAGGGCCTCCTGCTTGAACAGGGGGTTGGACTCAGGGGTGGGATCCGACATGGTTAACTACCAGTTAGGTCATTTATGAGGGTCGGTGATTTACGATGTGCTTCCCTGCACGCTGCCGTCGCTTGTCTGTAAATCGTGATCAGCGTGCTGCGTGCAGAGAAGCAGCCTTTGAAACAGCCCCTCTTTTCCTGCTTTTTTAACTGCAGCTGTGCCTCGCACGGCAGCTGAAGTTGAAAAAAATCAGGAAATAAAGTTCAGGTAAGAGCCCGGGTGGGCAGGTGGGCAAAAACATCAGCAGACATAGAAACGGTTCTATGTCTGCTGCTCTTCAGAGCTACCAGTTCTACAGAGGTGGACAGAACCGGTAGAAACCCATCCCTAGTTGGACTAGAAGACATCCAAAAGACATCCCTTCCAGCAGTGTTATTCTCTATGTCGAATTCTGGCATGTTAAATTTGCCATGTGTAAACTCACTTCTTAAATCAGAGCCAATGCTTGTGGTGGTTGATGCCTCCAAGCATCTTCCAATCAAGATTACCAAACCAGTAGGCCTTCAGTTCAGTGTCAGTCTGCTTCTCCAGCAGATATCTTACAACTGGAAATCAGCAAAATCTGTTTGAGATCTGGGGGTCAACTATTCTCCAAAGTACCATAGGGTAGGACAAGGAGCAATGGATGGAAGCTTATAGAAGAAAGATCCAGTGTAGAATTTGGGAGAAATTTCCTGAAAGCGAGAACAATTCATCAATGGAATGAATGTCTTGCTTCCAGAAGTTGTGGGTGCTCCATCACTGGGTTTTAAAAAAAAAATTGTCTGGAATGGTATAAAATCTCCTGCTTCAGCAGAGGGTTGGACTACAGCAGGGGTCACCAACCTTTTGGACCTCAGGAACCACCAAACTCATAATTTTAAATCCTGTGGACCACTAATATGAATTTTGACTGACGGTGGCTTGCTGATGTTGAGAGAGAGAGAGAGAGAGATCTGATCTAACTGGTCAAAATCTGTGCTTCAGTTGCACGAGTATGAATAACTGCTGTCTCAAGAAAGGTCAATGTCATTTCTTGAATAAAAGGAAGCTTGATATCTAGACACAGGTAGAAATAATATGGGGTCTCCCACGTGAGCAGGGGGTTGGACTAGAAAACCTCCAAGGCTCCTCCTCAGCGTATTATTCTATGTTCATCAGCACAGAAATAACACGCTGCTGCACTTAACTAGAGCAACATTGCTATGACCTGCATCACTTCCAAGTAAATTTTTCGTCATGCACAATCAGACCTTTTTAATCTTTAGCTGCCCATATCCGCTTTGGATAGTGAAAGGGGCAGCCTATAAATTTAATAATTTATTTATTTATTTTATTTATTAAATAGTTTTATATACCACCCTTCTCCCGAAGGACTCAGAGCGGTGAACAGCCAACTAAAATATATATAAATTACAAATACAAATACAATTAAAAGAGAATTAAATTATAGGCTGCCATTTAAAAAATTTAAAACCCTCGATTAAAAATAAGCTAAAATTTTCATACCCCAACCAATCAATTCTAAAACCCCTTATTTAAAATCCCATTTGAAGTCAGCTCAGGCCGGCCTGCTCAAAGAGCCAGGTTTTCAAATCACGTCAAATCAGGTTTTCAAATCACAAATCAATCAATAAATAAAATACACCTGCACATTTAAGACGTGCATAGGCATTGAGGTTCTTGGAGTGTAGCCATCAGAAATCTCTAGAAGTTGCTCCTAATGTCATTTATTTTCCCCCTTAGATAACAGAGGGAGGAAATTATTAAATGAACAACCAACAATCAGACGTGCTAATGATATTTTATTTTAATGAATATTAAGTCTAAGTGAAACCATGTTTCATTTGTATCCTGGTCCCACTCACCCCTCAGAGGTCAGATCCGCCGAAGAGCGGCTTTCCCTCGGGAAAAAAAAAATCATGCATCCCAGAGTTTATGCAGATTAAGTAGAGGAATATAATCCCAGATCTGAAAGAGGCTGTTCAAGCAAATCCCTTGGGAAGGACAAGAATCCAGATTAAAGGCTCCCGCGTCTGAGATTAAAAAGATTTATTTCCAGATTAGCAATTGTTCTTTTTTAAAAAATTCACTTAATATAAGTGAACTGAAACAATGTCATTGACAAGCTATTGTAGTTCAGTATTTTCTTCATCCTTCTCATGTATGCATGTCCTGTTTGTTTCTGCAATAGATGTAAGCATACACGGATGCCCATAGTATTTATATCTGCAGTAAATAAGATGTTTAATATAAGGTGATTTTTATTTTTATTTTGACAAGATGCCCCTAAGCATCATCTTGGCTAGTGCCCAGGGATGTTGAGAATGCTTTCAGCCACAAAGTCCTTGACTTATGATCAAAATTTCTGTTGTTCAGTGGGACATTTGTGAAGTGAGTTTTGCCCTGTTTTATGACCTTTCTTTGCTCCGTTGTTAAGTGAATCACTGCAGCTGATAAGTTAGTAACCCGGTTATCAAGGGAATCTGGTTTTTCCCTTGACTTTGCTTCTCAGAAGATCGCAAAAGGGGAATCACGTGATTTTGGGGACACTGCAACCGTCATAAGTGTGAGTCAGTTGTCAAGCATCTGAATTTGGATCACATCATGGAGATGCTGGAAAGGTCATAACTATGAAAAATGGCCATAACTCGCTTTTTTCAGTACCGTTGTAACTTTGAAAGGTCACTAACCAACCTGTTTGTCCTGCCCCTGTCGGAGTCTGAATCCAAGAGGGAAGATGAACAGCTGACAGGGAGTGGGAGTGTAGCTCCGTTGGCTGTGGAGGAAACTGGGGAAGGGCACAGTCCGGCTGGGCAGAGCAGGAGGAGGTAGAACAAGGAAGAGGAAGTTCAGAGGAAGACCCAGGCCCACTCCCTCTTCATCCTAGGACATGCAGGGAGGAACGGAGAAGAGAGCAATGTGGTTTGCATGGCTTATGGGGGAGGAAAGGGCCCTGATTCCCTTCATTGGCCATACCTGGGAATGAGAGTTTAAAAGAAATGCATGCTGAGTGCGGCAGCTGCTGGGAGAAAACGTGAGTTTATAGTGTGTTGACTTTGGTTATCTACGTTTCTGGCATCTTCCCAACTGTGTTGAGTTATTGCTGTGCCTTCACATCTGGAATTCCTGCTCCTGCCCTGCCAGACCAATTACCTCATTTTGCCTTGATTGGAGTTATAGTTACAGTTTTTGTTGACCATGTTTTGGACTTGATTCTCTGCAGCCAAAGGTTGTTCCTGAGAGAGTTTTTCTCCAGCCCAGAAGGTAACCAGGACATTGAGGGCAAAGTTGGAGCTAATAAAGGGATTCCTACTGATTATCTGACTGTGCTGCTTTTGTGCCGTGACCCGGGTCATCACACTGGACTATCTGTATTGATGCTGATTGATTAATACAGCAAGAGATGTTGGTGATTTTTAGCTTAGTTAGTTGCATAGTTCCTTGGCTGTTTTTTTGCACAGCGTCTGAGTATGTAGCAGTAAGATCTGGCGTCAACAGACGAGTCTTCTACTCTTAAAGGAGGTCTGTGCATAAGGGCAGACCTGTCTCCTTTCTCTTAATATATTCAAACCAAATTTTGTGTTGCTTACTCACCCACAAATAGAGTGTGGAACACGAACCACTTTTCTTTCGGCCTGCATTTCCATCCATGTTTACATGGCCGAGTTTGCAGGGTTGCCATTAAGGTTCCCAAGGTGGCAGAACAGGCAGTGTTGTGGTTAGCCGGCAGCAGGTGCGGACGGCTGAGGAGAGTGAGGACTCAGCTGAGGGGCCAGGACCATCAGGGAGTGGACTGCTGCCTTCGGAGATTGTGGGGGGCTGGCAGCAGCGATGAGGAGGTTCCCGAGGAGCCTATGCCAAATGCGTGTGCGCGCAGGGCTGCTCGTAGGAGAGAGAGCAGTTACAGCAGCACAGGTGACTCGGGAGTAAGGCTGCAAGGTAATGGCCCCTCCCTCAAGAAGATAAAAGCCAGCTGTGAAAGGAACGTACTTTGCAGGAAGCAAAGACATTTTGAAACTCAGCCTCGTGGACATTACTGTATCTCAGGTTGGTATTTGAGTACTCTTGTGTTGTGAAATATTTCTTATCTGTTATTCTTGGCAGACTAGCACAGTTTTGGCAAGGCTCGTGCTTATCCAAGTTAGTTTGCAGCAGCCTTTTAACCGGGGATTCGTAAGAATCATTAAAAGGTTTCTGTTCCCTTTGGTTCATGTTTGTTTTATTGGAAAAGGGTTTGGGTCAGAACAGGGAGGAAGGCAGGAAGAAAGAACGGAGGGAAAAAGATCCAACGTAGAACAAAGGAGAAAATTCCTGACCGTGAGAACAAGGAGTCAGAAGAACAGCTTGCCTTCAGAAGTGGCGGGTGCTCTGTCCCTCGAGGTTTTTAAGAAGAGACTGAACAACAATTTGTCTTAAATGGCACAGGGTCTCCTGCTTGAGCAGGGGGCTGGACTAGAAGACCCCCCCAGGTCCCTTCCTACTCTGTTGTTCTCTTATTCTGTCCTGTTCTAGATCAGCCATTTTGTTTTAAACTATCACTACCTCTCTCTCTCCTTTCCTTGGGCAATAACTCTGCCTTGTTATACCGTACTTTGTACTACTACTACTACTACTACTATTATTACTATTATTATTGCTACTATTACTATTATTATACACAAAAATGACAGTATACATAGCAAACGAGATAACCGTGCTGGGTTTCGTATCACAAATCACTAGTCGAACCCTTCCCAAGCATTTAGGACTGTGTGATGTATCGGCGGATTATGCGAGCAGATCCCAGTAAGGTGGCCTTCTGCAGCTGACCAATGGTGATCTTGTCAGCGCCAATTGTTTTTAAGGGCTTGCTTAGGTCTTTAGGCACAGCACCCAGTGTGCCCAGTACCACTGGAACCACCTGCACCTGGTTTAGGCCAGAGTCTCTGCAGTTCGATTCTCAAGTCCTGATATCTGGTGATTTTTTTCAAGTTGTTTCTTGTCGATTCTGCTGTCACCCGGTATGGCAATGTCAACGATCCACACTTTTTTCTTCTCCACAATCATGATATCCGGGGTGTTGTGTTCCAGAACTTTGTCAGTCTGTATTCAGAAGTCCCACAGTAGTTTTGCATGCTCATTTTAGATCACTTTTTCAGGCTTATGATCCCACCAGTTCTTTGCTACAGGCAGATGGTAGTTGTGACACAAGTTCCAGTGGACCATCTGAGCGACTGTGTTGTGACATTGTTTATAACCAGTCTGAGCAATTGTCTTGCAACAGCTCAGTATGTGATCAATGGTCTCATCCGCTTCTTTGCAGTGTCTGCATTTGGGGTCATCAGCAGAGTTTTCTATTCTGGCTTTGATTGCATTCGTTCGGATGGCTTGGTCTTGGGCTGCAGGAATCAGGAATCTTTCTTCAGTGTTCTGTTGGTCAGCCATAACCAGATCTTCTCCTTATCTACTTTTCCTTGGATCTTTTCAAGGAACTGTCCATGCAGTGCTTTGTTACCCCAGCTGTCAGTCCGAGTTTGCATCGCTGTTTTTCTATATTGATTCTTGGTTTGCTGCACTTTGAGCAGCTTCGTCTTGTTGACCTCCATCAAAGCTGGTTCAACACTGTCTTTCACATAATCTGCCAGAGCGTGCTTCTCTTCTTCGACTGTCTGCTTCACTTGCAAAAGTCCTCTGCCACCTGCTTTTCTGGGCAAATATAGCCTGCCGACGTCACTACACGGGTGCAGCACACGGTGTATGGTCATCAGTTTTCTTGCTTTCCTATCCAAGCTGTCCAGCTCTGCCTGTGTCCAGATTATGATCCTAGCTGTATAGCGATGACGGATATGGCCCAGGTATTTATAGCCTTGATGGTGTTACCGCCATTCAGTTTGCTTTTTAGAAGTTTTGTGTGTATTCTTTGCTGACCACATTTTTCACTTGCCCTTGATATTATCCAGCTGCAGAATGCCCAGGTGGCACTTGATGATTTGTCCATTGGGCATTTCAATTCCATTATTTTCTATGATCTTCCCTGTCTTCAGTGCCACTGTGGTGCATTTGTCCAGGCCAAACTCCATGCTGATGTCAGTGCTGAAAATTCGAACTCTATTGGTCAGGGACTGTATTTCAATTTCTGATTTTCCATATAACTTCAGATCATCCATGTACAGCAGGTGAGAGATTTTCTGTGAATTTTTAGCCGTTTGATAACCCAAGTTAGTTTTCTGTAAAATTGTTGACAGGGGGGTCATGGCGATGATGAACAGCAGAGGTGACAAAGAATCACTCTGGAAAATATTACAATTATTATTATTACTATTATTGTTGTTGTTGTTATTGTTACTACTATTACTATCATTATTATTTGCACCAGTCTGCAGATGCTCACTGTGGAACAGCCGGAGAAGAGCAAAAATGAGAAGTCGTCCTGAGGACCAGAGCCTCGTCTTCAGTACCTCTTGCCCGGGAGCTGAATAGTGACTTCTGGAAAACACGGCTTTGTCTGCTGACTTTGTATGGGATTCCTGTTGCCGAGACACACACACACACTTCACAAGGAAAGACTGTGTTTCCGACATAACTCTTGTGCTGCTATTTGGACCAGTTCAGGACACTCTATTCGAGCTGAGAGCTCCATGCGTTAAACTGGTTAATTTTTGGAGGGTGGGGTGGGAGGCCATGCATTCAACTGGTTTGTTCTGCATACTCTAGCAAGCCTCCTCCAACCTGGTGCCCTCCAGATATTTTGGACTACAACTTCCTTCATCCACAGCCGGCGGGGTAAATAGCCAACCGTGTGTGGCGTTACTAGCATATCTGTTTTATCTCTAGGCTGTTCAGCAAACACGAACTCATGTAGGAACCCACCTCTGGTTAAGTGATCCTTTTCCTGTTTTTATGGCTTCTCGGCTCACGTTTTTTGACTTCTCTTGAATCCTGGTTGACGTTTCTGATTTGGGATTTTGATCCAGTTTTCCAAACTCCTGGAATTTCTTGAATTAGCTTAAGGGGTTAAACCCTAATTTGAACTGTAAATTCCGGGATGCTTTGAGGGCTGTGAAAAGTAGGTGTGGCTTAACTTTTGATATCATTCCTTTTAAGAACTGATTGGAAGACAAGAGTGACTGAGATCATGTCATCCCATTGCTCTCTATCGGGGGTGGGCAGCTATGGTGACTTTACGGCCCGTGGACTTCATCTCCCAGAATTCCCATGCGGACTCAAGAATTCTGGGAGTTGAACTTCACAGGTTATAAAAGTTGCCATAGCTATCCATCATTTTCTTTTAACAACCCCATAATCCCTTGTGGGATGGAGTCTGGGCAACTGAATGGAGATGAGCGTTTACTGGCCAGATACCTTTCCTGTCGCCAATGCGGAGTTTTGTACACCGCATAACTCTTTGCCATAGCTGTCCATCCCTGCTCTATATTACTGGCCCTTCAACTACCAGAACCCAATTCAACCAAAGGTGGTGGGGGGTGGACAATGTTGCTATAGGAATATTGCTTTGCCCTCTCCCCCCCCCCCTGCCCCCGTATGGAGCCTGTAATGCCCCAAGCAGCCACAGGGGGCAGTACGAAGTACAGCATGAATAGCTCATTCATTTTGAGTGTGCAGGTGGTCCTTGATTTACGACCACAATTTGGAACAGAATTCCCATCAATAGGCAAGGCGGTTGAGTTAGTCCTGATTTTATGACCGTTTTTGCCACGGTTGTAAAGTGAATCACATGGTCATTAAGCAAATCTGGCTTCTCCCATTGAATTCGGTTGTCAGAAGCCAGCTGGGAAGGTCACATGGTAATCACATGACCCTGGTAATACTGCAACTGTCATAAATACATGCGGATTGCCAGGGGGTCCAGATTTTGATTGTGTGACTGTTGGGGATGCTATGATGGTCGTAAGTGCGAGGACCGGTGGTCACTTTTTTTCATTGCCACTGTAACTTCGAAAGGTCATTGAATGAACGGCTGTACATTTCAAAGATTACCTGTATACAATAACCCAATGCATCAAAGACATAGCATATACTGCCCCCCGGTGGCCCACATAGGTATAAACTGCTCTGCAGGGAAAATACCGCTATGTTTTTAAGCCAAAGGATTGACTGCTCCAGAAAAAGTTACCTTTAATTTGTTGATAGTTGGCCAATGTCCTTTTTACTTTTTTCTTTTTCTCTTTAAAGGGACTTCATGTGTTCTCTTACAGGAAAAAAAAGAGCTTGAAAGAATCCGGTGTTTGTTTCTTTTCTGTTTTCTTCTGTACTTTAACAATGATCACCTGACCGCCAAGTGCTGCACGGTTTAATTAATTATTTGTATAGCTCCTTTATTATTATTATTATTAACTCAAGACATTGAGCATACTTGATATTCCTTCTGCCTCCTATTTTGCCCAGAAAAACAATCTTGTGAGGTAGGTTAGGCTGAGAGAAAAGGACTGGCCCAAATTCATCCAGCCAATTTTTCATGCCTATAGTTGTCCTCGAACTCAAAAAGTGCTTTTCCAAGAGGCAACTGGACTTTCTGTTTTTTTGGGGGGGAAATGTTTCGCTTCTCACCTAAGAAGCTTCTTCAACTCTGAAGAAGCTTCATGGATAAAGAAGCTGAAGAAGCTTCTTCTGATGAGAAGCGACATGTCTTCAAAACAAAACCAGAAAGTCCAAATTGCCTCTTGAAAAAAGCACCTTTGGGACAACCATGACCTGGAGGACTGAGAATCTCCATAGTCAAAGTCCCTTGGTTTCTAGCCTGGGGCCTTCACCATTACACCAAACTGGATCTTATTGGTGGGGTTACTGAAAGATTAGCCGATCATTTGAAAAATATGGAAGGGGAACATTTTATAGCTTAATAAATAATGAAATAAGCTAGCCATCTAAAATTCCAGGTGAATTTTGCTCAACTGTGTTTGGTCTATTGTGCTTTAATTTCTCAACAGCCTCTTTATGAGCAATGAAGAATACACATTTGACCTGATATTAAGAATGACCCACCCTCCTAGAAAACAGAAGCATATATTAAAAACGAACCATTTTAAGAATTTCCTTCAAGTTTACTTTTATTGGCTTTTTCTGTGCAACTCTGGAGCTTATGACTTTGGCATATCCCTGATTCTTCTTGGGGAAGACTGGTTGGTATCAGAAGTCCTGAAGTGAGAAGTTATAAAATGTTTTAGCATCTCTTGGAGATGATGGAAGTTTCACCTGAATCTGATTTTCAACCACAGTGGGAGGATTCTCTTGTAATTTATGGTGTAATTCTCCCACATTCTGGGGAATTTAGATGTCTAAAAATTGAAAGTCGAGTTCCTTGGATTTGAATGGTATCACTATAAATCCCTCCCAAAGATTTGCTTTTATCACCTTTTAGATCATTTATATTGCTCCATATTTTATTTAGAAATACCTCCCTCCCTTCATTCATTTTGGACCCCAATTCTTCTGTTCCTGAGGAAAGATGTCATTCTGAAAAGTATCAGCTGGCATCTCACTGACTGCCAAGCTTTATAAATCTATCTGAAAGTTTTAAGTCTGAAACTTCCTCTTCCTCTTTTTATTGCTGAGAAATGCACTACGTAAAATTAAACCTGACCTCTCTACAGTGGGAAGTGTTTTGTTTTGTTTTTGAGGATGGGTGTGATTGTGTACCTTCTCTTTCATCTTGGGAATAGCCAACCTATTGAATACGAAAGGGGATCCCTGTTCATTGCTGATGCAGAAATATTTATTTTATTTAGGGGTGTTTGCACCGATTTCTCTGTCCTTTGCTTTCATGTCACAAATCTCCTTCTCCTGTAGCATCTTCCACAAATGTTTAAAAACAGAATTGTAGCTATTAGGTCTATCCGGATACCACTTTGCATTTAATTTCTAATATCTAGTTGATAGTAACGCTAAGCAGTCTTGTAATTTTTTTGATATGTAAAGGTGCAAATTCTGGGTTTAAAGACATTTGAGTGTCTGCTGAGCCCCGTTTCCATGTAGGCTGGACAGCAGAAGTCTCGACAGAGCTTCAACCATTTTCCATCTATAGGATGATAACACTAGAGAATGAATGACTTGCTACAGAGGCCTAGGCAGTCAGGAAGCTCCAAGCTTAAGTCGGCATACAGGTGAGTGTCTTCTGACAAGCTGAGAAGGATCCAGATAGCTGGGGGTGGCTCCTCTTCTCAAGACAGGTTGGAAAATTACAAAGGGCAGATTTTGGATAGGGAGGAAAACACTTGATTTACAAGGCTGTGCCTCATAACTCTTAGCAAATCTTTTCCTCCTGTTTGCGAAAGTCATCCATCTTGGGCTTAATGGGGAATCTAAAACTGATGGGCTTCTCATACCAGCCATGAAAAATACAAGGCAGGAGGCAATTCTGGTCTTTGCCTTGAATATGCCAACCAACAAGCAAGATAAGGAATGAGCTGCACACAAATGAGAACAGAGAAACCTTTATTGAAGCTGAACTGCATTTAGAAATAAATCCAAGGAGAAATATGCAACGGCAACTTAATAACTTGCTGTCCCAAAAGGCACAGAGCAACGAAACTGGGAAACTGGATTGTACTGGGATAAGACAAAACAACCGGGACTTAAATTGATTTTCTTTTGATTCAGTGCTAACAGAACCACAAAAGTTAAAAATGAATTCTTACTTAAAACGTTGAGGAGCTGCCGTAGAGGCTTCTTAGCTCCATACCACGGGACAGCTCTGGATGTCCTCAGTCCAGGCTATCACATGCGGATGTTTGCGATCCAAGTGGCAGGTGAAGAACCTCAGGGCGAGGGAATCAGGCAGGTAAAACCATCAGGATGTATCCTCGTCTTCTCCTCACTCCTCAGTCCAATACCTGCTCAGCATCTTCATTCGCTTCTAATACTGGCTGCTCTGCATCTGTTGGGAGGCAAAAAACACGGCTCATTTTTTTGGCCTAGGCAGGTAAAGCTGTGCTTCTCGAAGGAGGGAGCCTGTTCAGTTGTTTGGCTTGAAGTGACCCCACAGGGGATGTTGAGGAGATTCAGAATGTAATAAAACAAGCAAGCACATTTCCTGAGTGGTCTCCCAGCAGAAAAAAAGACAAAACTGCACAGAGATCATGGAGTATGCCATCTCCTCGAGTTCCCTTCATCTTGGTTCTCAGTTCAACTCAGAATCTTAGGGGAACCTCAAAGATTCTCAGCTCAGAACCTAGAAGTTCTTCAGAATCTCGAACTCCTAATCAGATTTACTTCTCTATAAGTGGAGTTTATGAATAGAATAGAATAACAGAGTTGGAAGGCACCTTGGAAGTCTTCTAGTCCAACTCACTGCCTAGGCAAGAAACCCTACACCACTTCAGACAAATGGCTGCCCAATCTCTTCTTAAGAACTTCCAGTGTTGCAGCATTTACAACTTCTGGAGGCAAGTTATTCCACTGATTAGTTGTCTTCACTGTCAGGAAATTTCTCCTTAATTCTAAATTGCATTGCCCTAATCCGAATGTGATTTGATTTGGTGTTAAGATGCTGTATGAACCTAGCTACTGTGGTTTGCAAGCACTTGATATGGCTTAGCATTGACTTATATCTGCACTTTGTGGGTTCATTCAACAAAGCATGGTTTAGCACAATGTGTGAGTCATCTAATGCAGAGACTCAGACGTTTGCTGCCGATTTCTGAAATACTTTGATAAAACCAATATATTATCTCATCCTGAAACGGAATAATGCTGGCAATATTCATTCCCTTGTCATCTTGCAGCTAAACTTCTGCAACTCGCTCTACATGAGGCTATCTTTGAAGAATTGGAGCTACAAGCCTCAAGAGCGTTCCATGGTGAATTTTTATGAGAGAGTTGTGCTAACTTTTTTGGAAATTAAAAAAACCTGACATTGATTTGATACTTATTGATGGTTATTTTGCTCTAGACATTTTTGTACTTGTTATAAGCCACTTACAATCTGTGATTGAAGTGCTGTGTATATTTTAAAATAAATTAAAAGGTATAAATGCTAGTTGATTCAATCTTCTATTCAAAAATTATCAGGACCTGTGTTTTTTATTTTTGAACACTGTTTCTATAATACACTTATGTTTGCTGGCTGATGCAGCCTTTACAGATCTTATATATCGTTATCGCACTGCTTGGCTTTGTGACAAAATAGTGTATGAGCCTTTCCAAATGTGAACTAGATTTTAAGCCAAAAACTCACAAATAATGGGTATGTGTAATTCCATGCAGACAAGTTTATACAGCCTTAAGCATTGACCTGGTGACGGGATTCATTATTCACTACTGCAATGGGTCACATTAAGCTTTCCTTACTTGTTGTAAGCCCCTATTTGTGACTTAGTGTTGCTTATTATTCATACTACATTTGTGTTCCCCAAATAGTTTACAGGTTGCATCTTGTTTAGTAAACCATGATTTAACCAACCTAGCATTTTAGCCTGCCATATAAACCCAAGCACTGAAACAATCAAATTTTATTTCTAAAGAAATATAGTTAAGTTTTAGGCGTACTTGTCTGGAACTTGAGTCATGGCAACTGGGCCTTTTTTTTCCTTTTTCAGTGTGAAAACTTTCGCTGCTTATCAAAGTTTCTTCAGTCTGAAGCTCCCAAAAAGAAAAAAAAAAAACCAGTTGCCATGACTTAAGCTTCAGACAACTATGACTGAGAATTTTCATCGACGTTTAGGTTGTACCTTGTACATATGCCAGAAGTACAAGCTATTTCAGTGAGCAGTTCCGAGAAGAAGTAAAGTTACTAACTGGATTTTTTCCAACGTTATTGAGAGCCACAAAACAGATCATTATGGACTCCAGGTCAATGTTTTGTCTGTGTAAATTTACCTAGGCAAGGTGACCTGGATTGAATCTCTACGTTTTCGGTAACATCTGGAATTAGTCCATCTTGATCACGTTGTGAAGGCTCTGAAGATTCAGGAGTGATATCTTCAATTAAAGGTCCTAGAGGTTTTGCTTGATGTTCCTTAGTTTTCTCTTGTGGTGCTAGAAGATCTTGGACAATCGGCCTAATGGTTTCTTTGACTTCAGGCACCGTAGAATCTTGTGAAAAAATGGAGTTTAAGACTTCCGATGTTAGTGAATTGTCGGAAGTGGCAATGGTTCCCTCGGTACAGCTTCTGTCGTGGCTGGTTTCAGAAATCACTTCAATTTTGGGAGGAGATATTTGCTGTAAAGGTGAAACAAATAGCATAAAATGGATTTCTTTTTATTACACGAGCCAGAGTGGTTAGAGTGCAGTATTGCAGGCTACTTCTGCTGACTACCTGCAATTTGGCAGTTCGAAATCTCACCAGGCTCAAGGTTGACTCAGCCTTCCGTCCTTCTGAGGTCAGTAAAATGAGGACCCAGATGGTTGGGAACAAGAGGCTGACTCTGTAAAACTGCTTAGAGGGCTGTAAAGCACTGTGAAGTGGTATGTAAGTCTATTGCTTTTGTCCGTCCTTCCTTCCTCCCTCCCTCCCTCCCAGTGGCTAGAATGCAGTATTGCAGGCTAAACTCTGCCCACTGCCAGCAGTTCGATCCTGACCAGCTCAAGATTGACTCATCCTTCCAAAGTGGGTAAAATGAGGACCCAGATTGTTGGGGACAATACGCTGACTCTGTAAACCGCTTAGAGAGGGCTGTAAAAGCACTGTGAAGCGATATATAAGTCTAAATATTATTGCTACATATAGTCCTTGACTTACGACAATTGAGCCCAAAATTTCTGTTGCTAAGTGTTGCTAAATGAATTATGCTCTATTTTACGATCTTTCTTGCCACAGTTGTTAAGTTAGTAACATGGTTGTTCAGTGAATTTGGCTTCCCCATTGACTTTGCTTGTCAGAAGGCCACAAAAGATTATCACATGACCTGGGACACTGCAACCCTCATATATATGCGCTGGTTGCCAAGTGTTTGAAATTTAATCATATGATCAGGGAGATGTTGCAAGGGTCGTAAGTGTGAAAAACGATCATAAGTGACTTTTTTTCAGAGCTGTTTTTAACTTCAAACAGTCACTAAACAAATGTTTGTAAGCTGAGGACTACTTGTAATACTGTAGAATCCTGGTACCCAAGATTCACGTCATTTTAAACCATTTTGTTTCTTAAAATAAATCAAGAATTTAAACTTGCTTACAGTAATCAGGATTAACATTCTGTCTCTTGTGACTTGGTTAGGAATGGTTGTCAAAACACTATATAATATAATGTAATACTATTTAATCTGAATTAGTTCTTTATATGAATATGTCAGGTTCCAGCCCCTAGCCATGTTATTTTAAATGGCTATTATGGGTTTGTGTATTACATTAATTCCACAACTTTTCCTTTCACCTCTGTGTCTTTCATGCATCTGGCAAAGTGGGTTTGTGACCAATCTTGGAAATTTTAAGACTTGTGGACTGCAACTCCCAGAATTCCCCAGCGGCCATGTCTTAAAAATTGCCAAGGTTGGACACCTCTGCTTTAATACATTTGCTATTATGGAAATACCAAAGGATTCCATTCTTTCAGCTCGGAAGGAATTGATCTGCAATTTCTATTTTATATCCTCTTAATTGCTGTGTCTTATTTGCCATCTTAGAAAAACAGTTCTCTGTGAGAAAGGCTCTGGCAGTATTGTTAGAGATTCTGATATTGAGATCTATTCTTTTTTTTCTCATCCAGACACGTAATTTCAGAATAGCTATCTGAATATGCTTTTTAAAAAATGTTTCTTCACATTATTGTATATTTGTAAAGGTGTTTTTAATGTGTTTTTCTTCTGAAAATGTTGCAAACAGAAAAGAAACCACTGTCGTATTGGCACATTTGAATTACCTTTGAATCCATATACAGAGTGGGGCTTGACTTACAACTCTAATGGAACCTGCCCATTATGGTTGTAAGTTGTGATGGCTGTAAATACAACAAGCCCAATTTTACAACATTTCTTTTTGTGGCAGTTGTTAACCTTAGAGAGGGGGGAAAAAATGACCTTTTTGGTGAAGATGTCCTCCTTCAGTGACTCTTCGCCGGGAGTATCTATATCTTCTAAATCAGGAAGTTCCTGAAAAATATCCGAATGTTTGTTGAAGAAAAAAGAGCTTTTCAAGAGAATGTGGTGGGTAGAGAAGGGAAGGGAAGGGAACTGTCATGGAACATGTTTCCATCCTGGCCCTCCTGTTCTGACCCAGGCTTCGTAAATCATAATTAATCACCAATTTGTTTTAAAAGCAAAACCTATTTTATTGCAATGCTGGGAATTGTTTTCATTCCCAACCGGAACTAATCTTAAATAGTCCCCCAAGATAAGCACACACCTTTCAGTTCTGGGGAATGCTGCCAAAACAGAAGTATCCAATTAACTAGAAAAGAAACCAACCGAAGTACAAGAAAAAACCAACCAAAGTACACAGAGCTTCAAGGATGACTCGGAACCGATCGAACTACTTTGCTTCCTGCAAAGAGTTCGTCCTTGAGGTCTGACTTTTATCCCTTATGGAAGGGACAATCACCTCCCAGCTCCTTATTCCCAAGTCGCCCTTTTTGTTTCAGCTGCTCTCACCTTCTAGCAGCTCTGCGCACACGCACACTGGCAACAGGCTCCCCTGGGTCCTCTGCTTCACTGTTTCCAGACTCCAAAGGCTCCGGAGTCAGCACCCCACTCCCAGATGGTCCTGGCCCCATCTCTGCATCGGATGCATCGGATGCAGTCCTCTCCAGACTCCCTGACTGGTCCCTTTTCCCCCACTATCTGATTCTGTTGCCGTCTGCACCAGCTGCCAGTGAACCACAACAACGTCACCCCATCTTTCCTGTCCTGTAGTTAAAACTTACATCAAGGAAAAGTTTTTCCGGCACGTCCAACGTGATGTGTTCGATATCTGTCAAGTCAGTGCACTCAGTTCGCAGTGGCCCTTCGGTAGAAAATCTATAAACTGTTTCTAAAGAAGGAGACAAAAATCTTCAGCAAATCTGGATTCGGTTATTATCAAGGCTGGGAACCCATTAGTTACAACATGCCTTTAGCCTTTCTTCCCAAGGTTTTGATTTCTGGAAACAAACCCTCAAACCCCAGGGCCAACCTCTGACAGCAAAATGTTACCATTCAAGCTGTACAATTACACCCAGTGTCACTTTGATGGTGGGGCGGCCATGTACATTTGATTGATTGATAATAAATGAATAAATAAAATTGAGTTGCTAATCTTAGCTTTATGTCTGATAAAAGGTTGCTAGTTAGAGTGACCCTGGATGCTGAATAAGCAGGCTCAGAATTGGGGGTGGGGGGTGAATAGTTTCATAATGCTGCCCCCTAGTGGCGGTAACCTAAGATCCCTTGTCCCAAGGCAATTGCATCAATTAATCTATTATTGGCACTTGGGTTTTTTTGTAATTTTTTTTTTTAAATTATATACAAAAAATCCATTCCATTTCAATTGTGCGTTGATTAGGTACATATTCCAATTACTTAACCATTATTAATAATATTCTTATCAACTTTAACATAACAATAATCACATTCCGATATATATAATATAAATGAAATCCAATATGTCTATTACATTAGTTTCTTTTATTGCTCTATAGATACATCTAATCCCTTTTAATTTATTCTATTTTCTATCCATTGATAAAACAAATCCCATACCATATAGTATTCAGATTCTTCTTTTTCTTTAATTTCTAGTGTCAAATCTGTTCATTTCTCCACATTCAAATATTTTTTTCAATTATTTTTCCCTCTATCGGTATGTTATCACTCTTCCAGTCCCTGATTTTGAATTACCTGACTGTGGGGATGCTGCAAAGGTTCTAAGTGCAAGGACCAGTTGTAATTTTTCCAGATGACTAGGGGACTGGAGGTTAAAACATATGAACTGGGTATGTTTAATTTAATGAAAAGAAGGACTAGGGGAGACATGATAGCAATCTTCCAATATCTCAGGGGCTGCCACAAAGAAGAGGGAGTCAAGCTATTCTCCAAAGCACCAGAAGGCAGGATAAGAAACATTGGGTGGAAACTAATCAAGGAGAGAAGCAACCTAGAACTAAGGAGAAATTTCTTGACAGTGAGAACAATTAACCAGTGGAACCACTTGCCTCCAGAAGTTGTGAATGCTCCAACAGTGGAAGTTTTAAAAAAGATGTTGGATAACCATTTGTCTGAAGTGGTGTTGGGTTTCCTGCCTAGGCAGGGGGTTGGACTAGAAGACCTCCAAGGTCCCTTCCAACTCTGTTATCCTAGTTCTATTTCAGTGCTGTTGTAGCTTCCTACAGGCACTGAATGAATGTAAGTCCAAAACTACCTGTATGGTTTTCCCTTCAAGCCAACTCTGGATAGTTCTTGGCATCCCAACTGCTTTCTTATCTGCAGATGCCCCTTACCTTTTTCAACAGCTGTAAAGCCAGGAGCCACCTTCGATTCTGCTTCCTGTGCTTCCTGCTCGTGTGGATTATTCTCTGATCTCCTCGACTGATCACCCAAGATTTCCTCTGCAGCTATAGCTTCTTCGTGGGCGCCAAAAGTGTCTTTCACAAATTTCTCAATCTTCTGCTTTGTCTGCAGTGGTTCCAAAACATCTGATGTCTCCACCCCATTTTCGGCCACGGCATCGTTGCTTGAAGATGGGATTGTCTCTAGAATGGTCCAAATAACGGATTAAAAACAAACTGTCGGTAGATTTAATTATGGCATTTGTTGAAAAAAAAAAATAACATGCAGAAGGATGATTTGTCCTGGCTTCTTTAAAGTAAGCAAAGCAGGATATTAAAAATGAACTAAATATGCAAACTGACTGAATTGAAACTTGCTTAAATATATTTAAGCAAGAATATTGCAATGTTTATATGAACTTTAGTGGCACCATTTTGGGATCATTTATCAAGGAGAAAATGAGGGTAGTAACATGCATTTATTTGTGCCACCCAGAGTTACTTTACAGGGGAGATGGGTGGCATAAAAATTTAATAAACAAATAAATTAAAAACATGAATTTTATTAAGGAATGTTATTAAGTGTGGCCTAGAATACGTTTTACAAAAGTCACAAACCTTCCTCGACTGAGCCGCTGTCCCTTTCTCTCATTTCCTTCTGTTTTTTCCTCTCTTTGGCTTTTTCTCGGACTGCAGTGAGAGCATCCATGCTGTCTTGTATCTTCTTCCTTTCTTTCGATTCCCACATTTCCTTTTCTTTTTTTTCAGCGTCACGTCCTCCTGCAGCCCAGGCCTCTGCACAGGCTCTGAAGAGGAAAAGGAGGATTTCCATGAGAGAGCTGGAAGTGGGCTTCAGCCATTTCTATAGAAAGTTCCTACATGGTGCAGAATAACAGAGGTGGAAGGGGCCTTGGAGGTCTTCTAGTCCATTCCCCTGCTTAAGCAGGGGATCCTATACTATTTCAGACAAATGGTTGTCCAGTCTCTTCTTAAAAATCTCCAGGATTGGAGCATTTGCAACTTCTGAAGGCAACCTCTGTTCCAGAAATTGATTGGTTGATTGTTCTCGCTGTGAGAAAATTTCTCCTTATTTCCAGGTTGAATCTCTCCTTGATCAATTTCCATCCATTATTCCTTGTCTGGCCTTCGGGTGCTTTGAAAAATAGCTTGACCCCCTCCTCCTCTCTGGGGCAGCCCCTCAAATATTAGAAGATGCTCTCCTGCCCCCCCTGGTCCTTCTCTTCCCTAGACTAGCCAGGCCCAGTTCCTGCAACCATCCATCATAGGTTTTAGCCTCCAGTCCCCTCATCATCCTGGTTGCTCTTTTCTGCACTCTTTCTAGAGTCTCGACATCTTTTCTATAGTGTGGTGACCAAAACTGGATGCAGTATTCCAGGTGTGGTCTTACTAAGGCACTGATTTTAATTTCTATTATTTTAATTTTTTATTTAATTTTTCATTATTTTAATTTCTATTAATTATATTAATGGCACTGATCAATCCCCTAATCATCTTTGTTGCTCTTCTCTGCACTCTTTCCAGAGTGTCAACATCTTTTTCATAATATGGTGACCAAAGCTGGATGCAGTGCAGAAGAGAGGCTTCTTAGAATCTAGACAGCTATGTTGCCCTCGCTCGTGTTTTAGGAACCACCCTCAACCTTCTGTGTGAGTGTAGATCTAATGGTGTGGTGCCTCTCTGGAGAAAAGTGTATCTCCAGATGCATCGAGAAGGGAGAGATTACCTGGGGGCTGTTATACATGAAGGGACTTGATGGCTCAGTGGCTAAGACACTGAGCTTGTCAATCAGAAAGGTCGGCAGTTTGGTGGTTCGAATCCCTAGTGCCGCATAACAGAATGACTCCCGTTCCTTGTCCCAGCTTCTGCCAACTAGCAGTTCAAAAGCACGTAAAAATGCATGTAGAAAAATAGGGACCCCTTTGGTGGGAAGGTAACAACGTTCTGTGTGCCTTCGGTGTTTAGTCATGCTGGCCACATGGCCACGGAGACGTCTTTGGACAGCACTGACTCTTAGGCTTTGTAATGGAGATGAGCACCGCCCCCTGGAGACGGAAACGACTAGCACGTATTTGCGAGGGGAACCTTTATCTTTACCTGTTATATATGAAGAAGTCCTTTTGGTTTAGCTTCAGGGATTTTGTACCCTGAATTTTTGCACTGATTTTTCTAAAAATTATTTTGTTATCACTTGATATACAAATGCAAAATGCATCTGTAGTTAGAACTAAATATTTATGAATCTTTTACTAGTGAGGCTGAGAAAGAACAATCTCCTTGTCCATTTTACCTCTCCTTTGGGAAAACCGGTCTGTCATCCAAATACGTCAGTTGTTTTAATCGGATCGTAAGGGTCCTCCTGTAGTTAGTTATTTTCCTAATGACTTCATTCCCCATTAGATTCAACACACGCTGTGGAAGAAAACAAGCAGGAAACCATTAAATGTTGCGTTTTGAGAAGCTAACTTTCAGTCACTTGTTTTTATGCACTTATCTCATTTATTTTTATGCCTTTAATGCATTTCCTAGCCACTGCAGGTTTAGCTCTCAATCCCTTATTGCAGAGGTCTCCAAACTTGGCAACTTTAAGACTTGTGGATTTCAACTTCTAGAATTCTACGCTATGCTGGCTGGAGAATTCTGGGAGTTGAAGTCCACAAGTTTTAAAGTTGCCAAGTTTGGAGACCTCTTGCCTTATTGTATGGGATATAATCCCATAGCTTGCCCTGTTTATACATACTTTCCCCTCTCCCTGGATTTCTTTTACCTCATTCTTTGAAAAGCATCACCTATATAGACCTAAATGTTAACTTCAGCAACCCAAAATAAGGCTATGTTAGCATGGGAGACTTATTATGAGTGGGATGCATCTGAGGAAATAGCCAATTATTAAACCAGCAAGTGAATATCACTGTCTTGAATGCTGCATGAGCAAGACTCTTAGAATGGCAGCTTTCAGTTTGTAGAGCAGGGGCCTTCAAACATGGCAAATGTTGTGGATCGTAAAATGGGGCAAAACTCACTTACCAAACGCTTTGCTTAGTAACTCAAAAATTTGGTTGTAAGGCAAGGACTACCTGTAACAATAAGTTCTTCGAATTGCTGAATGTGGGTGAATCAGGCGATGTTGAGCCTTTGAGCTTACCAAATCAGGCATGGTTTCCAGGACTTCTATAATATGTGGATCGTCTAGCTTATTGTGAGAAAGATCGAGGACGCTGATACTCGGGCATTCCTGCAGGTGCTGTACATCTTCCACGGTTCGTAACAAATTGTGAGCAATCTGGAGAGTGTGGAGAACTTTCAAACAAGCTGTTGAAAAATCACAGTAGTTAGATTAAAATGCCCCGAGATAAATTTCTTCTGCAAATTTTCTGGAGTGATCATTGTGGCTCTTGGTACAGTTGTTAGGAAAATACTAACAACCCTGAGGGGTGGTTTTTTTATGTGTGTGTTTTCCAAATTTACTTTATAGCAAGGACAACAAGCTTATACAGTTAGAATTAGTTAAGCCCACTTGTGACTGCTAGTTTTAGACACTAAGGGGAAATAATTAATTGAAGTGCAAAAAAAGTAATATTTATTGTGGCTATCTATCTTTTGATAGAACAAAGTATCTGTACTCAGGGTTGAAGTGCGAGTCTTGCTGGCTGGGGAATGCTGGAAAGTTGAAGTTCAGCTCTCTTGAAGTGGCCAAGGTTGGAAACAATGTCTCAGTTTATTGAGTGAATGCAGAAAACTGGGGTTAGCCTGACATAGTTAATGGCTTAGTATGTTAGGGGAAGCCAATCAATTGTGATTATTTTCAAAAAGCAAAGTCAATTAAACCATTACTGTGATGTGTGGGACTCAAGTTAATGGTCTGAGTTTGAGAAAGGGCAACTTAGAGTATCTGCTAAGGAAACAGAAGGGGTGCATCAAACATCACATATTAAGTGCTTGACTTTACAACTACCAGAAACTATTATGGCTGTTTTGGTCTGTGTTCTCTGTCTCTTGTCTGTCTCTCCAGCTCTCTCTGTCTCTGTATTTCTCTGTCTCTCTGTCTCTGTCTGCCTCTCTCTCTGTCTCTGCCTCTCTCTTTGTCTCTATCTCTCTGTCTAACAATCCTAATGCAAAATAATACCGTATTCAAATAACTAGTCTTGTTTCTTCAGAAACAGAGCTGCTTACAGAGATTCTCAATGGTCTTTACGTAATTGTTGCTGAGGTTGAGAGAGTCCAGTTTCTGCAAAGGTTCAAGGTTCTCAATTTTGTGGATCAAATTGAGTTGCAGGTAAAGGCAACGTAGGTCTGTCTGCGCGGTCAGGTTCTCAATCTTCGTCAGGCCGTTGCACTCTAGCCACAGGCACCTTAAGCCTGTATATTCTTCCAAGTTCTCCAAACGATCAAATCCTACAGGAATTGGAACGCAGAATGTTCAAAGATGCTCTTCGTGAACAGAATGGATGAACGGCTCACAGGTGAGGATGGGTGGGTTGCAATGCAGCCCTCATTTGATTAGAAACCCTTCAACTTGCCCTGAAGGTGGTTTAACCTCAAACGTCCCCATGTAAGGCTTAGGAAAGACTTAATAACACAGAAGGGATTATAGATGCATTCATACTTCCTTCCTCCCTCCCTTCCTTCCTTCTTCCCTCCCTCCCTCTACTTGCGCTCAGATGTTTCCCAAATGCCCAATTAATTAAGCACATTATAGTTTCAAACATTTGGCTTTTCACCTTTGTAATGGAGATAGAGGGTGTCATTCAAGCTTGGAGTCACATATAATTTGTGTTGTTTGCAGAGATCCCGCAACAGTTTTTTGGTCATTCTAAAACATTAACAAGAATTGTGAATCCTAGGATTATTTAGAAGAGAGTATGACTTTGTTAGTCAGCAGTGCAAAGATGTATTTAAAATTCACCACCTACCAATGGTCCAGCATCCAAACTTTTAAATTTTGCTTAAAACCTGCATCAAAAAATTGGTTTAACTATGCCCATAGATGTAATACTTTATCACGATTCATTCTAATAAGTAAAATAACTGAGGGAGAAAACTGTGATCCTGCTTTCACCTCTCAACTATTCCTAATCCAGCAATTTTGGTTTTTCCCTTATAAAAGGAATACCTATATAAAAAAATAACTTACCTCAAGCCACATTTGTTTAAGTCTGATTCTCCAGACCGTGAATCAGGTACTGGCTTATGATTATTATTTGTCTTCTCAATAGTCTGTTGATCAGTGACACTCCTGGCATTTTCTCTTTTCAGTGCTGCTTGAACATTAAACATATCATTAAACATTTGGATTCTTCAGATTCGAATGATTTCATTTTACAGTGAAAACTAAGATTCGGTCTAGAATTCAGTGTGTAAGCAAAGATTGTAAAACGTACATAGGAAAAGGTAATTGGTACCATCATCCTGAAAGAGACATCAACTTACTTTCATTAATTAAAGAATGTATATTATGTGAGGTTATGTCCTGTTCTTGCTATGGTGCATAAATGCAGTTTCTGTTTTTTAATAGGAGCCAGATGTGCAGAAATTAAGTAGGAAAGAATCTGCATGTTTCCCAGCTATGTGTTCGTGCCAATCAGAGTTTTTGCATCATCTGGATTGTGATTGTACATACACATCAGTCTATGCCATAATGTTCCTCATTCCTTACAACACTGTGGTTTATTCAACAAAACCTGGTTAAGCAAATTATGTGTGATATATCTAACATGGGGGCGCATTGCCTCAGTATTTAAAGAAGCTGAGCTTATCAGCTGGAAAGCTGACAGCCTGGGTTTGAGATCCAAGTGCCACGCAATGGAGTGAGTTCCCATTCCTTGCTTTAGCTCCTGCCCATCTAGCAGTTCAAAAGCAACCACTTTGGTGGGAAGGTGACAGCATTCTGCGCACATTGGCCTATAGTCAGGCTGGCCACATGACCACGGAAATATCTTCAGGTAACACTGGCTCCCACGCTAAGAAATGGAGATGATCACCCCCCCCCCCCCTAGAATCAGAAGTGATTGATAGGTGGACACCTTTACCTTTATACCTAACCTATGTGAACCTAGATTTATCAGGTCTTGGGAACAAAAAGGGGCAGGCTGCTATATTGTACTAGCCAAGACCAGCTAGCCATTATAGAAAACAGAATACCGGACTAAAATTGGAAATATTAGCTAACCCAGAGAAGCAAACCTTATCCTCTTAAAAGCATTTGTGCTTTTAAGGACAGACTGAACAAGAATGAAAGCAAGAAATTACCTGGTTCTCCATTGCTATAGTCAACATCGCCAGTTTTTAGTCTTGGATTCTCATAGCTAATATCCTTTTCTTTCCCTTGCTCTCCTTCAAGCAGTTGAGGCTTTTCTTCTAAGAGTTGGAGAGATGGAGTCAATATACAGTGCAGGTGTTGAATTATGCTAGCATCCCAACATACTGTAGCTATGTGCCCCAAAAGAATGTTTTTGATGCCGCCTCACATCAAGTGAGTCAATTTTTGTAGAAATCAAGACTCATGCAACAATAATGCAGGTCTGCATGAGTTGCCTATGAGGCTACTGCTTCCTAGTTAGAGCATAAGTTGCGAGGAACTTTTAAAAAATGAACCTGCAAACAAGAACCAATGGCCAGAAGAGGGAACAAACTCTGTGTCACGTAGTTATATTTTGTTCGCTTCTATTTATTTGTGTTTCTACAACTGAGAAATAATGCAAGGGATAATAATGCAATGTTTGTGGTACACGTAATCCTTGACTTAACGATCAGTCATTTTTATGACTGTTTGGAGTTACAACACCCTCAGAATGGGTGTTTTACAGTATGCAAAGAACTTTGAAGAACTGATATAAGCCAGGGATTATAGGCTATCATACATAAATGAAGACTCAATCATCCAGGGCAAAAGTATCTAAAAAGGTTAAAGCATAGCAACTGGACCAAAATTTATTAAAACTAAGATATTTTGTTACTCATCCAAGTAACTTATTCAGTCAAAATGATATTTTTTTAGATATAGCTTATCATGCATCACCAAAGTTTTTTAGTACCTTTAGTAGCACCTTAGGTACAATAGCAATAACGTTTAGACTTATATATTGCTTCACAGTGCTTTACAACCTTCTCTAAGTGACTTACAGAGTCAGCCTATTCACCATCATCTGCTTTTAGCAACCCCATTAGAGTCTGGGCAACTGAATGGAGTTAGCAGAGTGTTTACTGGTCGGATGCCCTTCCTGTCACCAATGCGGATTTTTGTTCAGCAGATATATTCTCAGTGTGCCCAGAGAGAAAAAAATATCTGCCACTATCTAGGATCAAACTCACAGCCTCCTGATTATGAGGCGAGAGCTCCATCTCTAGGCCACCACACCACTCCTTATAGTCAGCCTATTGCCCCCAGCAATCTGGCTCCTCATTTTACTGATCTCGGAAGGATGGAAGGCCGAGTCAAACTCGAACCTTTAGGTACCAATTATAATGAAATAGGAAAAAAAAATAGAGAGCAACATTTCAGATGACAGTATTTGCAATTGAGCCATTATACTTTACCAATGAGTCGCCGTGGGCGAAGAGGCGGCAATATAAATTCAATTGATAATAGTAATAAAGTCCATGGTCAAATGGCATTTATAACCATTCTTTTCTTGGATCTGCTACCTGCTTTAACTGAGCTGTCCCCGTTGCTGGAAGTGCTGCCTTCCTGCTCGCAGTTTTTTATTTCTTGGTTGTTGCCCTCTGTTGCAACAGCCTGTCCTAATTCAGATTTTTCACTGGGTGGGTACATTTTCAGTCCTGTCACCTAGAACAGAAGGCCAGGCATTTATAATAGGCTTTAGAATTCTTTATTAGCCAAGTGTGATTGGACACGCAAGGAATTTGTCTTCAGTGCATAAGCTCTCAGTGTACACAAAAGCTATAAGGGATAAATCATGACCATAATCATCATAAAAATGCATTCATCATAAATCATAAGATACAGCACTTAGTGATAATCATGGGATACTAAATAAGCAATCATCATAAATCATACTAGGAAACTAAATAAAACAATATAAATCGTAAAGGTACTATCAATAAAGTTATAGTCATAAATAGAAAAAGAGATAGGAAAGAGGAAAATAATAATAGGAATACATCCTTACTTAATAGTTTTATAGGTAGTCCTGGACTTATAAGGAGTTCGTTTAGTGACCGCTTGAAGTTAAACAGCAGCGAAAAAAGTGACTTACGGCCGTTTTTCATACTTACAACCATTGCAGCATCGCTATAGCCATGTAATCAACATTTGGAAGCTTGACGACTCACATTTATGACGCTTGCTGTGTCCTGGGGTCACGTGATTCCCTTTTGCAACCTTATCAGCAAGGTCCACGGGGGAAGCCTGATTCACTTAACAACCGCGTCCCGCACTTATCGACTGTCGTGATTCAATTACCAACAGTGGCAAGAAAGGTCATAAAATCTCACTATTCCCCCCATACCCCCCAGCAACCTGTGAGATGTCCTTAACTTACGACCGCAACCAAAACCCAAAACGTCTGTCGTTAAGCGAGGCATTTGTTCCGTGGGCCTTTGCCCCATTTCAGAGCCTTCCTTGCCACAGGGGTTAAGTGAATTGTCACAGTTGGTAAGTTAGGGACACGGTTGTTAAGTGAATCTGGCTTTCCCCCCTGGACTTCGCTGGTCAGAAGGACGTAAAAGGGGATCACGTCATAAGGAACATGACCATGGGTCGCTACGGCAGCCGTTAAGTGTGAAAAACGGTCATCATCGGTCCCTTTTTGCCCCAGTGTCACTGAGCGGTCACTAAACGAGCCGTTGTAAACCAAGGATTTCCAATATTCAATGGTTTTTCTTTTTTTTTTTTACAGTGTAATACTGTAAATAATACTGTAATACAGTGAATACGAATGAGCGTTATGCGTCCCTGCCGCCTCACTCTCTCCTCAGCGGGCCATCCGCAGCGGAGTTAAGCGGAGAATCAGCCCTTCGCCGCCGCCGCCGCCGCCGCCGCCGCCTCCTTCCCGGCTTCAAACGGCTCCCGGCCAACGGCTTCTCCATTTCCATGGCGACGACGCACCGCATACGGGTCCGCGCACGCGCGCCCCAAGCCTGCTCAGTCTCTCGCTAAGCCCCGCCTTCTTCCCCCCCATTTGGCGGCGCCGGAGGCGTCTCTTGCTTCCAGGCCAGAGCGCTGCAAAACAAGGGGCGTGGAGATATGAAAAGGGTAGACTCGCGTCCTGCGCTTCAAACCACGTTGCGGGTTCACATGTCGGAAACCCAGTCAGCAAACTTCAGTGGAAAAAAGCAACATTTGATCATCGTCAGAGCGGTCAAGCCTTCTTCTCAGGTCTCCCTAATTAAACTGTAAAAGACAAAACTTTCCTGATTGTGTTAATGGAGGCAGGAGGTTATAGATCTAGCACAGTTAACTCTTCCATTGAACCAGATATAAATCTTCTGGAAGGTACATACAGCAGCGTCGCTATAAATGGTTAAAAGTCCCTCCTCCAAATTAATTCATGACAATATTCGATTGTTTTTAATACTTCTGTTTAGAAAAGAGTTGCCATACGTAAAGTAGATACACAATGTCTTTAAATTCTGTATTGCCTTTTGTTACACCGCGTTCAGGACCTGGGAACTGGGCATTTTGGAGAAGGAGGGAAAAAAAAGCGTTCTAAAGATTACGTGGAAAAAATGGCTTGGAAATTCTACGGAATTGGATTCAGGGACCATTACATTAGCCGGCTCCTTCCGAAATTCCACGTTCCGAGTTTTTCTGCTAGCTAAGAATAACAAGCTAGGGCTTAAAAAAAGGTTTTCTTTAACCAATGACAAGATTGGATTAAGAGGGAAGCTGCAACCCTGCAGATGTTATATTGTGATGCAAAGCCCACCTGCATAAGAGAACACCTGGTAAGATGAATGAAAGCAAAACAAAATTGGGGGTTTGGTCGTTGCCTCTTTGCATTTTGAAAGCAATGACGGATGTGTCTGGTTATTTTTGCATCCTGTTCAGCTGCCTATCTGAGATGGGCGGCTATACAAATATAATAAATTGATTTTTGCCAGGTGGGAGTTGAATAGCGGTGCCTGCTGCAATTAGAAAATGTAAATTTCCAGGTCATTCCTTGAACTAGCAAAGCAACCCCAAAGATTAAAAGCAAAAATGCATCGTTTAAAAAATGATTATGGGTGGTGTTTTTGCCCATAAACCCAATTGCCATTGGATTAAGGGACTCCTTGATTTCTGAGTAAATGGACATAAATCAGCCAGGTTTAGTTTGATTCAGCAGTGGGGAAAATGCAGAGACAGGTTGGAGAGTTCAGTTGAGGTTTATAGGAGGGGAGGAAAAAAAAACCCTTTCAAAGAGATTCTATCTTAATTGGCTTGCCTTAATCAGCCTAGGAATTTATTCTTGCAGTTCTCAAGATGATACTTTTGCCTGCTTTGCAATAATAGTGTGCCTTTGAAAACGATGTAATGTATGAGTTTGCTAACAGGCCAGCCACATGCTGGCTAATTGTGTTAAATGTTCCAAAGATGGAGACATCTATGCTCCTGACTTTTGGGTTACCAGATGTCCAGTCAAAAGAGACTGTTCTTTTTTATTTTTTTTGTTTTCTGTTGGGCACACACACTTTAAAATCAAATATTGTCCTGTCTGTAGAGATTCTCAGTCACCAGTCTGGTTGTCCTAAATGTGTTTTTTCAGGAGGCAACTGGATTTTCTTATTTTTTTCTATTGAAGACGTTTTGCTTCTCATCCAAGAAGCTTCTTCAGCTCTGTCTCAGGTAACCCTGAGGACACAGACAAATCTCTAAGTGGCCTCAACAACCCTCTAAAAAGATGCAAATGACCAGCTGTCTACAGGGAGTATAAATCCTTCCATTCCCCACCATCCAGTCAGAGCTGAAGAAGCTTCTTGGATGAGAAGCGAGACATCTTCAAAAGAAAAACAAGAAAGTCCAGTTGACTCCTGAAAAAGCAACTTTAGGACAAATATTGTCCTGTTTTTTCAATGTCCTGTTTCGTTTATCTTTTTTTCAAATTAAACTGTTTTTGAAGGGTAGTCATTCATTTTTAAAATTTATTATGACTTGTTAAAATCTCAGCTTCTTTCTTTCCTTTGCCAGTCAATAGCCTATATTTATATTATTTGTTTCTGGATACTAGCCATCAGCTTCAATCTGGCCTCTTCTGATCTATGATCACTGGAGTCTGGAAATCACATGGGTCGTGATATGTTTCTATCATCTGAAATTTGAAAAGTGTGTCATTGTCTCTTTATCATATATTCTGTAAAATAAAGATGGCTTGGAAAAATATTGCGATTGCAAAACCAGTCTGCCATAGTGATTTCATAAATATGTGGACCTAAGTATTTTTTTTTTTTTGGCATTTTTCATTATAACTTTTGTCACAAATACCAAGATAGCTAAACAAGCAGTGTGTCCTCCCTTTCTTCCTCTTTATCCTATTAATATATCTACCCTTCTGTAGCATATGGGTCCAGTATCCGTAGAGAGAATTGTGAGTCAGCAGATGCCTGTTAGACAATGGCCCTCAAGGCAGAAAATTTATTATATACTAGCTGATAACCCGGTGTTACCCGGGTATTTATTTATCTTAATCCTGTGTTACACAGGAAAACCCTGATTTCGGTGACCTGGAACATTTGTAAGGTTGGATTTTCTCCATTACCAGAGAGAACCCCCTTGTGGAGTACTGTGAAGCTGTTACCATGGCAATTGCACAGCGCTGTACAGTAGAAGTCATTTTAAGGCACAACAGACTGTATCTTAAGAACACATAGCCCGAGGGATGTTAGGAGTGTCTTACCCTCACAGTATTTGTTTCCAGAGAGTAAATAATCTGTGTACCAAATTTGGTTGAAATTGCTCAAGGCGTTCCAGATTTATGCTGGAACATACATGTACACACATTCTTTTATATATATACAGTGTGTGTGTGTGTATATAATAGTTAATAGATAGATTGACTGAATTCCATTTTTGGGAGAGATAAGCACTGTAATTTTGTATATACTTTTCACTGTGCGTGCTTGGCTGTTTTCTTGTAAATAAAAACTATGGAGATGTGGCTGGCCGATAGCTAATTCGATGTCTTCCTCCTATTTTTCCCTCACAGCAACCCTATGAGGTAGGCTGCTCTGAGAGAGAGAGAGAGAGACTGCCCCCACCAATCAGTGGAGGAGCTTGCAATATTAGAAGTTCTCAGCTCCTTGGAGGAAGGGCATAAGGTGTGTATTTGTCTTTGTGTTTTTCTTCTTCTGTTCAATCATGTCTGATATCCAGAGCGTGTCTGCACAGGTCCCTCCTGTTTTCTTGCATTGGTAAGATTTTCCAGAAATGATTTGCCATTGCCTCCCATCTGGGACTAAGAGAAAGTGACTGGCCCAAGGTCACTCACTTGGCTTTGTGCCCAAGGCAAGATCAGAACTTACGTTCTGCCGGTTTCTAGCCTTAATTGCTGCACCAAAACTGGCTTGTGTGTATGTGTGTGTAGACAGTCCTTGACTGACAACCACAATTGGGGCCAGAATTTGTGTTGCTAAGCAAGGCGGTTGTGAAGTGAATTATTGCAGTTGATAAGTGAAGCACGTGATCATTGCTAATCTCCTTTTCAACTTTCCTACTACCTTCTCCTATTGGTGTTTTATGATTTATCACTTTGGAGTTTGTATCTTATGGTTCATGATTGTATCTTATGATTTGCAATTTATGATTTGCAGTTTATGATTTGCAACTTATGATTTATCACTTTGTGGGTTGTATGTGCACTGAGAGCTTATGCACCAGAGATAAATGCTTTGTGTGTCCAATCACACTTGGCCAATAAAGAATTCTATTCTGTTTTGTTCTGTTCCTATTTCCATTCCTTTCTATATACTGTATTCTGTATTCTATATTTTATACTCTATACATATACTCTAGGTTCTATATAGTATTCTATATTAAATATTCTATACTGAATATTCTATGTTCTATTCCACGGGTCACCAACCTTTTGGACATCAGGAACCACCAAACTCATAATTTTAAATCCTGCAGACTACTAATATTAATTTTGACTGACAGTGACTTGCTGACATTTTCCCAGGGTCTCTGCAGAAAGCAGCAGAGACCCTGGGAAAATCCCAAAAAAAAGTCTGCTGGGAAATTCCCCACCCCGTTTTCCTACTGATCAATCATTCTTTATTTGGGATCGCAGGATACTGTCTCCAGCTCTGTTCTTAGGGGGAGAGAGAGGGAGGGAGGGAGGGAGAGAGAGAGAGAGAGAGACTTTTGGCTTCATGCAAGGAAAGCAGCAGAAGCAGCAGAAGTCTTTTTTTCTCTCCCCCAAACTCCGCCAGAAACGAGTCTTTGCCAGCACAGCCTCTTGGAGCAGGATGCCTTGCAGGGTCCCAAAGACTCATTTCTGGTGGAGTTTGGGGAGAGAAAGAAAGACTTTTGCTGCTTTCCTTGCATGCAACCAAGAGCAGAAGAAGAAAGAAGCGGAAAAAAGCAGCCCGGGGGCCAGGCGAGGTGCGTGGGGTGAGTGGGGCAAGTTCCCCCCCTCCGCCTTTTCCCCCCTCCCCTCAGTACCTCAGGTTGTTCACAATGCAAGAGATGCAAGCCTTGTGTTGCCACGGGACATATGGGTGGCGCAGCCTGGATTAATTGTTTTGGGGGTGACATTTCTCTGCGGACCACCAAAATTTTCTCACAGCCCACCAGTGGTCCCCAGCCCACTGGTTGACAGCCACTGTTCTATTCTACAAAGCCATCTGGCTGGGAAGGTTTCAAATGGTGACCCCATGACCCTGGGACATTGCATCTATCCTAAATACATGCCAGTTGCCAAGGGTCCAAATTTTGATCATGTGACCATGGGAATGCTGTGACAATTGTTACGTGTGAGGATTGCACACTTAACTATTTTCCAGTGTCGTCATAACTTTTAAATGGTTGCTGAACGAGTGGTTGCAGGTAATCCTGTATCTGACATAAATTCATCTTCATATTTTTCCCTTTCCAGATAATCTGCTCGCGATGGCTGCAGTGGACAGTTTCTCCCTGTTGATGCGGGAGATCGGACGGTCCTACCACTACTGCGTGGAGATGCTAGCTGTTGTGGGAGCCTTCTACACAAGCAAGGTGTGCGTCACCATTTTGAGTGACACCTATGTGCTGATCAGGGTGCATTTTATCCCCCGGATCTTTGGCCGGCCTGACTTAAGCAAGCGGTATGGAAAATGGGCTGTGGTCACAGGTAAGAAATTCCCCCTTTTCACCCTCCTGGCTTCATGTATAATTTCTCCAACAAAATAACAAGAATTATAATATTTGGATAAGCTAGGCATCTGCTTTCAGATTTTTTGTTCTGCATAGGTACAGGCCAGTGTTTCTCAACCTCGGTAACTTTAACACCTGTGGATTTCAATTCCCAGAATTCCCCAGCCAGAGGAGAGGAGAACAGTGGAAATCTATGGGCCGGTCCTTGGGACGGAAGAGCCACTGCTGCTAGCAAAGCCCCCCCCTAGCTCTGAGTATAAAAGGCAGGGGGCAGAGGTGAATAGATGTGGCAGGCAACTATTCATTTCCCTGCTGGACAGACTTGTTAGCCTGCGGTGAGAGAAACTTCTTTGGCGGGGTTCTTGGCACCCCTAATAAAGGAATCATTGATTTAAAGACAGAAGGTTTGGCATGTTGGGGAAACTGGGTCAAAACACCCATAGGTCTCTGCTTCCTTGCAGGAGGAACTTCGGGCATCGGCCTTTCCTACGCTAAGGAGCTGGCCAGTTGTGGAGTTGACCTCATCTTGATTAGCCGGAACCGGGATGAATTAGAAGCTTCTGCTAAAGAGATCATGGAGTCTTACAACATCAGCACCATGACTGTCGTGACGGATTTTAGCAGGGGCCGTGAGGCCTATCCGGTCATTAAGAAGGTTCTGGAAGGCAAAGAGATCGGCGTCTTGGTCAACAATGTCGGGGTGCTTAACCCTCTGCCCAATTCCTTCACCAATTTGACGGAGGCTCAGATTTGGGAGTTCATCAATGTAAACATTGGAGCCGCCAACATGATGGCGCACCTGGTGTTGCCGGGCATGGTGCATAGGAAGAAGGGGGCTATTGTCAACATTTCTTCTATCAGCTGCTGCAATCCATGTCCCCAGTACACAGCATATTCGGCCTCCAAGGTATATGTCAACAGGGAAAAAGGATGTCTTATTTATTTTCTAACTGGTCCTTTATTGAAGAGGACCAGGGATGGGATCCAACAGGGTTAACTACCAGTTCGGTCATTTACGAGGTTCGGTGATTTACGATGTGCTTCCCTGCCAGCTGCCGCCGCTTGTCTGTAAATTGTCATCAGCACGCTGTGTGCAGAGAAGCAGCCTTTCAAAGAGCCCTCTTTTCCTGCTTTAACTGCAGCTGTGCCTCGCACGGCAGCTGAAGTTGAAAAAAATCAGGAAATAAAGGTCAGGTAAGACCCCAGGCGGGCGGATGGGCCAAAGCAGCAGCAGACATAGAACCGGTTCTATGTCTGCTGTTCTTCAGAGCTACCGGTTCTACAGAGGTGGACAGAACCGGTAGAAACCCATCCCTGAAGAGGACTCTGGTTGGCACCTGAGGGGGTGGTTGCTCCCTCATCCTTAGAGTACAATTTCCCTATCAAGTAGGTACTAAGAGGAGAGCAAATGTAGGACAAGAGAAGGCAGAGCTGGTGAGGGTGGAGTTAAGCGTGTCATCGGCCTAGAATCGTCATGTTGCTACAAACATAACCGCACTAAAGGAGAATATTTGTAGCTCAGTTGACAGCCGAGGTCCTTGGTACTCTCTGAGCTTGACTGTTTTCTTGGAGATGTTTCATTACCCAAACTTGGTGACACAATAAGCACAGATGATGTTAAATTACTGATGAATTACCGCCAGCTTATCAAATACTTAGGAGCCGAGGGCTTGGCAGCACAAAGAAATGACAGCCAATCGTCAACCATCAACACACCAATTAGCCAATAGGAAGGCCCCACAGAAACACATCTCCCAGAACAGCCCAAAGCATATATTCCAGTAGAGAAATTCCCTGAAGATGGACTCTAGCATGAATCCAAAAGCTGGGAAGAGTAAAATTCTGGTCCCAGTGGCCCATTCAAATCCGATTTCACTGATATTGCCTAATATGGGTAACAAAATGTCTGCAGAAAAACAACCAACTCAGAACACCAAGATCTAAGTCCAACCCCTCCTGAATTCTGTCAGCCCTTTTCTAACGCCAATTTAATATTAATGTAAACTTTAACTGTCTAGATCCGTGCTGGCAAATCTATGCCACGCATGCCGGAAATGACACGCAGAGCCATTTTCCCCCGGCAGGCGAGAGGTATCCCGGAAGAGCCCCAGGGTGCATGCACACCTGCGCCGCCTGACAGCTGATTGTCCGGTATCTGGTGCGCATGCGCAGGGGGAAGAGGGGAGGTGCATGGGAGACACGCACATGCGCAGGGATGTGTTGCATTGTTTATTATTTATTTATTTTATTACACTTTTATACCGCCCCCTCTCCCAAAAAAGGGACTCGGGGCGGTGTACAGCCAAGATAAAAATGACATAAATAGTAAAAATTTTAAAACAGAGTTAAAAGAAATTAAACTAGTGGCTGAAATAATATTATAAAAGCAGAATAAAAGGGATAAAAAAGTTAAAAATATCCAAAACTTAAAACCCTAGTAATTAATACTAGGCCAGACCGGCCTGTTGGAAAAGGTGGGTCTTTAATGCGCGCCGGAAGGTCTGCAGGTCAGTGATAGCCCACATCTCTGGGGGTAACTCATTCCAGAGGGAGGGACCCCCACAGAGAAGGCCCGCACCCTCGGGGCCGCCAGCCAGCATCATCTGGCTGACGGACCCCAAGGAGGCCCAACCTGTGAGAGCGCACTGGCCGGCGGGAGGCCGATGGTGGCAGGAGGCGGTCCTGTAAGTACCCAGGTCCCAAGCCATGGAGCGCTTTAAAAGTGAGCACCAACACCTTGAATCGCACCCGGAAGGCCACTGGAAGCCAATGCAGCTCGCGCGTGCAAGGGGATCACGCGTGCATGCGCAAAGACTCACGGTGCGCAAGGGGGAGTCGTGCGCGTATGCGCAGGGGCATGGGGTGGGTAGCACGCATTGCCTTCTGGAAGCTGGTATGTGAGCACGGGCGCAATTATCAGCAGGGGAGCCGAAAAAGTTCCGACCGGTTCTGGAGAACCAGTAGTGGGAATTTTGAGTAGTTCGGAGAACTGGCCAATCCCGTCTCTGACTTGCCCCGCCCCCATCTCTTCTCCGCCTTCCGAGTCCCAGCTGATTGGCTGGGTCTTCTTTGGTTGCCCTGCGCAGGAGAACGGAGCTGGAAAGCAGGTTAGTGGGGTGGGGAGAGAATGGGATTTTGCAGTAACCTTCCCCTGCCATGCCCACCAAGCCACGCCCACAGAACCGGTAGTAAAATAATTTTGGAATCCCACCATTGGTCCAGATCCTTTTGTGCCTTATAGCAGTGCCCCATTCCGGAGGTAGTTAGTAGATTAAGAGAGGATCCCATCTCTACCCCATTTACATATTGGCCCTTTTGTATATCTAGTTTGTTGTTAATTTTAATGTTTTAATTTGTAATGCTCAATATTTTAAAGTGTTTTTGATTTTTACATTGTTTTATATTGTTACATTACTATGATGTAACCCACCCAGAGTTGCTGGATAGTGAGTTGGGTGGCATATAAATGTAATAAATACTACTAATGATAATTTACCCAGAGTAATAATGAGAGTTCTCAGGTAGAGTATGGACTTCAGCTAGGGATAGACCCAAGGAATCCCCTTTTTATCTACCAGGTAGTCTCAAAATATGACTGTAATGGAGTCTACCTATAATGGACATGACACTTGGAAGGAAGGAAGGAAGGAAGGAAGGAAGGAAGGAAGGAAGGAAGGAAGGAAGGAAGGAAGGGACTACAGTATCAAAATATTAACCATTTTGCCAGATTCGGTATCCTGATTCTTTGAAGCTTTACAACTTGAAAAATTGGGTTTGAATTGTCCCCCCTGAGCTATCACTTGGTTAGCTTGATGTTAGAATTGGAGTTTGGTTATTTATTGGTTGATTCACACAGCAGACTTAATCAGGTCAAAAATAAGCAGCTACAAGCAAATAAGGCAATCTTGCTTAGTGTTAACCTTGGTTGCATATTTTATGACAACGTATTTGACTCAATTTGTTTAATTGCTTCCTGGGTTCAGGATTGTATGAGCATCCAGAAAAGGAATTAAGTAAGTTAATCAGTTAAATGTATTACCTAAGACAGAGGTCTTCAAACTTGGCAACTTTAAGACTTGTGGACTGTCTGGAGAATTCTGGGAATTGAATCCACAAGTCTTAAAAGTTGCCAAGTTTGGAGACCTCTGACCTTGAGAATCAAGCTGTGTTCCATCCTCACCCTTGCTCCCTTCTTTACACAGTCTAAATCTACAGTTTAATTTCTTTTAATGGGTATCCCCTCCTCATCGTTTATTCTCCACAGACTTACCTGGATCACTTCAGCAGATCCCTTCACTATGAATATGCCTCTCAGGGCATTTTCATCCAGAGCTTAATTCCGTTCTTCGTTTGCCCCAACGTGACAAAGTTGAGTAGCACCCTCTCCAAAATGAGCTTTTTCGTGCCTTCTCCGGATGAGTATGCTTGTCACGCAATCTCCACCCTTGGAGTCTCCAGAAGGACAACAGGATATTGGCCACATACCCTCTTGGTGAGATGACTTTTTCCGTAGCTTCTCTGTATTTTTCTCTGAATGTTGCTAGGAAGAACAGACCCAAGATTGGGCAGGAGTTTAAACATGAGTCAAGCAGCCTTTCTCAGGTGAGATTCCCTGAGAGACTGAATAAAAATAAAATAACCCAGCATGCTTTGAATTTAGCATACCACACAATGTTAGCTAGCCTTTGTGTGGCTGGGAATTTGTAAACGCTACAGCTCAATGGTCAGCCTGCCATTTTGTATTGCAGTAAAATGTGGGTTGTGTAGGGCAGAGAAGGTGTCAACTCATAAAATACTTCTATGGTCTTTTTAGAGTTGCCAAAAGAAAAGGAGGAGGGTGCAGTGCGGCAGCTTGCAAACCGAAACTGCATTCCATAAATGTTTTCAAAGGTAGCAATTAGGTGACTGAAGTTTCTGCCGCACAAAATCCTAATTGGAGAGCATGATTGATGACTCTGGGCTATGGAGATGTCCCATTGGAGAATTTGAATTACGATACACCGAGAGAGATGGGGGAAAACCAGGGTCAAGGGTCACAGTGGCTACACCCAGGCAGTGCCAGACATTTTAACTCCCAATAAATCCTTTTGAAGTTTTGGAAGTTTGGCTCGAGACTCATGATTTAAATGAGGGTAACTGCCAGAATCCTTTGCTGGCTGTGGAATTCTGGGAGTTGAAGTCCACACGTCTTAAAGTTGCCAAGGTTGGAGACTCCTGTAATCTAGGCCAACCCCTGCTCAAGCAGGAAACCCTATACCATTTTGGAAACCTCCAGTGATGGAACACCACAATCTCTGAAGGCAAGTCATTCCATTGGTTGATTGTCCTCATTGTCAGAAAATGCCTCCTTATTTCCAGGTTGAATCTCTCCTTGATCAGTTTCCATCCATTATTCTTTGTCTGGCCTTCGGGTGCTTTGAAAAATAGCTTGACCCCCTCCTCCTCTCTGGGGCAGCCCCTCAAATATTGGAAGACTGCTATCCTGTCTCCCCTGGTCCTTCTCTTTGTCAGATTAGACATTCTCAGTTCCTGCAATTGTTCTTATGTTTAAGCTTTAGTTGCTTACCATAGATTTTGCTTTATTTTGTTGCTCAAGGTCTGTAAAAGTTTCCTCCTTTTCCTTTTGAAAAGGAAGGAATAGGAAGATCTGGAATGGAGACAAATTCTGTGCCACTTTTCCGTTATGGTAAACAAGATTATCATTAACACTTTAGTTGTAGACGAAGTTGTCTTATGAATTCTTCTGTGTGAAAAAAAAAACCCACCCTTCTTTTATCCCTACAGATGATTTTAGCAAGATTTGTCCCTGAATGGTTCTGGGCTTGGATGGTACCCAGAATAAAATATTGCCAGAAGTCACTTTGAAAAAAAAAATGTCTGTGAAGATCTCGCCTTGAGCACTGATAACATCTGGAAGTTTAGATGGACCAGAGCTACAAAATCCTGACTTCTTCACACAGATCCCTTTCTTGCTTGCATTATTTGTTTGAAATCATGTGCTTGAGACTTGAAGGAAGTTTAGCTTGGACGTAGCTGAAAGAAAACACTTGAAACAAGCTGGCATAGTATTCTCTACCCCAGGCATCATTTATGTAGAGTTCTTTGTGGCTCCTCAGTGAAAGACACAAGAAACCTGTGGATGATGGAGAAATTGAGTTGTGGAGGAACTTAGGTTCCAGAAGAGCAAAAACAAAAGAAATATCTGCCAATAGGGCATTGTAGATCAACTTTCTCCAACCTTGTGCGCTGGGCTACAATTGAATGATCTCTGATGGGAGTTTGTTGCAACATTACCCACAAAGCTACCGCAGGATACAACTATTCAACGGAGATATCCTTCTTCAAATCAGTGCGATCTTGTGCTTTATCAGGAAATTGTTGTATGTGTGGTGTCTACTTTGGAGTGGCCAGACTCCAAAGATGGACGTTAGGATCTTAACTGACATGGCTGTCTCATGGGAGTATTGGTGGCCCAGAGTCCTTGTCTTTTCAACCCCACAACAAGGCTAAGGGTTGCCATACAGATTTTTGGCAACTTCCCCAACTGTCCAGTTCCCGAGATGTTAATCTCTGGAAAGGAAACAAATTCTGAGTTGTTCTGGATTTTAATTTTACTATGGTAAACAGGATTATTGTTAACATTGTAGTTGCAGATGAAGTTTTTTTTTAATGAATTCTTCTGTATGGGAAAAAAAAAATTTTTCTTATTCCCTCCCTGTCTAGTAATCCTGCTGGCTGCGAAGGAAGAGCATGATCTCTGGTGTAACTAAATTGAGTCAATTGATCGGTTGTAAGAGGCTCCTGCACAATTTGACTTAAGCATCAATTAGGCTTAATTTCTGTGAAAGCTGTCACGAAAATACGGGCCTTCTCTCCAGACAGAATGTGGCTGATGAACTGTTTGCTGGTGGTCTCTTTGGAAGTTCGATGTGCTCTCTAAAATCAGAGCAGTTATTTCCAGATCCTGAGTAATCAAGTAATCAAATTTGAGGGTGCCCTGACTCTTTTTTGTAGCCTTAGAGACCATCAAACCAGGATTGGTAAAAACAAACAGCTTTGTTTCCCAACATTTTGGGGACAGGATGCATAGGAATGAAAACTGTACAGTGGTGTAAAAGTAAAGTAGCTAATAAGGATTATAAACAGTGCTAGCAGCTGTAGACCCAGATTGTATATCTTGTTTGGCCCTTATTTGTGAACTATGGTTTGGTGAATAAACCCACTTACTTGGGATCACAAAGCATTGAAAGCCATAAACCAGGGATCTTCAAACTTGATGGCTTTAAGACTTGTGGACTTCAACTCCCAGAATTCCTCCTTCAGTCATGTTAGTTCTGGAATTCTGGGACTTGAAGTCCACAAATCTTAAACTTGCCAAGTTTGAAGACCTTTACCATAAACCATGGTGGACAAACTCTTAATATTCTAAATCTAAAACAAAGGCAAAGATGCCACAGCATGGATTCGTTATTTATTAGATGTAACAATTAGCTGCCAAGATTTTGAATGATCTAGCCCCATGAATAAATTCATACTTGTTTTCTTCTTCAACTAGCAAATTTTCTGGCTGTGCAAAACTATTTAGAATAGAATTCTTTATTGGCCAAGTGTGATTGGACATACAAGGAATTTGTCTTAGTGCAGATACTCTCAGTATACATAAAAGAAAAGATACATTTAAAAAGATAAGTCAGAAGTAACTTAGTCCTCAAAACAAATAGAAAGGGAACCTTCTGTTTTGTAGCGAGCAGTACATTCTACATATATTATACCTGGAGCTATAGTCATGATAACAAACTGAACTGGATCATTTTTTTCTTTTAGAGTCTTAACCATAATGTCAAGTGATTTGAAGTGTGTTTGCTCTAGTAAAGGCTTACTCCTATGGAAATATTTGTGGTTCTTGTTTATATATATATATATAGAGAGAGAATAGAATAGAACAGCGGTTGCTAATCGGTGGGCCACGAGAAAATTTTGGTGCACTGCACAGAAATCTCACCCCCAGAACACCCCCACCAAGCAATTAATCCAGACTGCGCAGAAACACAAGGCTGCGCCGCCCACGTGGCCCACAGGAACCCTCCCCGCCACTTACTCCTTAACCGGTAAACTTGCCTGCTAAATTGCTATTTTTCCTTTTTCCGACCATCATCTGTGCTGCTCTGTCAGGAGATTTAGATTAGCTAGGAAGCAGGAAATGGTTGGATTTCTTGCTTTCTAGCTAGTCTTCAAATCCTCGGCTCAGCACAGCCGAACCTCCCTTAGGACTGAAGGTTTGCTTGCAAGCAAATAGCAAGCAAATTTGAGAGACTGAGCTAGCCGATGGTAGATAGATAGATCACTGAATGATTCTGTGAGCAACTCAATCTGCCTGGCTGCTTTGCCTGATTTTGGGTAAAAGTTGCTCTTTTTTTATAAAAAAAAAATGAATATTTATATAAATATTTATAATATTTACATACAAGCCATGCCCAGCCAGTCACATGACCACCACGCCATACCCACAAATCAGGCCACGCCCACACAACCAGTTAGTGGTCCCTGGGATCTATAAATAATGAGTTTGGTGGTCCCTGAGGTCCAAATGTTTGGCGATCCCGGAATAGAATACTTATGATGTAAAGCTATTCAACACCACAGAAAATACCGCTACCCTTCAAAAAGACCTTGACTACGTATCAGAATGGTCAAACAAATGGCAACTTCAGATCTCAATAAATAAATGCTCTGTCCTACATACTGGCAAAAAAAATCAGAAAATAAAATACAGGCTGAATAGTCAAGACCTTGTTGATGACCCAAACTCTGTAAAGGATCTTGGAGTACTCATTTCAAATGACCTAAGTGCTAGAGCCCACTGTAACTACATTGCCAAAAAGGCTCTAAGAGTTGTTAACCTAATCTTACGTAGCTTTTTCTCTGGTAATATTACACTAATAACTAGAGCATACAAAACATTTGCTAGACCACTACTCGAATACAGCTCATCAGTCTGGAACCCACATTACGTATCTGATATTAACACAGTTGAGAAAGTCCAGAAATATTTTACAAGAAGAATTCTTCACTTCTCTACTTGTTGCAGAATACCTTATGCCACCAGACTCGAAATTCTAGACCTTGAAAACCTAGAACTATGCCGCCTTCGGTCCGATCTAAGTATAGTATATAAAATCATACATTGCAATGTCCTACCTGTCAATGAATACTTCAGCTTCAACCATAACAACAGAAGAGCAAACAATAGATACAAACTCAAGGTTAATCGCACCAAACTTGATTGCAGGAAATACGACTTCAACAACAGAGTGGTCAATGTCTGGAATACTCTACCTGACTCTGTGGTTTCTTCCCCAAACCCCAAAAACTTTAACCTTAGACTGTCCACTATTGACATCACCCCTTTCCTAAGAGGTCTGTAGGGGGTGTGCATAAGCGCACCAACGTGCCTACTGTCCCTATCCTATTGTTTCTTTTATATTTTATTTTTCTTATATGTATCCATGTATTCACAACTATGTTTTACTTATACCTATTATCTTGTAAGCAATTGACAAATAAATAAAATAAATAAGTGTGATTGGACACACAAGGAATTTGTAGGGTATATATATTACACTGTATCCTTTGTTTCCATTAGGACTAGCAATCACAACAGTTAATGGAAATAAAACAAGCTATTTAAAACTCTATTTTAAATAGTGTTTAAAATATAGCAATAGACTAATTAAGAATACAAAAGAGAAAGTATACAATATGTGAATTTACATGGCCGAAAGATGTATGAATAAAAATATTTTCTGCATTTTGGACAGATAGGGAAAATATAGGATATTTTTTAATATTTATCTAATATTCCCGAGCATCCTTATTCTGGACAGAACATATGCCAGTAGAACAGAAAAGAGTAGAATCATAGGACTGAAAGGGACTTTGGAGATCGTCTAGTAGTCCAACCCACTGATCAAGAAGAAGACCCTATAACCATTTCAAGGTAAATAGTTGTCTCTTCTTTAAAACCTCCAGTGCAATAATAAGCATCTTGTTTGTATAAATGTTTATTCTGTACAATCCTATAGAATAACAGGTCACGTGGCGGCGTGTAAACTCCAATATCTGAAATCCCTCTATAATTCATTTAGCTTTTTATCAAGTTGGATACTATACTTTTAGAGGCTTCCAACTTGCCATTCCTATTATTCACAGCCATGCCGCTCAAAGGTGCTGGGAGTTGTAGTCCACAACGAAGAGTTCCCCTGTTAGGGGAAAGCTGCCGGCGAGTCCCTCATTTGCCTTTGCAGCTACACGTTCCCACAAGGTATAGCGGCGTCGGCCTCCCGAGGGCGCGTGCGAGATCTGTGGAAAAAAGGCTCACGCTGGCCACCGTTAGCTCTAAACGTAACTCCTCCTGCGGCCTGGGAAATGTAGTTCTTTTGGCCGTCCAGTTCTTCATGGAGGAACTGCGCCGGGAATACCCATCCCGGCAGGCGCCGCGCTTCGCCGTCGTCCGTTTTCCCCCCCCCCGCCCGTGGAAAGAGCTTCTGGGACGCTGCTTGGACCGAGCGGAGGGTCCGGCTGAGGGGAAAAGGAGGAAGGGGTGTTCGTGGCGCCACGCCGAAGACCCCGGGGCGTTGAGGCGGCGGGTAAGCCGGAGCGGGCCGGTAGGAAGGGAGCGGGCTGGGAGGACGCCGCGGCCCTTTTTAGGCCCCGGTTGGACTTCGCGGCCCGGTTCGGCTCCCAGGGAAGGAAGGCTCGGTCGGAGGCTGCACGGCGAACCGGTCAGGAGCTGGGAAGGAGGCAGGGAAAGGGCTGGATCGGGAATAGGAGGCAGTCCCCGATCTACGACCACGGCGGAGCCCAACGTTCCTGCTGCTAAGCGAGACAGTTGTTAAGTGAAGTTTTGCCCCACTTGATGACCTTCCTCGTCACCGTTGTTAAGCGGATCGTTGCAGTCGTTGAGTGAGTGCCATGGTTAAGCAAATCCAGCTTCGACTTTGCACACAAACTCACATACACACCCCGTACGCGACCGTCGTAAATGCGAGTCCGTTGGCCAAGCATCCCGATGCAAGCCACGTGACCGTGGGGGAGGCTGCAAGTAAGACGGTCAAAAGTCACTCCCCCCCTGGTGCCATTGTAACTTCGAATGGTCGCTAAGTGGACTGTCATAAGTGAGGATTGCCTGCCGTGGGGGTGGGAAGAGCAGGCTGGGGTTTCCCAGCATGATCCCCAGTGCAGATCCAGGCATTGGGCGAGCTTTTGCTCTCTCTGGACTTGCTGCAATCTCAACAGGGGTTGAGGATTACAACCAGCAGGTAAGGAGACTTCTTCACCTGAGAAGATCATAGGAAGCTCTCAAGACCTCTCCTTTTTTTTTTTTAACAGAGGCACGGGTGAGAGCGTTTTAACAAACTGCATCCCTGTCTGGTTTGGTGGCAGCAGAGCCTCCGACAGAAAGTCCCTACAGAGAGTGGTGAGAACAGCAGAGAAGATCATAGGAAGCTCGCTTCTTGGTATTCTGGATGCTGCTTACAAGCGCTATGTGCTTAGAGCATTGTTAGAGACCCTGCACACCCACTTCACGGTCTGTTTCTGTTGCTCCCCTCTGGGAGGAAGTTTAGAAGTATCTATAGCAGGACTACCAGATTTTCTAATAGCTTTCTTCCCGATGCCATCATCAAAGCGACAATAAAGTTATTATTCTATATACTATTCTAATTCTATTCCATTCTAATTCTATTCTAATTCTATTCTATTTTAATTCTATTCTATTCTAATTCTATTCTATTCTAATTCTATTCTAATTCTATTCTATTTTAATTCTATTCTAATTCTATTCTTATTCTATTCTACATTCTATTCCATTCTATTCTATATTCTATTCCATTCCATTCTTTCCTACTCTTTCCTATTCTATTCCTGTTCCTATTCTAACAAACAGGATGGAGGATTATCTGAGAGGTAGAGGAAGGCTCTGCATTTAAGAAATTGACCTCTCAGCCTGCAGAAATTGGCTGAGCTCCAGCTCAAGCCAATAGAGATGGGCATCCTGATTTGTTTATTAGATATTTATCCTGCCTTTATTGCTGTATAAGTAACTCAGGACAGGGAACACACACAGCATTCCCCCCTCCTGTTTTCCCCCACACCAACAGCCCTGTGAGGTGGGGCTGGCTGAGAGGCCCTAAGTCATCCACCTGGCTTTCATGCCTAAGGCAGGACTAGAATTCAGTGTCTCTTGGTTTCCAGGCTAGCACCTTAATCATTACTCAAAACTGAGTTCATGTCAGTCTGCAGACTTGGGCAAACTGGCTTCATCTCAGTTTGAACACGTGAACAATCTAGCCTCATCTCAGTCTGTAGAGGTGGACAATCTGGCTTCCATCTCAGTCTGCAGAGGTGGGCGTATTCGTTTTGAGTTTTGCATAAAGGAGCTTTAAGAAATGTTCGTCTTCTCACCGGCCTCCACAGTAGAGCAGCCCAAGTGTGGAGGAGAAGTTGCAGGTACTCTCACTCAACCCATTAGCCATGCTTCCCTTATGGTGGGAGGAATTGGCCAGTGTAATTTGAAATGGTGGAGGTTAAAATGTTAATCTTCCCCTTGGGAAACAGGCTGTTCAGATGACTAGGAGGATGTGAAGCAAGTATGTTCATAGTTGCAGGAGCGGGAGAAGAAAAGGGAAGTGCAATATTGGCCAGGGAATTAGTCTAATTGCAATATAAATTGCCTTTAGCTGCTCAGAATTGCAGATAGTCCCAGACTTACAACCGTTCATTGAGTGACTGTTCAAAGTTACAAAGGCAATGAAGAAAGTGACTTATGACCGTTTTTCACAGTTATGACCTTTGAAGCATCCTCATGATCAAGGGATCAAAATTCAGATGCTTGGCAACTGGTTCATACTTATGACGGTTACAGAGTCCTGGGGTCACGTGATCCCCTTTTATGACCTACTGACAAGCCAAGTCAATGGGGGAAGCCAGATTCACTTAAACCAGGTTACTAACTTGTCAACTGAAACGATTCACTTAACAACGGTGGCAAGAAAAGTCATAAAATGGGGCAAAACTCACTTAACAAATGTCTCCTTTAGCAACAGGAATTTTGGGCTTAATTGTGGTCATAAATCGTGGACTACCTGCATTATATATGAAACATGTACCCTGCCAAACTCTCAACAGCTCTGGCTGATTTTCCAATTGGAAGCACTTAGACTTACATGCCCAGCAATATCTAGGAAACCTAAAGAAAGATGGAATACAGGTTTTTTTTTCAGATAGGAGGAAAAAAAAAAAAACACAATCACGGAAAGACGAAACTTAAAATGTTTTCCTCTTCCTCTTCACTGTTTCTCACTTGTCACATCAGGCAATCGGGGTCTCGTCTCTGAAACAGTCAACAGTTTGGGCTCGTCAGATGGATAGTTACGTGACTAAATGCATCGGATTTTTCTCATGTCAGGACAATTTATTGCAGAGAAAGGAGATTACTCTCTGACAGTTGTGTGTGTTGAAGGTTGTTCCCAGAAGAAAATCCCTGTGTCTAGTCTAAAATAATATAACCCAGATGCATGAGAATTAGAGCCTACTTTTGTTGCACTTCATTAAATCTGATTGTGATTCTGACAGTGTAGTTAAAACAATGGGTGTTACCATAACAACATGCTAAGACATGGCCATATCTTACAAGAGCTTGCTTTACACAACACACTTAAGTTAGTAAGCAATATTTTTTTAAAAAACTGTTTTTGTTGATACCATACTTTCTGTAGTATGTATTAACTTTAGATTTTTAATTGCAATCCTGTGTGCTGTTGCTTTATTTTGAATGAAGTTTGGTTGGTTTCTATGATTTGAAATGTAATGAGAATTTTTGTTGTTTATTCATGTATTGCTTTGATTTCAGTAAATTAATTAGGATAGGTTTTAAAACACAAGACCTGTCTGAAAAGCTCTCAGGAGATATTATGCCAAAAAGAACGGATGAAGCATGTTTTTAAAGGAAGCTACTAGGAGGAGTGGAAAGAATTATACTGCAGAGTTGTGTGTGGAGTTATGCTAATGGGAATATGCAAAAAAAAAGTGCTTCGTGCAAAGTTGAAGTGAGATGATTGCAGCAGAAGTGAAACACATGATGTGTACAAAGAGAAAAAGATAGTTGCTAAGACTAGTCAGATCGAAGAAGCAGGTAAGATTAAAAGGGGGAGGGAAAATGCAGGGTGATTTTGATGGAAATAAAAACGTGTTTGGGCAATAGCTGAGGAATGCTAAATAAAAGAGTACTGGAGAATAAATGAAATTGATTAAATGATTTGAAGTAATACAGAAGTATGAACGCTAAAAGATTTTAGAAAAACGTGGGAATGTTGAATAGGGGAGTTGAAACAAATGCGATTAATATTAGTGTTCTAGAGAAAGTATGCAATGAGAATGTTGAAAGTTGTCAGATGCAGGCAGAGAATGAAAACCAAAGAAAGTTAAAATAGAGGTATGGTTTACTTAAAAAGTACATAATGCAAGTTGCAGAACCACTTCGTAAGTAAACTCTGCCACATTTTATGTGTGTGAAGCTGTACCTGAATGCCATTATTGTTCTTGTTGTACAAAAGAAATTATAACAAAACTGAAGTCAAGGGAATCCATTTGTCAAATGTATTAAGGAAACTATTTAGCCAGATTCGGAACTGGAAGGGCATGAGAAGTAAAAAACATTTGCAGTGTACCTTTACGTTGGCAGAGAACAACAGGAAGATCAGATTTTTATCTTTTAGCAAGTTGATGAGAAACAAGCTTATTGCAGATTTGATGATTTGGAGAAAGCATATCACAAAGTCAGCTGGCCTGAATTATGGAATATTTTGTGTGAATAGGGAGTTGACATTAGGGAATGGTTCAACATGGAGCAAGCCAGCAAGTCAAGGATGTGTGTCCTGTCCCCCTGGTTGTTTAATATACTCATGCCAAAAATGTCTGAGGAACACACATATGTTTGCAGAGAAGTGTTGGTTGGGACCTGAAAGGGTGTGTAGTTTCCTTTGCAGATGGTACAGGTAGTCCTCAACTTACAACTACAGGTAGCCCTCGACTTACGACCACAATTGAGCCCATACTTTCTTTTGTTAATGGAGACATTCATTAAGTGAGTTTTGCCCCATTTTACGACTTTTCCTGCCACCCTTGTTAAGTGAATCACTGCAGTTAAGTTAGTAACATGGTGGTTAAATGAATCTGGCTTTCCCATTAACTTTGATTGTCAGAAGGTCGCTTGACACCTCGGGACACTGCAACTGTCGTAAATATGAGTCAGTAGTCAAGTGTTGTGAATTTTAGTCGCACAATCACGAGGAAGCTGCAACAGCCTTCAGTGTGAATAACGACTGTCGGTCCCTTTTTTCAGTTCCCCTGTAACTTTGAACTGTCACTAAATGAACTGTTCTAAGCCGGGGACTACCTGAATTTATTTAGCGATCATTTGAGCTGACGTTAGCCCTGAAAAAAAGTGATGTAGGATCAAAGCCTCACACCTCTACGCAGTATCCCCATTGTCTCCTGATCAACATTGGGGCACGTGGCAAACGGCATGTCTTTATAATGGTTGCAGCTATCCCAGGGTCCAAGGGTAGCCATTTTCGACCTTACCATCTGGCTTCTGATAAGAAGGCCCTTCTGGGTCCCACCAGCTGTACCTTCTTAGGGGATAGGATCCACAACATTCCTTGCCTCCCCACTGTAGTGGGTTGGGTGGATGTGGATGCCTTAAAATCTCTTTTAATCTTGTAATCTGTAATTTATAATATATTTTAGTTGGCTGTTCACCTCTTTGAGTCCTTCAGGAGAAGGGCGGCATACAAAACTATTAAATAAATAAATAAATAAAATCTGACTTTTTCAAATTTCTGCTCTTTTTGTTAGAAAGCAGGCTGGACTGCAGAGTTGCTTCTTGGCTATTGTTGACCGCTTTCATTTCCTCTAACCTATTTTTGACCTTACCTTTGGCCCATCCTGCTGGGTTGCATACTTCCCTGGCAAGATTTATGTGGCCACTGTGTAAATAGCTTCGAGCTAATTTCTGATTCACCTGTCCAAAGTAAACACATCATAAATGATGCGTAGCTCTTTTCAGATTAGAATATCCTGATCTGATTCCTGTAGTGCTGCTTCGTTCAGATGAAAAAGCACGTTGCAGAGGGTTCAATACAGGTAAACCCCAACTTACAGGCGTATGTTTGAAGTTACAATGGCACTTTTTTAAAAAGTAGCTTACGACCGGTCCTTGCACTTATGACCACTGCAACATCTTCATGGTCATGTGGTCAAAATTCAGGTGTTTGGCCAGCAGGTCTGGTATTTACCACGGTTGTAGCGTCCCGGGTTGTGTGATCACCATTTGCGACCTGCTCCAGCTGTCTTCCAACAAGCAAAACCAATGGGGGAAGTTGGAAGCTTAACGACCATGTGATTCACTTAAGAACTGCAGTGATTAACTGTGACCAAAAAAGGCCATAAAATGGAGCACAACTCATTTACAGCCATCTTGCTTAGCTTAGCAATGCAAATTCCGGTCCCAATTGTGGTTGTAAGTAGAGGACTACCCGTACATCTGTTAGCCATCCTGTGATAACTTTACCAGCACAAAAGGATTTGTGTTGCTGGAAATACTTCTTTTCCAACTAAAGAATGTCTTATTATGTTTACATTGTTTTGTTCAGTACAGTTTTACTTTGCATTTTTGCCAGTACCCTTGTAATAGTTCAGAGGTTTAAAATTATGGTTTAGTGGACATGATAAGTTGATGGAAGACTGTTCTAATTTAATTAGTGACTTTAAGTCTGTAGAGATTCTCAGTCCTCCAGGTCATAGTTGTCCCACAGGTGCTTTTTCAGGAGGCAACTGGACTTTCTGTTTTTTTTTTTCTCTGAAGACATTTCGCTTCTCATCCAAGAAGCTTCTTCAGCTCTGACAGGATAGTTGAGAAAGGAAGGATTTATATTTCTGGTCATTTGCATCCTTTTAGAGGGCCTTGAAGCACTTGGAGGTTTGTCTGTGTCCTCAGGGTCCGCTGTGTAATGTTCCTGGTTTCTATAGCCTGCAATTTTAATGAGTTCAAGTTAGTGTTGAGTCCTGTCAAGTAGACTAGTCGGTGCAGTTTTCTTGGCAAGATTTTGGAAGTGGTTTTCCATTGCCTTCTTCCTAGGGTCAAACAGAGATTGACTGGCCCAAGATCACGAAGCTGATTTTGTGCCTAAGGCAGGACTAGAACTCATGGTCTCTCCGTTTTTAGCTCAGTTCTTTTATCCACTTCAACAACTTGTTTGGCCTTTTGCAACCTGCAAAAAAAACCCTGTAGTTTACCTGCAAAAGTTTACCTGGTTGTGGATCTTTTTAACGTGTGAAGCAGCCAGTGTCCTTCCACAGCTTGTCCTGTCATTTTAGCTAGAGCACCTAAAGCAGCCCTGCAGCCCGGATAGGTCGATATATTCACCAATATTTAACTCACATAATGTTTGTTTTTACAGGTTGCACCTGAAAAGAATATGAACGCTGACTCTTACCCTTAAAATTTTGACTTCGTTTCTACTCAAGTCTTGTCCAAAATGGAGTACAGGGCCGATCTGTTGAATCCCGAGTGACCAGAACCCGTAATGAAAAATGGAGAAAAAACGGAGGAAGAAATGAGCCTGCAGATTAGGCTTCATCCGGAAAGACTATGCAGACGAGACTTTGGTTTGGCTCGGACAAAACTTTTAACGCCGTCAACTTAAAGAGCGCTTAAAAAGGGTAGCTTTCCCTGAAATCAAGAGACTGGGGGGTGGGGGTGGGGGGGGGAAGGAAGAGAGAGAAAGAACTTGATTCATGGAGGATCACTGTGTGAATTGAATCCATGGCAATCTGGAAATGAAACCTCCTCCTTTCCTGACCATGCGGCTGGCAAACACCTGGTTGTTTCTAACGGCAATCTTACTCTGCGGCAAACAGCACCTGGGCACCAGGCTGGGGAATTCCTCTCACGAAAGTCATTTGTGTCCCGACTGCTCTCATCTGACCCTGAAGGTGGAATTCTCCTCAACCGTCGTGGAACACGGTAATGAGTTCTTTGCAGCAGATTTACTGCAGCCTTTGGGTATGCAATATATATACATATACCAGGGGTAGGGAACCTTGGCTCTTTTATCACTGATGGACTTCAACTCCCAGAATCCCTGAGTGAGCCATAAAAGGTTCCCCATCCCTGGCCTACTGGTTTTTCAGTTGTGGGGGAAATCAATTTTTGACTTTGGAATGGGACTGTTTAATATACAAATGTAGGACATATTCTTTATATGTCCTACATTTGTATATCAAACAATCCCATTCCAGTCAAAAATTGATTTCCCCCACAACTCAAAAACCAGTAGGCCAGGGATGGGGAACCTTTTATGGCTCACTCAGGAATTCTGGGAGTTGAAGTCCATAAGTGATAAAAGAGCCAAGGTTCCCTACCCCTGACATATATGTACGTATATGTAGAGGTGGTATTCAGCAGGTTCCGACCAGTTCTGGAGAAGCGGTAGCGGAAATGTGGAGTAGTTCAGAGAACCGGCAAATACCGCCTCTGACTGGCCCCGCCCCAATCTCTTCTCTGCCTCCTGAGTCCCAGCTGATCAGCGGGGTCTTCTTTGGTTGCCCTGCACAGGAGAACGGAGCTGGAAAGCAGGTTAGTGGGGTGGGGAAGGAACGGGGATTTTGCAGTATCCTTCCCCTGCCACGCCCACCAAGTTACACCCACACAGAACCGATAGTAAAAAAAATTGAATCCCACCACTGGTATGTATGTATGTTTTGCTGTCTCTTATAAAATGAAACTATGGATAGTTCTCGACCTACAACCATTTACAGGGAATCCGTGACTTACAACAAGTTTGTTTTGTGACCGTTCAAACTTACAACGGCGCTGAAAAAGTGACACAAACGTTTTTCACTTTCACGACATTATTGCAGCATTCCTGTGGTCACGTGATCAAAATTCGGACACTTAGCAACTAGTTCATATTTACAACGGTTGCAGTGTCCTGGGATCAGATGATCCCCTTTGGCGACCTTCCGACAAGCAAAGTCAACGGGGAAGCCAGATTCACTTAACAACCATGTTGCTAACTCAACAGCTGCAGTGATTCATTGAACAACTGTGGCAAGAGAGGTCATGAAATGGGACAACGTTCACTTAACAAAATGTCTCGCTTAGCAACAGGGATTTTGGGATTACCTGCATTTCGTGAATGTTCAAAGTTACAACAGCACCGAAGAAAGTGACTTATGACCAGTTCTCACACTTATGACCATTGTAGCATCCCCATGTGATTAAATTCCTCATGTGATTAAATTGAGGAGCTTGATAACTGGCAAGCTTTATGACAGTTGCTCTTTCCTCAGGTCATGTCACCATCATTACTCTGCTGTATTGCATGTACACTGCGAGCTTAAGAACCAGAGACAAATTCCTTGTGTGTCTAATCACACTTGACCGAATGAATACAAATTCTGTTCCATTCCATTCTATATCAGTGGTGGCTAACTGTTTTGGGCTCCTGTGCCAAAAATTACACACATGCCTGCGCTCACGTCCCAGCACCCAGAAGTCAGTGCGCGCAGGCTCCCTCCCACACCCCCTTACATGCACTGCCCCTCCTAGCTGATTTTTGTCCCATTTGAGGCCTTTTTCGGCCTCCCAGAGGCCCTAGGGAAGCCTTTGCAGGCTTTGCAGGCCAAAAAATGGTCCCGTTTAGTCACTTCCAGTATTTCTGGAAATACAGGAAGTGACAAAACGGGTCTATTTTTCGGCCTGCAAAGCCTGCAGAGGCTTCCCTTAAGCCTCTGGCAGGCCAAAAAAGGCCCAAAAATCAGCTGGGAGGTGTGCGCATGCACAGTAAGGTAAGTTTGCCTGGGGCTCGCGTGCCATAGGTTCGCCATCACGTTTCTATATTCTCTATTCTATTCTATTCTTCCATTTCATTTCATTTCATTTCATTCTATTCTCTATTTCTTACCTTTCCCAGCCGGCTTCCAATATGTAAAGTCAATGGGGAAAGCCAAGATTTGCTTAATGACTGAATGATTCACTTGAACAACTGCAGTGATTCACTGAACAACCGTGACAAGAAAGGTCATAAAATGGGGCAAACCTCACTTAACGACTGTCTTGCGTAGCAGTGGAAACATTGGGCTCAATTGTGGTCGTACGGCGAGGACTCCCTCTATGGGCCGCTGAAAAGAACTGGCTTGGCTTGGGCAGAAGAAGGCAGTTGCATAGAGAAACATTTATCATGGCATTAAAGGGCTGGTTAACGTATTTGCAGTACATTTTTTATTACTGGGAAAGACACTTGTAGGGTTGTTGTCCTCAGAAGGCCAAATAACACAACTGGCCTTGGAGACTCTGACCTTGGCTCAGTCTGGCTCATTATTAACTTACTTTGTCGCAGGCGGCAAAGTGCGTGTTCTGTACGGTGTATGAAATCTATTTCTCTCTTAAGCCGGAGATGAGTCATGGACTACAGCACTCTAATCCTGGGGAGTAATGGATCCTGCTGAGAATGGCCTGAGCATCTGCCATAAAACCTTTTATATATATATATATATATATAATATTTTACAGATGTGTTGGAGGCTTGCTGTGTCAGGACTCTGGGAACAGCAAACATATCGAAGTGGTCCTGCATCAAGACATTTTATGAGAATTGCATAGATTAATACAGGTAGTCTTCGACTTATGACCACAATTGAGCCCAAAATTTCTGTTGCTAAGTGAGACAGTTAAGTGAATTTTGCCCCATTTTATGACCTTTCTTGCCACCGTTCTTAAGTGAATCACTGCAGTTGTTAAGTTAGTAACACGGTTGTTAAGTGAATCTGGCTTCCCCATTGACTCTGCTCATCAGGTCACAAAAAATGATCACATGATCCTGGGACAGTGCAACCGTCAGATATATTCATCATACAATTGGGATCGGAATACATATTCTATTCCTCTTCTATTCCATTCTATTCTATTCTTTCTTATTCTTTCCTATTCTATTCTATTCTATTCTACTTACTCCACTCCATTCCATATTCCATTCTCCTATTCTATTCTATTCCATTCCATTCCATTCCATTCCATTCCATTCTATTCTATTCTATTCTATTCTATTCTATTCTATTCTATTCTATTCTATTCTTTCCTATTCTATTCTTTCCTATTCCATTCCATTCTTTCCTATGCTATGCTATTCTATTCTCCGCCTTTGATAGTTTTACAAATAACTCTAAATAGGGAGTGTATCCAACACACCTTCCTCCTCTTAAGTTTCCCCACAACAACCTTGTGAGGTGGGTCGGGCTGAGAGAGAGGCACTGTTAATATAGAATAAAAGAGCTAACCTAGCTCATCTAGCCATGTCTCTTGCCTGCCTTATCCAGGAGGGTTGACACTTCGTTTCCAAGAATATTTTCTCTCTGTTATCCTTAGAGGAATTGATTTACTGGCTCTTCCTGAACTTGTTCCAGTAAAAGGTTGTAGGCACCTGTACAGTTGTAGGGTTTCCTTTGCCTTTTTTAATGTGTATTAATCTGCCCCTTTGCAGAATATATTGTGGCGTTCAACGGCTACTTTTCAGCGCAAGCGAGAAGCAAATTTATTTCAAGAGCACTGAAGAGCAGCGAGATAGAAAACTGGAGGATTGTACCCCGCAACAACCCAGCCAGCGATTACCCCAGTGACTTTGAAGTGATCCATATCGACGAGAATCAGAAGGTTGGAGTGCAGACGCTCGAAGACCATCCCAATATCAAACGGGTTACACCACAAAGAAAAGTCTTTCGCTCGCTAAAGTACACCGAGAGTAAGCCTGCTCATCCTTTCCGTGAATTGTTCCCGGGGAAGGATTGGTCAGTCGGCATACACTTAACTGTATCTTTCTCTGGAATTTTGCTGTTTCCAAGTCAAGTTTGGTTTTTAAATCCAAATTTTTAAAATGGATCTCGAAGATTTTAAAAATGAAATTCAATCTAGGGAAAAGCAGGGTTTTACATTTAGGCAAGAAAAGCCAAATTTACAGGTATAGAATAGGTCAGGGGGTCTTCAAACTTGGCAACTTTAAGACTTGTGGACTTCAATTGCCAGAATTGGTGGCTGGGGAATTCTGAGAGTGAGTCCACATAGCTTCAAGTTGCCAAGTTTGAAGATCCCTGGCATAGGTGATACCTGGCTCAACAGTAGTAACCGCGAGAAGGATCTAGGAGTCCTAGTGGATGATCACTTGAATATGAGCCAGCGGTGTGTTGCAGCTGCCAAAAAAGCCAATGCAGTCCTAGGCTGCATTAACAGGGATAGAATGAAGTGCTTGGATCACTTTATAATGCCTTGGTAAGACCACACTTGCATTCCAGTTTTGGTCACCACGATGTAAAAAAGATGTGGAAACTAGAAAGAGTACAGAAAAGAGCAACAAAGATGATTAGGGGACTGGAGGATAAAACATATAAACAACAGTTGCTGGAATTGGGTATGTTTAAGTTTAATGAAAAGAAGGACTAGGGGTGAAGAAACAAGAGGTGGAAACGAATCAAGGAGCGAAGCAACTTAGAACTAAGGAGAAATTTCCTGACAGTGAAAGCAACTAAATTGGTGAAGCGACTTGCCTCCAGAAGTTGTGAGTGCTCCAACACTGGAGACTTTTAAGAAGAGATTAGTCAGCCATTTCTCCAGAAAGCTTCGATTGTCTTCTTTTCTCATCCAAAGGTACTTAAAAATCCCAAGAAAAGGAAAGAATTTCTATTTAATTTTAATTTAATTTAATTTTTAATTTAATTGTATTTATTTATTAATTTTTATTTCATTATTATTTTACTTATTTTGCTTTATTTTTATTTTTTAATTTTTTTAATTTTATTTCATTATTATTTTACTTTCTTATTTTATTTTATTTTTATTATTTTATTTTATTTCATTATTTATTTCATTTTATTTCATTTCATTTCATTATTTTATTTTATTGTTTTGTTTTATTTATTTTTTATTTTTTTGTAGTTTGTCCCAGTTGGAAGATTCTGGCTAGGTTACAACAGTAAAACGATAGCAGTAAACCCAACGTTAGCAATCCATCTGGGTTATTCACTTGCTCCCATTACAGGTGATGGAAAACCCCCAGTTGTCAGGGGGTTTGTGGTTTTGGAGTTCTCTTTTCCCCACCCATGGCAGCATCCTCGGTGACCATGAGAATAGGTGCCATCAGCAGTTTTTCTCCAATGTTGGGATTGGCTCGTCCCCTTTGGTCTATACACCCAGTAGGAAAAAAGAATGGGCCATTCTTGGGTTTTCTTTCTTTCCCAGAATATCTCTACAGCTCAATCTCTGCATTTGCTGAAAAAGTTCTTTTCTGTATTAATTAAGGAGTCTACAACGTCTTTCTTTTCCTGCTCTTTCGGTTTGGCAATCTTGCTTTGGCCTTGTGAGAGATTGTGCTGTGTCTTTTGGCCTTGTCTTTTCACCTTGAAGTGAGCTTTGAAGCTACTGAGAACATTATCAGGATGGAGACGGGGCCCTTTCAATCTTAGAAGGGTGGAGTCAAGGCATGTCCAAGATAATCACAGGCTGCCAAGGCTGAAAATGCCACTGTGGCAATTTAGATATGATTAATAGATTATCACCAGTGATATACAATTTTTATGAATATGTTTACAGAAAAGTGAGCATGAGGCTTCCCATACAGGTAACCCTTGACTTACAACTAGAACTGGGACTAGAATTTCAGACGCTAAGCAGTGTGGTTAACAACCATATTTGCTTCACCACCACAGTAAAAATGGTGGTGAAATCAGATCCGATCGTGTGATGATTCATTTAATGAGCAATAACAGAGTTGGAAGGGACCTTGGAGGTCTTCTAGTCCAGCCCCCTGCTCAAGCAGGAGACCCTGTACCATTTCACACAAATTTCTGTCCAATATCTTCTTAAAATCCTCCAGTGATGGAGCACCCAGAACCTCCAAAGGCAAGCCATTCCACTGGTTAATTGTCCTCACTTGTCAGGAAATTTCTCCTTAATTCTAGGTTGCTTCTCTGGATTAGTTTCCACCCATTGCTTTCTTGTCCTGTCTTCTGGTGCTTTGGAGAACCTCACCCTACTCCTCTTTGTGGCAGCCCCTCTAATACTTGAACACTGCTATCATGTTGCCCCTAGTCCTTCTTTTCATCAGACTAAACATACCCAATTCCTGCAACCGTTCTTCATAAGTCTCAGCCTCCAGCCCCTCTTCGTTGCTCTTCTCTGCACATTTTTCCAGAGTCTCAACATCTTTTTTATATTGTGGTGACCAACATTGGATGTATATTCCAAGTGTGGATATAGGTATAAGCATACACAAGCACACTGGATTAGTTTCTACCCATCGCTTTCTTGTCCTGCATTTTCCAAAGCGTCAGATGAACCCCTCATTTCAATCCCGAGCTCCAAATATTCTCCTTTATTAGCACATTTGTCATCTATTATTGGAATCCTAGAAGTAAATTTACTTTCTCACTGCACGCCCCTCGCCCCCAGGAAATGTAGCTCCTCTTGATAACTTACATGGCTCCTAATGTGCTGGAATTCCAGAAAGTCTTAAAGTTCTAGCCATTCAGAGTTCAATACGATAAGGGAAAGGGGCTATATAAATGTTTTAAATGAACAAATAGACAAATGTAGGGGTCGTTAGACATGAGAAACTAGGTAGCATACAACGTGCCCTCGTGGGTCACGTTTATATGTCTGTGCTTCTCACAACTGTAGCAGATTCAGCTACTCCTTGCAACGAGACCAGATGGACGCAGAAGTGGCAGTCCTCCCGCCCGCTCCGAAGGGCGAGCTTGTCTCTGGGTTCCGGGTTTTGGCACGCGACGGGCAGGCACTCCAGCAGGCGCTTGCTAAGAGCAATACCTCGGCAGGTGGCACAGACCCTTCAGGCAGACGTGCTCTGGCAAATGGGTTTTACAGGTAGGTCTGTTAGTAGATGGCACGCAGACTCTTCATAATTACAAAAGGGCTCAATAATTAGCCACTGTACAGCTGACTCTTGATTAGAAAGATTAGAGTTTCCCTTTTTAGTAATATATATAGCATATATATGTGTATATATATATATATAATTTATATATATATATGTATGTGTTTGTGTGTATATATATATGTGTGTGTGTATAAGGTTTTGAGCTGATAATTTAAATAATAAATAAGGGAGACTAGGATAGATCTATTTCGAGCTAGTTAGCTCTCTTCAGCTAGCCATACCCTTACTGGGATTCGAACCAGGGAAGTATTACATGTGAGGCAGTTGTAATTGCCTCTACACCACTGGCTCTCTCCTTATCAGCTCAGGCAGGGGAATAAGTATATACTTTGTGTTACAACACCCTGTTAAGCCCCAATTAAGGGAGAAAGCATACTGCTTTCTTTTCTGTCTTTCGGCTCATCACCAGAGACCATACCGACAGAAAGCTATTTGTTTCGTTGTCTTTTCTTTACATGTGTGTAAGGTTTTTAAGCTGATAATTTAAATAATAAATAAGGGAGACTAGGATAGATCTATTTCGAGCTAGTTAGCTCTCTTCAGCTAGAATCCCAGTAAGGGTATGGCTAGCTGAAGAGAGCTCGAAATAGATCTATCCTAGTCTCCCTTATTTATTATTTAAAATTATCAGCTCAAAAACCTTACACACACACACACACACATATATGCAGGTCTTGGGGTGTTTGGGTCTTTTCCCATGTAAGATTGAGAGTATCTTGGCAACGTTTTGACGAGATCTCACTCGCCATCTTCAGGCTGGTGTTTTCAGCTTCGTGCTCTCGTCTAGTCTCCGTTGTTTAATTATTTATCAGCTCAAAAACCTAACATACATACATATACACACACACACACATACACACACACACACACATATATAAGACGTCCTTCATATTGGAAGAATTCTCAGTGAAACTTTATTTTATATTTTATTTGATATAATATTTGATTTATTTTATTTTTATTTATTATCAAAAGACACTTTATGTAACATTCTTGTGGAGGGGTGTAAAGGCTCAGCAGTTACAGATGCTGACCTCGTCAGCTGAAAAGCTGATGGTCGGGTTCAAGCTCCGAGCGCCACGCAATGGGGTAAGCTCCCGTTCCTTACTCCAGCTCCTGCCCACCTAACAGTTCGAAAGTATGCAACTGCAAGTAGATAAATAGGTACCACTTTGGTAGGACGATAACAGTGTCCCGGGCCCCTTGTCATCTAGTCATGCTGGCCACATGGAAATGTCTTTGGACAATACTGGCTCCCTTGGCTAAGAAACTGAGATAAGCACTGCTCCCTAGAGTCAGACACGACTCGAGAGGGGAAACTTTTACCTTCATCTTTTTAACATTCATGTAACCCAGTTACATGAATGGCTGGTTGGAGAATTCTGGGAGTTGAAGTCCACCCATCTTAAAGCAGCTGAGGAGAAACACTGATGCAACCTGCTAAACCCCAAAAGGCAGGCAAAATATTTGCATAAAACATTACATATCACCATTATTATCTCTATATATAAGCATGCAGGAATTGTTTCTTAAAATACCATCAGGACCGGATCTCTTGCACTAACCTAACATTGTGTAAACCTTCTTCTGTTCAACTAGGAGGCGGCGTACGAGTGGCTGTCTTCGATACCGGACTCAGCGAGAAACACCCACACTTCAAAAATGTAAAAGAGAGGACAAACTGGACGAACGAGAGAACTCTGGATGATGGTAAAAAAAAAAATCAAACAAACCCAAAACTTTCTTTTAACCAATTGTCCCAAAGGTGCTTTTTTTTCAGAAGGCCACTGAACTTTCTTGTTTCTTCCCCCTTTTGAAGACGTTTCGCTTCCCATCCAAGAAGCTTCTTCAGCTCTGACTGGATGGTGGGGACTGGAAGGATTTATATTCCTTGCAGACAGCTGGTCATTAACATCCTTTTAGAGGGTTGTTGAGGCCACTTGGAGGTTTGTCTGTGTCCTCAGATAAACATCTTCTGAAGACGTTTCGCTTCTCATCCAAGAAGCTTCTTCAGCTCTGACTGGATGGTGGGGACTGGAAGGATTTATATTCCTTGCAGACAGCTGGCCGTTTGCATTCTTTTAGAGGGTTGTTGAGGCCACTTGGAGGTTTGTCTGTGTCCTCAGGGCCACCTGAGTCAGAGCTGAAGACGTTTCTTGGATGAGAAGCAAAATATCTTCCAAAGAAAAACCAGAAAGCCCAGTTGCCTCCTGGAAAATCACCTTTGCGACAAACCATGACCTGGAGGACTGAGGATCTCTACAGACTTTTAACCAGTTGAATTCTCCATGGTAATTTGGCAGTGGTAATTTTGTGAGAAGGAGGCCGGATCTGTTTTTATTTAGGATATGAAGGCCTTCTAGTTACTGGATCTGTTTACCCAATCCTGATCGCCAGATTTGATAGGGAAGCTGATCTAACCTTACAAGGCCTTGGGTTGTAAGTTGTGAGGTTTTTTTTGCAACTCTTCAGCCTGGTGGGTTTAATTAGGCTCTCCTATTTTTCATGAAGTTCTGGATTAAAGCCCATTTGTGTAAGAAATACCCCGCCCTGTAATATTTACAAATATTTCATGCACATATAGAGATGTCGAGTTATTTTCCAGCCATCAGAGAGGACCTTTGGATATATGTAGTTGAAAAGGAAATTACATTAAAAAAAACATTTAAAAGGAATAATAACCAGTGCAAACCGGAACAGAAATTGTGGCTTTGCTTCAGCAGGTATTGATTTCATGTGTTTCATAAGCTTTCATGTCTTCTGTCAGTTTTTGCACTCTTCCAATTTGCTTTGATGTCAGTTGATGATTGTTTGAAGGGTATAATTTAAATTGTTTGAAGGGTAGTATAATTTAAACCTGGAATGTCCATTCGTAGCGCTTGTGAACATTCTGAAAACATGCCTAATACACGCACTCATTCACACCTGTTATCTATGAATTACCTGCATAGTGTCAAATTGTGGGAACATTTTTTTTCCTGTTGCAGTCCCAGAACATCCTACAGTGGCCTCCTTTGCCTCTCACTGAGGCTGGATTAGAAAAAGCATGTATTTTTCTCCTGTGAGAGAAAAATAGAGAGATCTTTTCTCCTCCAGTTCAATTTGGGTTAATTTATTTTCCAAAGCACCTGAGGGCAGGACAAGAAACAATGGATGGAAACTAATCAAGGAGAGAAGCAACCTGGAATTAAGGAGAAACTTTCTGACAGAACATTTTAACCAGTGGAACAGCTTGCCACCAGAAGTTGTGGGCGCTCCATTATTGGAGGTTTTTAAGAAGAGACTGGACAGCCACTTGACTGAGATGGTATAGGATCACCTGCTTGAGCAGGGGGCTGGACTAGAAGACCTCCAGGGTCCCTTCCAGCTCTATACTGATTCTAGTTCTGCCCCGCCTTGCTCTGCAGAGTATGTATTTTTGGCTCAGTTCACAGATCAAGGCTACAGGTAGTCCTCAACTTACAACAGTTCAGTTAGTAACCGTTCAAAGTTTCAAAAGCACCGAAAAAAGTAATTTATAACCGTTTCTCACACTCGTGACCATGGCAGTTTCCCCAGGGTCATGTGATCAAAATCCGGCTGCTTGGCAGCTGACTCATTTTCACAATGCTTGCGACGTCCTGGGGTCATGTGATCACTTTTCAGACTTTCTCACAAAGCAAAATCAATGGGGAAGCCAGATTCATTTTACGATCGTGTTCCTAATTTAAAACAACTGCACTTAACAACTGTGGCAAGAAAGGGTGTAAAATGGGTCAAAATTCACTTTGCAAAAATATTTGCTTAGCGACAGATATTTTGGGCTCAGTTGTGGCTGTAACTCGAGGACCTTACTATATCTTACTTTGATTGCTTATTGTCAACAGGCCTGGGCCATGGCACTTTTGTTGCAGGCGTGATAGCTAGCATGAGAGAGTGCCAAGGATTTGCTCCAGACTCCGAACTGCACATATTCAGGGTCTTCACGAACAATCAGGTAAAGAGAGGACCAAGGTATAGCCCAGTGGTTAAGGAATTAAGCTTAAGACTGGGAGGACCAAACCATCCCAAGTAGTAGAAGGTCTTAAATCTATCTCCCTAAGTTTGTGGTGGAAATAAAAACGGGAGGAGGGAATGCTGCAATGGAGTTGCTTCTTGGATGAGAAGCAAAATATCTTCCAAAGAAAAATTTGGAATTGCTTTCAATTCCTGGGGAAGAGGCAGCATGTCAATGTAACTAATATAAAGAGAAATCAGTGCGACATCCCGCAACCTGGGAGATTGCATCTGCCAGAATTTCTAGCCCGCATCTCCAGGGATCCCAGCAGGGAAAGCATTTTTAGGAATCAAACCGTTGGTTCTCCATGCATTCTATTGGAACCCTTTAAAGGCCTCTTTTTTTTGTGGGTATTTGCTGTATAGAAGTTTGCTTCTGTACATCTTGAGATCAGCACTGCAAATCTTAAAAATGGGTTTAAGAGTTTGGCTCCAAGTACCAGGATGAAATTCCTGTTTTTAATGGTAAAATTGGGATTTTAAGACTGAATTCATTGCAGAGAAATAAATGTTTGAGATAAGAAAGGTATCAATTTGGTTGTGGAATCTGGGGAACCCTTCCCTTCCCCACTCTCCTTCCCCATTCCCTTTTTCCTTTTTCTCTGTTTCCTTCCCATGTGTTTCTTTAACTTCCTTCCCTTCCCTCATTTCCCTTCCTTTTCCTTTCCTTCTTTTCCCCTTTCCCCTCCTCCTCTTCCTCCCCCCTCAAATGGACAGCCTATATATGGAAAAATAGAAGTATATGTCCAACAGCAAAGTTCTTTATAATACTGGGGTCGTTAACAGAAAAGTTCCTGTCTCTTTAATTTTGGGTAGTACAACAGTAGGTCCTCTTCTGTGTGCATGAAGAGGCCAGGCAAATTCCCCCTTGAGGGTTGTTGTTGTTATGCTTAATATTAAGATCTGTTTTACTTTTAAACAGGTTTCATATACATCTTGGTTTTTGGATGCTTTTAACTATGCTATCTTAAAGAAGATCGACGTGTTGAACCTTAGCATTGGAGGCCCAGATTTTATGGACCATCCCTTTGTAGACAAGGTTAGTGTGGGATAGGAAAAAAGGCTGATAGAAATTAGACCGTTTCTCCTTTCGTCTCAGAAGATTTAATTTAGTAGAAACTTTGGTTTTACACCAAGTAATAATAGCATGGAGAGATTGTATCCATACAGTCAAACCTGGATTGCTTTACATTATAACATTCTCTGAATATCAAGTCTTAATGTAGCTAAACCCTGATTTCTAACATCTGATTGTTTTCATTTCCAAGGTGTGGGAATTGACAGCCAATAATGTCATCATGATCTCTGCTATTGGAAATGATGGTCCTTTGTATGGGTAGGTGGTTTTTTTAATATACATATATATATTGAGCAGTTTAATCAGAAGCAAACCCAGTTGAGGCTGTGCCATGGTTGGTTTTAATCATCCTTTGCTGAGCAAGTCAGAATGTCCTAGTTTTGTACTGTACCATAATTAGTGGGTTGGGTTCACATATCACGCTTGGACAAAAACTTGAGTTATGACTGTTACATGTCAGCCACTAAAAATGCATACAATACATGTCCTGTAAATTTTCCTTTATTCTGACCATTGGGTTTTGTGAGGAATGGAAAACCAGTTCATTTTTAATCCTTAAAACCAGTTTAATTTATGTGTTTCATTTTTTTGGAATGCAGTGCGTCCTTTTCAAACTGAAACCTTCCAGATCTCATATACTGTATTGTATATCCCTAATTGATAAGCATAGGAATTACGAGAGATTAATCCAATTCATTTAAAAGCTGCAAATTAAATAACATGGTTGGGAGTGTTGAGGCTCAGATTCATATTCTTACTCAGCTATTTGCATTCTTTACATAATGCAAATCCAGTTTTTCAGTTATAACATGATGGAGTCCCTTTGTCACTAATTCACTAACAGTCCTAAACCATAATGGATTCATACATCACAGTAAGGCAAACACAGCCCATCGTTTATGATTTAACCTAACGTACGATCAGAGGGACTTGGTTTAATTTACTTTTCAGGATTATTTAACAAAAATAAAATTAGGCACTTTCTTTTTTAAAAAGAGTAAATAAACAAGTAAAAATCAACAAAGTAAAAAAGAAAACAACACTTGTTTCAGAAATATAATGTCTATAAGGGGAGAAAGGAGTTGTACAGTGAGTCCTTTTTAACTGTTTGCAGGATTATTGTGAAGATTTTTTAAAAAAAAGGGTTAGGGAGAAGGGCAGAACTGTAGATACTGCCATCATCACCTTAGAAACAGATGGGATACAAAAGTAATATAGGCCGTGGTGACGCAGTGGTTAGAATACAGTACTGCAGGCTAATTCTGCTGACTGCCAGCACTTTGGCAGTTCAATTCTAATCTGCTCAAGGTCGACTCAGCCTTCCATCGTTAATAAAATGAGGACCCAGATTGTTGGGGGCAATATGCTGACATTGTCAAGTGACAGGGCTGTAAAGCACTGAGGACAGTATATAAGTCTATTGCAGTTGCTAATAGATCAATAATAAAAAAAAAACATATACTATCTTTTTCAGCACCCTCAACAATCCAGCCGACCAAATGGACGTGATTGGAGTTGGCAGCATTGACTTTGAGGATAATATCGCTCGGTTTTCCTCCAGAGGGATGACCACATGGGTGAGCCCCTTTGCAGAGGCATCGTGCGCAGGATGATGCTAAAGCACTCAAAGGTTTAGCCTGGCGCATGGTCTTCCATCCCTTTACGCGCCACACGGGAAGCGCAGTTCACTTTTGTCAGAAGTCGGTATAAATCTCGTCTAATTGAAATGTGAGCATCAAGCCACTTGTTTGATGCATTTGACTTTTCTCCCTAGGAACTTCCTGGAGGTTATGGGAGAGTCAAACCCGATATCGTGACTTATGGCTCTGGGGTGAGAGGATCTGGCATGAAGGGGGGTTGCCGCTCACTCTCCGGGACAAGTGTGGCCTCCCCTGTTGTGGCAGGCGCTGTCACGCTTCTAGTAAGGTAGGTGCTCCCATCAAATTACTTTCCCCAAGCTTTTTTGAAAAAGCTGCATTGGCTCATCATTGTTCAAACCCATGAGAATTAAATGGGGCACATCATTCAGAGCCTGTTACCAAAATCATACCCCAAAGGGCAAATTTGAGGATGTTGTAGAAGAAAGAAAAAAAAATACATTTCTTTTTGAGTTTTTACGTTATTTTTAAAAAGCTTATAATTTTTTCAGAGGAATTATTGAGTCTGTCATCTGCACCTCTGTAATTGTCTGGTTTGGCTCTGCAACCCAGATACAGACTCCAGACAGTAATTAGGACTGCAACAAAAACAATTGCTACTAACCTGCCTTCCATGGAGGTCCCATATGCTGCACGAGTCAAAAAGAGGGCTGTAAAACAGACCCCTCACATCCCTGACATAACCTGTTTCAACTCCTTCCCTCAAAACGACGCTACAGAGCCCTGCACACCAGAACAACTAGACAGAAGGACAGTTTTTCCCTGAATGCCATCACTCTGCTAAGTAAATAATTCCCTCAACGCTGTCCAACTATTTACAAAGTCTGCATTACTATTACTATTAATCTTCTCATCACTCCTATCACCCATCCCCTCCCACTTGTGACTATATGACTGTAACTTTGCCGCTTGTATCCTTACAATTTACATGGACTGTTTCCTAATACGATTTGATTGCTTAATGTACCTATGACTATCATTAAGTGTTGTACCTGATAGTTCTTGACTCTTGACGAATGTATCTTTTCTTTTATGTACATTGAGAGCATTTGCACCAAGATAAATTTCTTGTGTGTCCAGTCACACTTGGCCAATAAAGAGCTCTATTCTATTCAGGTTTGGAGTCCCGATACTTTGCAGGCCTAAATAAATTTTCCCATCTTTATTTAAAAAAAAAAAGCACTACTCCCTTTCCTGTGTTTAATCAAATCATTAATATGCGTCTCCATCATGAATTTCAACAGGCAGTCCTCAACGGCTGCAAATGAGCCCAACATTTCTGTCGCTAAGCAGGACTGTTGTTATGAATTTTGTTCCACTTTATTACCTTTCTTGCCACAGCTGTTAAGTGAATGACTGCAGCTGTTAAATTAATTAAGCTAGTAACACCGTTGTTAAGTGAACCTGGCTTCCCCACTGCCTTTGTTGGTCAAAAGGTGATCATGGGATCCCAGGACAACACAACCATCGTAAACAGAAACCAGTTGCCTATTGTCTGAGTTTGGGTCACAGGACTATGGGGATGCTGTAACCATCATAAAAGTAAAAAAAAAACAATTCTTAAATCGTTTATTTCCAATGCTATTGTAACTTTGAATCGCTAAACCAGGGGTGTAAAACTCGATTTCGTTGAGGGCCGCATCAGGGCTGTATTTGACCTGGGGGGGGGGCAGGGGTATGGGGTCAGGGTGGGTGTGGCCAGCTTGACGTCACTCGTGTTGGTGCCTGTAGTGGCCCGAATGTTCTGCTAGTGAAAATGGGCTCCCAACTTGCGTTTTTGGCTGGGACGGCCTCCTGCAACTCTCTGTCTTCGGAAACGGAGCTCAGGAGGGCCGCCCGTGGTCCTTCCTAACTCCGTTTTTGCTGGCAGAGGCACCGTGGGCTGGTCCTTCGCTGTTTCCATGACGGCCCCGCGGGTGAGATCTAAGCACCCCGTGGGCTGGATCTGACTCTCAGGCCTTGAGTTTGACATCCTTTGTTCTGACCCAAACCTTGTTCCAAGGAAACAAACATGAAACGGAGGTAACAGCAAAATCTTGTAATGATTCTTGGCGAATTCCGTTCCTTCCCGGTTAAAAGGCTATTTCTAATCTAATTGTCTCTGATAAGAACGAGCCTTGCCAAGGTGGCGCAAGGCTGCCAAGAACACCAGATAAAGTTGCCAAGAAATATCTCAAACACACAGAGTCTCCAAACACCAACTAAGAGACTAAACGTCCACAAGGCTTGAGTGCAAAACCTTCTTTGCTTCCTGCAAAGAATCCCACCTCTTGAGGGCTGGCCTTTATCCCTTAAGGGAGGGACCATCACCTTGCCGCCTTACACCTGAGTCGCCCATGCTGCTGCTGGTGCTCTTTCCTTTGAGCAGCCCTGCGCACACATGCGCTTGGCACAGGCTCCTTGGGGACCTCTCCTCTTCATCACTGCTGCCAGCCTCCACAATTTCTGAAGGCAGCCCCTCCACTCCCTGATGGTCCTGGCCCCATCCCTGCATCACACGCAGGCCCCTCATCCGAGTCCTCGCTCTCCGAGACCTCAGCCGTCTGCACCTGCTGCCGGCAAACCACAACACCCTTGCGCTAAACGAATGGCTATAAACTTGGGGGATTACCTGTGCAATTATGAGAGCAGTATTTTTCTTTTTTTTTGTAATACAATGAATCCCTTCTGATTCATTTACACTCTAGCACAATCAAAGAGTTATAACATTTCAGCTGTTTATGGCTTTCAGCACAGTTCCGAAGCGTGAAATGGTGAACCCAGCTAGCATGAAACAGGCTCTGATCGCCTCAGCACGCCGCCTTCCCGGGGTCAACATGTTTGAACAAGGACACGGCAAACTGGATCTTCTCAGAGCTTATCAGATTCTCAACAATTACAAGCCCCAGGCCAGGTGAGTTTCTTTCCAAGCAAACAGCTCAAACCAGACCTTTCGGTTGGAAAAATAAATAAAGCGAGCTGCAAATCCTGTTTTTCTATACGTTTCAACTCTTAGATCCGAGGCCTCCAAACTTGGCAACTTTTAAGACTTGTGGATTTCAACTCCCAGAATTCCTCTGCCGCAAAGCTGGCTGAGGAATTCTGGGAGTTGAAGTCCACAAGTCTTTAAAATTGCCAAATTTGGGGACCCCTCTCTTAGATAGTTACAATAGACTGTGCAACCAGATTTTTTTGGGGGGGACAGGGGGTTTGATTGAGCAGGAGACTGTTTTAAGATTCTATGATGTTGTTTTCCTTATGTATTGGTTATGGTTCTAGAAGGCAGCTAGTTGAGAAAGACTGGTTTCCAAGTGTTATATTTGGGGGCATGGCATAGTTCAGTTTTTATGCCCCTGTTGTTTGGCATCAGCTGCCCCAATATACCTTAAGATAAATTTATAAAAACCAGGCCATTATTTCACTTTTAAAACCCAAAAGTCTTTTTTCTTCTTGGAAATGAAAACATGGCTAAATTCTTTTATCTTAGGAGAATGTCTAACATAGTCGTCAATCATCCGTCAAGTGATTAGTTGAGTTCTAAACATTGCCTAGATGCTTTCTACATTTATTCAAATTCACCAAGAGCATACTTTGATTTGCCTTAGACAGGTAGTCTTCAACTTATGGCCGTCATTGAGCCCAAAATTTTGCGTTGCTAAATGAGACAGTTGCTAAGCGAGTTTTGCGGGGACCCCCCTTTTTATGACCTTTTTGACATGGTTGTTAAGCGACTCATCGCAGTTATTAAATGAATCACTTGGTCATTAGAAAAAACATTTACTACCCACCTGCCTTCCATCGAGGACCTGTATACTGCACGAATCAAAAAGGGGGCCGAGAAAATATCTACAGACCCCTCAGATCCTGGACATAAACTGTTTCAACTCCTTCCCTCAAAACGATGCTATAGAGCACTGCACACCAGAACAACTAGACACAAGAACAGTTTTTTCCCCAAAGCCATCACTCTGCTAAGCAAATAATTCCTTTAACACTGTCCAACTATTTACAAAGCCTGCGCTACTATTACTATTAATCTTCTCATCACTCCTTATCACCCATCCCTGTATGACTGTAACTTTGTCGCTTATATCCTGCGATTTAAATTGACTGTTTCCTAGTATGATTCGATTACTTGTTGTACCCTATGACTGTCATTAAGTGTTGTACCTGATGATTCTTGACTCTTGACGAATGTATCTTTTATGTGCACTGAGAGCATTTGTATCAAGAAAAAATTCCTTGTGTGTCCAACCACACTTGACTGATAAAGAATTCTATTCTACTAAGCAAATCCACCTTCCCATCCTTGAGTTTGCTTGTTAGAAGCCAGCTAGGAAGTTTTAAGCGGTGATCACATAACAGTAGGAGGGTGGGCTGTCATAAGTACCTGCCAGTTGCCAAGCGCTCAAATTTTGATCCTACTGGTATGTCCGTGGGGATCCTGCAGTGGTCCTAGGTGTGGAAACCAGCCATCAGTCATTTATTTTTCAGTGTTGAGACTTTAAAAGGTCTCTTAAGTGAATGGTTATAAACCGAGCACGCCACAATTGAGCCCAACATTTCTGTGGCTAAGTGAGACATCTGCTAAGTGAGTTTTGCCCCATGTGACAACTTTTCTTGCCAGGTTTGTTAAGTGAATCGCTGCAGTCGTTACATTAGAAATGCGGTTGTTAAGTGAATCCAGCTTCCCCCCCATTGATTTCGGTTGTCGGAAGGTCGCAAAAGGAGATCATGTGACCCCGGGACACGGCCGCCGTCATAAACATGAGTCGGTTGTCAAGCATCTGAGTGTAAATCACGTGACCATGGGGATGCTGGAAAGGTCGTATGTGTGAAAAACGGCCACCAGTCACTTTTTTCAGTGCCGTTGTAACTTCGAACGGTCACTAAGCAAACCTGTAGTTAGAGGACCAGCTGTATTTTCAGTTTAAAGCCCGACGTTCGTTGGGCAGCGTTCATTGTATGTTTATTTCGTGTCATGTGTTGATGCCATGCCCATTGTATTTTCCCTTTAGTCTGAGCCCAAGTTACATTGACTTGACGGAATGCCCTTACATGTGGCCCTACTGCTCTCAGCCCATCTACTACGGAGGCATGCCCACGATTGTCAACGTCACCATCCTCAACGGAATGGGAGTCACTGGAAGAATTGTAGACAAGGTAGGAGCCAGGCTGAATGGCAACTGCTGCTGATTCCGATAGTCACGACGCATGAGACAATAATTCAGAACAGGATAACAGAGTTGGAAGGGACCTTGGAGGTCTTCTAGTCCAATCTGTCAACTCATATAAAACATTTCTATGCCCGTTTTATAGTTGCCAGCAGGAAGGGAGGGGGAAGGAGTTTGGAAGAACAGTGCAGCAGCTTGGAAATCAAAAGTGCATTCCATTCATATTTTTTCAGAAATGGTAACTAGGCGACTGAAGTTTCTGCCACGCAAAAATCTAATTGGAGAATATGATTGATGACTCGGCTATAGACGTGTTTCATTGGAGAATATGAATTATGATACACCCAGAAGGGTGGGGGGAAAACCAGGGTCAAGGGTGACAGTGAATTGCATGTCTCAGAGTCGGCTACATCCAGGTCATGCTGGCATGTTAACTCCCAATAAATCCTTTGTAGTTTTGGAAGTTTGGGTCTTGATTTAATTGGGGTAATAGCCGGAATCCTGACACAATCCCCTGCTTAGGCAGGGAGCTCTACACCACTTCAGACAAATGGTTATCCAACATCTTCTTAAAAACTTCCAGTATTGCAGGATTTACAACTTCTGGAGGCAAGTCGTTCCTCTGATGAATTGTCCTAACTATTTAGGAAGATCCTAAGCAAACTCAAAAGAGAAGTCAGATTCATTGCTCCAATCAAGAAGCTGAAGTTCATTTAACTTTATAGGAAGTCCTTGACTTACGGCTACAATTGGGAGCAGAATTTCTGTGGCTAACTGAGACGGTTGTTAAACGAGTCGAGCTCAATTTATGACTTCCTTTTTTTTTGCTACAGTGGTTAAACGAATCATTGCAGTTATTAAGTGAATTGCAGGGTTGGTAAGCAAAACCAGTTTTCCCCCCTCAACTTTGATTGTTGGGAGCCAGTTGGGAAGGTCACAAATGGCAGTCACAATGACTCCAGACGTCGTAAATACATAGCAAGCCCCTGAATTTTGACCATGTGATTGTGGTGGAATCGCAGCAGTTGTAAATTCGAGGACCAATTGTACGTTTTTGTTTTCAGGACTGTTGTAACTTTGGATGGTGACGTAAATTCGAGGACCAGTTGTAAGTTATTGTTTTCAGGACTGTTGTACCTTTGGATAGTGACGTAACAAGCGGTTGTAAGTTGAGAACTACAGGTAGTCCTCAATTTACAACAGTTAATTTAGTGACTGTTCAAAGTGACAAATCTATTGAAAAAAGTGACTTACGCCTGTTTTTCACAGCGTCCCTAAAGTCACACGATCAAAACTTTGACACTTGGCAACTGACTCATACTTATGATGGTCACAGTGTCCCGATGTCACATGGATCCCCTTTTGCAACTTCCCGACAAGCAAAGCCAATGAGGAAGCCAGATTCACTTCACAACCGTGTTACTCACTTAACAGCCGCAGTGATTCACTTAACAACTGGGGCAGGCAAGGTCGTAAAATGGGGCAAAATTCAGTTAACAAATGTCTCATTTAAGAACAGAAATTTTGGGCTCCCCTTTTGGTCATGAGTGCTACTACCTGTGTTCAGCTCTTTCCATTTTATATCAGAAGCATCGATATAAATCAGGATTTCTTTGCCAGGTCATTCTTTTAGAATAATTTTTAGTGGATCAGATGAATTCTGCAATGTCATTTGCTATTGTTTTAATGCATTTAATCCATTGCAGTTGGTTTGGCACAGAGAAACATTATGTCCAGTTCAGATATAATTATGCCATCAGGTTGAAGTGTTACGGTCTATGATCAAATCATTCAGGTTTATCTTTGCCTCAAGCTTAATCTTAAAAGGGGCACTTATTGGATTTGGAATGTTTAACCCTTATTATTATTATTATGGCACTCCAGCTTGGTAATCCACCAAGGAAGGCTAAGCCTTGAGAATATATTTCTGCTGCGCCTTGTGTGTTCTTCAGGAAACAAGGGCTTGAAGCATTAATCCAGGGGTCCCCAAACTTGGCAACTTTAAGACTTGTGGACTTCAACTCCCAGAATTCTTCAGCCAGCATAGGAGCTGCTGCCAGCACAAGAGGGATTCTGGGAGTTGTAGTCCACAAGTCTTAGAGTTGCCAAGTTTGGAGGCCTCCGCATTAATCCAATGCTTTGATGAGGCATGTGTGTTGCCTTGCAAACCAAAAAATCAGAATGATTCCCCTTTAAATGGGAAGAGAGAGAATTCCTGCATTCACACAAAAGAAAGGAAGGAAGAAGATGCCTCCTAGAAAATGGGTCAAACTTTTGCTGAGAAGGTCCATTTTTGAAGATGGTTTGAAAGCTTCACCTATTTCAAAAAGGAGTTAGACGGGTCAAATCAGTCACACCTGTATTTTCACAAGGTGGGCTGGCTTTCAGTCATCCTGAGGAGGTAAAGTTAAGAGTTGTAACTATAACAGAAAATAATTCCACTTTAAAAAGTCTTTTATCTGGTGCTTGTGTCCTTTTTTTCAGTTACAGATTAAATTTAAGCCGGATAGTCTAGATTTTAACTGAAACAATTTTAATGAAATCTCGTAACACGCTTGAGGTACTGTAATATTCCAAACAGCTACAGATAGTCCTCGGGTTACGTCCATTCATTCAGTGACCATTGCTGACAATGAACAGAATTAGCCTGCAATACTGCATTTTAACCAACTGTGCATCATGGATGGATGGATAAGCAATAGCACTTAGACTTATATACTGCTTCATGGTACTTTCCAGCCCTCTCTAAAGCGCTTTACAAGAGTCAGCCTCTTGCCCCCAACAGTCTGGGTCCTTATTTTTATCCACTTCGGAAGGATGGAAGGCTGAGTCAACCTTGAGCCTGGTGGGATTTGAACTGCTGGCAGTTGGCAGAATTAGCCTGCAGTACAGCATTCTAACCACTGCACCACCACGTCTCTCTTATCAACAGCAATCCCTGTCCCATTTCTCCTCACAACCCTGGGACTACCTGTATATTTGTATCCCCTGTGCTTATTAATTGCCTCATTCTATTCCTTTATTATCTATCCTGAGAAGTAGTATGCAATCTCTAAAATTAAGTATTTCCCCTTATTTTTCTAAACGGATCACATTTGCTTCAATGTGATAGATTATTTGCTGCAAATAATAAAAATAAAAAGCATACCCTGTAATGGCCGAGTACGACATATGAGACTAACTAAGCGAAAGGAAAGACTAGGGGAGACGTGATAGCAATGTTCTACTATTTGAATGGCTGTCTCAAAGATGAGGGGGTCAAACTATTCTCCAAAGCACCTGAAGGCAAGACAAGAAACAATGGATGGAAGCTAATCAAGGAGAAAAGCAACCTAGAACTAAGGAGAAATTTCCTAATGGTGAGAGCAGTCAACCAGTAGAACACAGTGGGGGTATACTACAGTGGCCAAACTGGTAGTAAAAAAAACAGCTTCTGATTAGCTGAGAGGAGGGGAGAAAAAAGCCAGCTGAGAAGATAAAAGACTGAAAAGCACATGGGAGGATGGGAGGGTCACTCCTAGCTTTTCGTTTCTTCATCCTCTCTGCTGATTGGCTTGTTAGGTGCCTGTGCATTAGGGGCGTGCGCGCGCGATCACCCACCGAATCGATAGCGACTAAAGTAGGATCCCACTACTGGTGGAACAGCTTGCCTTCAGAAGTTGTGGGTGGAAGCTTTTAAGAAGAGATTGGACAGCCATCTGTCTGAAATGGTATAAACTCTCTTCTTCGTGCAGGGAGTTGGACTAGATGACCTCCAAGGTCCAATGCAACTCTGTTACTCTGTGTTATACTATGTTCTAACCATTGTTGCGTTCAGCTTCTCTAGTTCTTCAGTACCTGCAACCTCAGCGTTTTGATCAATTTGCTCTCTGTTTTTATCCTTTGTAGCCGGATTGGCAGCCCTATTTGCCACAAAACGGAGATTACATTGAGGTGGCCTTTTCCTATTCCCCTGTCTTATGGCCCTGGTCCGGGTATCTCGCCATTTCCATCTCCGTCGCCAAGAAAGCAGCCGCTTGGGAAGGCATCGCACAAGGTCACGTCATGATCACCATTTCCTCCCCAGCAGATGATGAGGTTGGCTGAACCTTTAAAAAAAAAAGAAAAAACTTTGCCTTGTTTTGATGTGTGCATGCTTGATGCCCTGGACACAGACTGCTGCAGAGGGACATGTGGAACCTCATTGTATAATGTGGGCATCCATTGGTTGGGATCTCCAAAGAAGATAACCTCTCCCTACACAACACCAACTCTCCAATAAGATTAGTGTCTGTGGCCTAAGAATCTTCATTAACTTTTGAAAAGGTCCTTGGGAAGTTGTTTTGAAATGTTCAAAAGCATAAATGCGTAAACTTCCAATAACTGAAGTGCATTTGCTTCCTTCAGTTAAAATATGTCTCGGAAACAGTGTATGGGTATGTGTTGTGGCTCACCAGCGGCCAGTGGAGCTGGCGGCAGACTCAGACAATGAGGAGGTAGGGAAGGAACATGGGTCAGTCCTGGAGTATGGGGAAGGCTCTGATGAGGGCTCTTTGTCGGAGGCAGAGATGGGGCCAGGGCTGTCCAACAGTTATCAGCTACCTTTGGAATCGGAGATCAGTGGGATAGAAGAACAGCTGGAGCCTGTTCCCAGTGTGCGCATGCACAGAGCTGCCAGGAGAAGGGAACAGCTAAGGAACAAGGGTCGACTTGGGAGTAAAGGCTCAGGTGGACAGTGAATGGCCCCTCCCATAGGGAATAAAGAGGAGCGAAAGGGGAGTGGTGTTTGCAGGAGACAATTAGTTCAGTTCATTAGGGTGAAGATCTGTTCCTGACTTCTTGCCAGCTAATTGTTGCTACAGCTTGGCATTTGGAAGCCATCGGCCTGGCAACTCTCCAAGCCTGATAACAGTCTGTAGTTGTGAAATCACATGAAAGACCGTTGGCCAGGACTTTGCTGGAGAGGAATTCTCTTTAACCTAAATTAAAGGGGTTTTATCAGGATAAGAAGCCTGCTTCATGATCTTGGGAATCCTAGGCCAGAACAGTATGATTGAAACAAGGTTGGCTTGTAAGAAGCGGAAGTTATGAAGAGGTGTTGTAAAGCATTGTTGGCATTTTGCACGTAGATAGATATATTTCCTCTCTTTCTTATCTCAAGCCTTAATTTCTTAGGTTTTCAGTTTCTTATTATTGTTCTGTTTTTGTATAGCATTGCTTACCCTGATACGGAACAATGTGACAATTATGGATGGGTGGGTGTTGTTAGTAGATTGGATTACAAAATGGGTTTTGTTTAAGAAATCGGTTTGATTTTCTTTGCTTTCAGTCAAAAGTTGGTGCTGAACAAACTTCAACCGTGAAACTCCCCATCAAAGTGAAAATTGTCCCAACCCCCCCTCGGAATAAGCGGATCCTATGGGATCAGTATCACAATCTTTGTTATCCACCAGGATACTTTCCAAGGGATAATTTAAGAATGAAGAACGATCCATTAGATTGGTATGTTTATCTTTATATAGTTCTGATAATTATTTATGGATGACAGGATTGACATATTAAGGAATGCAATTAGCTCATTGTGGCTCTGTTTGAAAATCTATGCATCTGTATCTACATTTCTTCTCGCAAATAAGTACAGTGCATGTAGGTATGGTATAAAAACCTAACTTTTAAAACAAGATAGCAATAACCATACCTTTCCTGAAACTGTTGAATAGGGTATGACTGGTTTTAAAAAGTCTTCTAATATTTTCTAAATTTGAACTTGAATCGATTGGCGATTTATTTTCAAGTTAAAATATAATCATATATAGGAAAGCAGTGCTTATGTTCTTTTGGTATTTTGATAAGGTCCTTTTCTCTAGAGAAAGACTATAAATATCTAGTTTATGCAGCCTAGCAAAATGACACTTCGATACTGAGATTTTTTTTAATGTTTTTCCTGTTGTCCATTTAGTTCTATTTTTGCAATATTTCTCTTTTCTCTTCCTCTACCATTTCTTTTCCCTCCTCCTCTTTCCCCCTTCCTTCTTCCCCTTCCTCCCATCTCTTTCCTCCCCTCCCCAAGAATTTCATTTCGTATAAAGTAATTTAAATTCCTAGTTCACCAAAAAGTGATTTGAGAGATGATTAGGCTACATATTTGATTTGTTCACCTCTTTAGGAATGGTGACCACATTCATACCAACTTCAGAGATATGTACCAACATCTGAGAAGCATGGGATATTTCATTGAAGTACTTGGTTCACCGTTTACATGCTTTGATGCCAGTCAGTATGGTAGGTAATTAAAAAGTCAGTGTTTATTTCCTTTTAGATTACTCCAAACCTCCTTTGTTTAGGATTTCAAAGCATAAAGATAGTTGGATTCAAGCTTGCATCATCTAATCGCTGGCTAAACAAATTGTTCTACAATCTAGACTCAAGTATAAAAGATGTCTGTTTGAGATGAAAAAGCAGTGTCTCTGAGGACAAGGGATTTATTTTTAGTGCCAGATTTAAATTGTGCTCAAAATCTGGTATCCCTCATTTTGTGCATTTTGCAGCTCAATTTAGGTGGGAAATGCCATTTAGTTGTTATAGTAAAAGAAAATGGAAGAATAGTACTTGAAAGTGACGTCTAATAGGGCAGCAATTTTGAAGTGTGCTGCTGCTGCTGCTGATAGTTATAATGGAATGTTTTTATATGAAAATTCAAATTATCATTTTTCAGAGTTGATAACAGAAGATTGTTCTTTATAATGATCAGGTTGTTGAAACGCTTTAGAAATGAGCTTCAGGTCCTGAATCTTAAGTGCTTTCTTAATGCAACGTTGTCATTGTTATTCGATAGAGTTCATTACGCTGATCTATTTTAGAGCTTTTATTAAATTTGCTTTACAATGTCAAGATTTTCTCTTGACCTTTTTGAACAGCTATTTAACATTCAGTCCTTTTATCTTAGGAGAGGATATTAAGGGTGACATTATGCAGGTCAGGGTGAAAAGCACACAGATTTTAGTATTCATAAGGAGCCTAAAGCTGCATTCACAAACACAGACTTACTCCCAACCCTGAATTAACAAAACAACTCCTCTGCTGACTCCATTATATTGTTTAAGGCCCCAATAAAACATAGTACAGCTTTACATGATGACAGGTTCATCTGACTTCTTAAGCTTTCCTTGAGGGAAGGAGGAGGGATGAGACATGAATCACAAATTATCCAGCCCCATTTATCTTATTATTTATGCAAGCTATCAGGCACAGAGGATCAGGACCATAGCTTAAGTTGCAGCGGAAGATTTACAAGAATCTAATGGTCTGCATTAAAGAGTCAAAAGAATTCAAGGGCTTGAATTGTTTGTGGCAACGTAAGGACTCTAAACTGATGACATGTGTAATTCTGCCACCACCTCTGCCTGCATTTCTTCTTAAAGCACAATCTTAGGTACTTATGACTACAGTTGGCACCAGAATTTCCATTTCTAAGCAAGGCAGTTGTTAAGTGAGTTGTGCCCAATTTTACAATCGTTTTTTTGCCACAGTTGTTAAATGAAACATGTGGCCGTTAAGCGAATCTGGCATCTCCCATTGACTTTGAACCTGGCTGAGAAGGTCACAAATGATGATCGCATGACATTGGGAGGCTGCCACCATTGTAAATACATGCTAGTTGCCAAGGGCCTAAATTGTGGTCACGTTGTGACAGTTACAAGTGCGAGCTTCTATTGTAAGTCACTTTTTTCAGTGCTGTTGTAACTTTAAAAATGGTCATTAAATGAATAGTTGTAAATCGAGAACCATCTGCAAATGGATAAGATATGTACATAATTTAAGCTTTGGGGATTTGTGTTTTAAACTGTCCTGACCCTTTCATTTTTTCTTTTGACATTAAATCAAACTTTCTGATCCAACGACCTTCTCCCCACGATAGGCTATTAATTTAAAGGTCAGATTTTCTCTGTTCTTCATTTCTGACATTTTAAAAAGTTGCTGGTCATCATAGAGGATGGGCGTTGATTTGCTAAGCAGAATGCAATTAAATGTTAGTCACTTTTTGTTCCATTCCGACGAATACTATTTTGTCACTCTGAGAATTAAAAGCTGCATTTCATGAAGGACAGATCGAATGTAGTTCATTGGTTGGTTGGTTTCCTAAGGGGGTTAGGGACGCAGAATTCACTGAACAATGGTTTGCTTAGCAATAAAAATGTTGAGTTCATTTGTGGTCGTCCTTTGAGAACTACCTATATACCACATTAAAAAAAGAAGGGGTGTGACCCGGAGTGTAACACAAGTGTAACAAAATCCAAAACATAAATAAATGTCCTTTAATGCCTCCAACTTGGCCCCACTGTTCAATAATTTTCAGTTGGAGATAAAACGTATTCAAAAATAGTCTTCAAAAGAAAGCAGTACAGTCCTAACTTAATGAGCAGATAGAAGTGAAATAAAAAACCAAAACAAACTACAATGAAGGAATTTCCACAACGGACCAGGATAAGTAATTATTAACTTCAAGGAGATAACAAGGCACAGTCTGTGGGAAGGATGCCAACCAAGATAACTTCAGCCCAAAATAAAACACGCTTTGCTTCTGGCAACGCTGTGTTTTAACCGTCCCTCTTATATACTGTTCTCCCCAGCTGCAACCAATGAGGGGGATCATGGCCACTTCCTCTCTCGTAAGCCATGTTGTTCCCTTCTCCGTTCCTCCCTGCGTGCCCTAGAGGGGATGGGCCTGGTTCTTCCTTTGACTGCCCAGCCGGCCTCTGCCCTTCCCCAGCCTCCTCCACCACCTCCAGATCCACACCTCCACTCCCTGTCGGCTGTTTTTCCTCTCCCTCAGAGTCCGATTCTACCATGGGCATGACAAGGGGGAGGCCTAGGGGCAGTGTCCTGGATGGTTATTACCTTCTCTTTTCATTTATCCAAATAATCCGATACATTTGTTGAAGCTGATCTAATCCGCAGCTGCCCCCTGTCTGTTTATGCAGGAACATTGTTGATGGTGGACAGCGAGGAAGAGTATTTCCCAGAAGAAATAATTAAGCTGAGAAGGGATGTGGACAACGGACTGTCGCTCGTGGTGTTCAGCGATTGGTACAACACGTCCGTGATGAGGAAAGTCAAGTTTTACGATGAAAATACAAGGTGAGAGAGGTTGCACAATGGTTGTCATTTCCAAGGTTATTTATCGATGGGGAGGAAGGGCAACCAAATGGCAAAGAGATGTGTTGGGTGGGAGTGGGAGATAGATGGGTGGGGAGACCCAAATGTGGCTTTTTGCAGGAGGCAACTGGACTTTCTCATTTTTTCTTTTGGAAACATTTCGCTTCTCATCCAAGAAGCTTCTCCAGCTCTGACTGGATGGTAGGGAATGGAAAGTTTTATATTTCTTGCAGACAGCTGGTCATTTACATCCTTTTAGAGGGTCGTTGAGGCCACTTGGAGGTTTATCTGTGTCCTCAGGGTTACCTGAGTAGTGCTCCTGGTTCCTGTAGTCTGCAATTTTTCCTCTGGAAATCCATCCCTACTCCCACACCATTCGAAGGGTGTTTATCCCAAATTGTATAGCTAAAAGTCTGTAGAGAGTTTCAGTCACCCAGGCCATGGTTGGCCAAAGGTCCTTTTTTTCAGGAGGCAACTGGACTTCCTTGTTTTTCCTTTTGAAGATGTTTTGCTTCTCATCCCAGAAGCTTCTTCAGCTCTGAAGAAACGTCTTTAAAAGAAAAAACAAGTTCCATTTGCCTCCTGAAAAAGCACCCTTGGGACAACCATGACCCGGAGGGCTGAGAACCTTTACAGACTTTTTATAGGAAGGGAGAGTTTAAAAAGAAAGCAGTGGAAGAACGGAGACTCAGGGCTGGGAGGGACCAAGGTGGGAATGGTTTGGATTGGGGCGGGCTCTCTGCTAGCAATGGGTGGGATTCGGTTAATGACAGAACAGGGGAAAGATGGGATTGCTGTTGCTAAGCAGCGAGGTCATGTGACATCAGAGTGTACAGACTTACAGGTACAACTGCATGACTTAGCAACGGCAATCCCAGTTTTGCTGTTGTAACCTGAAGACTACCAGCATATGGTAGCTCACAGTGGTTAGAATGCAGTGCTTCGGGCTATTTGTACTGAACTGCCGGCTGCCACCAGTTCGAATCTCACCAGGCTCAAGGGTGACTCAGCCCAACACCCTTCCGAGGTTGGAAAAATGAGGACCCAGATTGTTGGGGGCAAGAGGCTGACTCAGTAACCCTTTAGAGAGAGTAGAATAGGGAATGGGATGGGATGGAATAGAGTAGAGTAGAGTAGAATAGCAAACAGAACAGAAATAATAGAACAAAACAGAACAGAATAGAAATAAGAATAGAACAGAATTGAATTGAATACAATTCTTTATTGGCCAAGTGTGTTTGGACACACAAGGGATTCGTCTTCGGTGCATAAGCTCTGAGTGTACATAAAAGCTGTAAGTGATAAATCATGATCATAGTCATCATAAAATTACATTCATCAAAAATCATAAGATGCAACACTTAATACTAAATAAGCAATCAACATAAATCAGAAACATCTTCAAACTCTTGTTTCTTTTTCTGCTGCTTTGCTCAACCGACTGAAACTTATTTTAAGCCACAGAAGCTGATTCAAATATAATACTAAGCCAACTTTCACTGCAAGGGGCCTTCTCCTGGACTCTTAGACGTGGGGAAGGCAGAGCAACCTGTGAGCCTGCAGCTTTACATGGGCATGCTCCAATTTATGGCACTAAATCCCGGCTTAGCCACTGCTTGCAAATCCATCTGCATTTTTTTTTTTGGCCTTAGAAATCTGATTAGAAAATTCTGATTTGTGATTAAAGTGCCGCCTTTCACTGGGCTCTTTGTTCCTTCAGGTGATGATGCTTTTAGAGTATAAAAAGGTTATTCCAAAATGGATAAGATAAAAGCACTGTAAACCTTTAATTAATTCAAGCCAGGATTACAGGGGTTGCTGAGGTGCTAAACTTCTAACTCAATCTTCAGGAGGCCTGCGTGGAATTTTACTTTAAGCCTCTTTAAGAGCCGAGGTTTTCGTCTGAAGGGGCTTCTTCTGTCAAATGAGCATGCAGCAGTCATGGCATGTATATTAGGCATATGTAGCGGTAGTCCTCGACTTAACAATAGTTCATTTAGTGACCGAAGTTACGGCGGCAGTGAAAAAAGTGACTTATGACTGTTTTTCACAGTTGCGACTGTTGCAACATCCCCATGATCACGTGATCAGAATTCAGACCCTTGACAACTGATTCATATTTATGACAGCTGCAGTGTCCCAGGGTCATGGGGATGATCCCTTTTGCGACCTGCTGACAGCCAAAGTCAAGGAGGAAGGGAGATTCCCTTAACAAGCATGTGTGACTAACTTAACAACAGCAGCGATTCACTTAACAACCGTGGCAAGAAAGGTTGTAAATTGGGGCAAAACTCATTTAACAAATGTCTCACTTAGCAACAGAAATTTTGGGCTCAGTTGTGAGGATTACGTGAATATTCTTATCGCTTACAAACAGTCACGTCTCTGGGTGGAAGTTAATCACCCAGGGTTGGACCTGCAAAGTTGAACGTGCAATATTCATGCAATATTCTATATAATCCTGGAAAATTTCTTTTAAAAGGGAAAAATATTGTAAAATAGGCATGGGGGGGGGGGAAACGACCCCTGTACCGTATCATTTCTGCCTTCACTGTTGTGACCTCCTGATAAGCGAAGTCCATGGGGAAACCACTTAACAGCCCTGTTGCTAACTTAACAACCGCAGTGATTCACTTAAACAACGGTGGCAGGAAAAATCGTAAAAGGGGGCAAACCCCACTTCACAAATTTCTCTCTCAGCCTCGTAAATTTTGGGCACAATTGTAGTCATACGTTGAGAACTACCTCTATAACTGTTGCTCCTGTCTTACTTCACAACCCTGTTACTAACTTAACAATTGCAGTGATTCACTTAACGACTGTGGCAAAATGGGACAAAAATCAATTCACCCATGTTTCGCTTAGCCACAGAAATGTTGGGCTCAACTGTGGTCCTACATCAAGGACTACCTGTGTAGTAATTGGTTTTTATCCATGTCTTCTTCCCCCCCCCCCCCCCAAATGAACATCTCTCTGTATAATACCTGGTGCTCTTCTGCTGATTTTTTTAGGCAATGGTGGATGCCGGATACTGGAGGAGCAAATGTTCCAGCACTAAACGACCTTCTCTCCGTCTGGGGCATGGCCTTTAGCGATGGGCTCTACGAAGGGGACTTTACCTTGGAAAGCCAGGAAAGTAAGTACAGGTAGTTCTCACCTGATGACTATTTGGTTAGTGACGGTTAGAAGTTACAACAAACCTCCACAAAGGATTCTGTGATGGTAAGGGCCAGACTGAAGGACAAATAGCAATAGCAATAGCACTTAGACTTACATACCGCTTCACGGTGCTTTCCAGCTCTCTAAGCAGTTTGTACAGAGTCCGCCTCTCGCCCCCAACAATCTGGGCCCTCATTTTACCAACCTCGGGAGGACAGAAGGCTGAGTCAATCTTGAGCCAGTCAGGATCGAACTCCTGGCAGTGGGCAGAGTTAGCCTGCAATATTACATTCTAACAGGAAGGTAGATAGGTAGGTAGGAAGGAAGGAAGGCAGCAAGCAATAGCACTTAGACTTATATACCGCTTCACAGTGCTTTCCAGTCCTCTCTAAGCGGTTTGCAGAGTCAGCCTATTGTCCCCCAACAATCTGGGTCCTCATTTTACCAACCTCGGGAGGACAGAAGGCTGAGTCAACCTTGAGCCTGGTGAGGTCTGAACTGCCAGATTGCAGGCAGCCATCGGTCAGCAGAAGTAGCCTGCAGTACTGCACTTAACCACTGCGCCACCGAGGCTCTATCCATGGTTCCACCATATCCAGTGGGACTTAATCCAGGACATGTACAAATCCATCACTGAAAGACCACGTGTAGTTTCTCTTTGAAGTGGGCTTCCCACGGTGAGTCCAGCATGCAAAGAACAAGCAACAGTCCCTACTGTTCGTAGAAACATAGGGTTGGAAGCGTCCTTGGAGGTCTTCTACTCCAACCCCCTGAGCAAGGCATGAGTCTTCATACCACCTTGGGCAAACAGTTGTCCAGTCTTTTTTTAAAAAAACCTCCAGTGATGGACCGTTTTCCGAAAGCATAATATGAGCCGATTCCATTGCTTGTCATAACTTTCAACACCTCCCTTTGGGTTTCACGGGGACCAGGTAGAGACGTGGTTCTTAACTTTTTCTTCACCACGAAACACCCCCCCCCCCTCGCACTTATAAATACCTTTTATGGACACAGAGCACAGATTTAACTCAATATTTAAATCATAACATTTCATCAAGCCTTTGCGGATTCCCTCGACATCACGGTCTCCCAGGGCTTTTGTGGAGATACAACAATTGTTTTTACACTCTTTCCTGTTTCTTCTAATATTTCCATACAGAAGTCATTCACAGCCTTCCATCTTTCAAGGATATTAAAATGAGGACCCAGATTGTTGAGGGACAAGAGGCTGACTCTAAACCGCTTAGAGAGAGCTGTGAAACACTGTAAAGTGCAATATAAGTCTAAGTGCTATTTCCATTGCCCTTCCTTCCTTCTTTCCTTCTTTTCTTCCTTCTTTCCTTCCTTCCTCCCTCCCTCCCTCCCTCCCTCCCTTCCTTCCTTCCTTCCATCCATCCATCCATTTATCTATGATGCGTGGTGGTTAGAATGCAATATTGCAGGCTGGCTCTGCCCACTGCCAGCAGTTCGATCCTGACCAGCTCAAGGTTGACTCACCTTCCATCCTTCTGAGATCGGTAAAATGAGGACCCAGATTATTGGAGGCAACAGGCTGACTCTGTAAATTGGTTAGAGAAGGCTGTAAACCACCATGAAACGGCATATAAGTCTAAGTGCTATTGCTATAATTCCCTTTTCTTATATTGTCATATATATCTTAATGTTGTTGACCCATCTGAATGAGGCAAGCCATTCTATTTTTCATTTTATGAATGAAAAGAAGAAAGAGAGATCTCCCAATGATAACCTAGCTAAAGACAACAGAGTCACAAAAGAAACTTAGAAGAGATGGTGAGACAAGTTAAGAAATAGAAATTTGAGGAATGGATAAATGAAGTGCGAAGAGAAAAGAGGAGTGGAGTCCTGAGAATTCATTGGCTACAGGTTTTTAATTAAAATGAACTAGTATTGTCTAACACAGGGGTCCCTAACCCCTGGGCCACAGCCCACTATCGGGCCTTGAGCTTTCAGAATCGGGCCACAGAAGGGGAGGGCGAGCATGCATGCACATCGCCACTCACACAAGCAGCGAGGGCGTACATGTGTGCCCGCCGCTCGCACAAATGGAACCCCACACACATGCTTGCCTGCCGCTCTTGCAGAACCATCCCTTGTCCCTCCTCCCTCTCCCCAGTCCACAAAGCTGCAAAGTGTGGGGAACTCTGGTCTAACCCACCTATACGTGTTATTTTATTTTCAGTGAATTATGCCTCAGGATGTAGTATTGCAAAATTTCCAGAAGATGGCGTGGTCATTGCACAGACTTTTAAGGATCAAGGTACCGAGTTCCTCTTCGTGTTTCATATTCTTCTAGATGTGATCTTGAATCTTCTGCTTCCTTTTCACGAGAAAAGCTCAGAGAAACCCGGCATTCATGTAGGCAATCTGTTCATTGGGAGGTACAGGAAGCATGTTATGTGAAGTGTACCGAGTGCATAAGAAAAGAAAGAAATTGAATTTTATCTCTCTGTTTGAGGGAATGTACTTTGATGCTTTATTGTTTTATTTCCTAAGACAGCTAGGCCACTAAATTCGCTAGGCCACTAAATTTCCCTAAGCAGCTTATGAATGCCAAAATATAGGATTACAAACACCGGACATAGAAAGTACCAGCAGCATAAAATAACAATTATGCACTGTGAACGGTATTAACCTCCAGTGAGGTCAGGCACCCCTGAATATGTTCCTAAGGAGCCCTTCAGAATCTTAGTGAAGTAGCAGAGGTAGGATACCTGAGCTAAACTGTTGCGTAGAAGAGATCTTCAGCCATCACTGAAAAGGTTTATCCCCAGATGATCTTCTGCAAAGAAAAAAGAAGAAGAGGGGGGGGAGAGAGATGGTCTTAAAAAAACCCCTCTCTTTCCAATCTCATTGGGTGGGTATAGATGTCCAGATTTGGAGAGTTGTAAGGATGGCAATGTCAGATGCGAACAACCAGATCCAGACTTGAAAGGTTCAAAGCTACTTTATTGCTCATAATTCCCAGACTGACGGTTTGCAACTGGATCAGAGTAAATAGGGTGGGTTCCAACGGCATTGAAGGGCAGTCAGACTTTGCCTCCTTGTAAAGATTCCAGACTAATTCCCTGCTTGACTCCTCCCCCAGCTTTGCCAGTCTCTTTCCGATGGGCAACCATCTTTTTCAAATGATGACAAAGATGACCGCGGTGATAATAATCCAGATTCACTTAACAATCTGGGCTATTAATTTAAGAACAGCAGTGATTCACCTAACTACGGTGGCAAAAAAGGTTGTAAAAAGAGACAAAACTTTCTTAATGATTGTCCCACTTAGCAACAGTGATTTGGGGCTCCATTGTGGTCATAAGTTAGGGACTACCTGTGTTCCAGAGTGGCTGAAGCTTCTGGGTGCTGTTTGATGGAGTTTGATCCCTTTCCTCTCTCCTTTCTCTCCTAGGTCTGGAGGTTTTAAAGCAGGAGACAGCCATTGTGGAACACGTCCCCATTTTGGGCTTGTTCCAAGTTCCTACAGAAGGTGGGGGCAGGATAGTTTTGTACGGGGACTCGAACTGCCTGGACGATAGCCACCGCCAGAAAGGTGTGTAAAATTGTGCCATGAATTCCGGTTATCACAGCACTCTGCTAAACAATTGATTCCCACAACACTGTCAAACTATTTAGTAAGGCTGTATTACCATTGTTCTCATCCTATTACCTATCGCCCTTTCTACTTACGACTATAACTTTATTGCTTATATCTTTACGATTTATATTGTTTTATTTAGTTTCCTAGTATGATTTATGTTGATTGCTTATTTAGTATCCTATGATTATCACTAAGTGCTGTATCTTATGGTTTATGATGAATGTATTTTTACGATTATTATGAACATGGTTTATCACTTACTGTATAGCTTTTGTCTACACTGGGGGCTTATGTACCGAAGACAAATTTCTTGTGTGTCCAATCACACTTGGCCAAAAAAGAATTCTATTCTATTCTGTTCTATTCTGTTCTATTCGATTCGATTCGATTCCATTCGATTCCATTCGATTCTATTCTATCAAAGTTACAGGTTCCAAGATGGAGGACTGTGTAATGCAGCTATGCACACTTGTGTGCAATTCAAATAGAAATAAGCTTCTGCACCTTGGGATTTGAAACTTGTAGATGTACAAGCCATTGGTAAATTTTATTGTATTTATTACTGATACTGATGAAAGTACCATGATACTTTCATCAGCCATTCCTCACATACAGACAGTTGACAGCTTCACTCTCACCGTGAATTTTATTTTTCTCCAAGATTTGGGACATAGATCTTGTTCACACCTAATGCTCAGTCAAGCAGATGGCTTGTTATATTTCACAACTCCCTCCATATTACACAAGCCAAGTCTGACTGGATTTGCACATGGTTTATTAACAAAACGTAACTAACTGGTTTTGCATAGTACTTCAGACCATGTTATGACCCCGTCAGAGTCTGAATCCGAGGAGGAAGACGAACAGCTGACGGAGTGGGAGTGTGGCTGCGTTGGCTGTGGAGGAAAGTGGGGAATGGCAAAGTCAGGCTGGGCAGAGCAGGAAAGAGGTAGAACAAGGGAGAGGGAGTTCAGAGGAAGAGCTAGGCCCACCCCCTCTTCATCCTAGGACATGCAGAGAAGAATGGAGAAGAGAGCAATGTGGCTTACGGGGGAAGAAAGGGCCCTGATTCCCTTCATTACCCACACCTGAGGAGGGAGTTTAAAGGAGAGGCAGTTGGGGAAGGAGGGCATTTGTCGGAAACAAAGTTTACCTCATGTTGAATTTATCTCATGTTGGCTGTGATTATCTGAATTCCTGGAATCCTCCCAACTGGTTTGACTTACTGCCATGTTACTTCACTTCTGGAACTCCTTAACTTGCCCTGCTGGATTTATTACCTTATCTTGTCTTGCTGAATTCATAGTTTAAAATTTTCTGTTTATAACATTTTGGACTGGAATATCTGTGGTTAAAGGCTGTTGCAGATCCCTGGGAGAGTTTTTCTCCAGACCAGAAGGTAACCGGGACATTGGGGGCAAAGTTGGAGCTAATAAAGAGACCCCTACTTATTATTCTGGCTGTGTTGCCTTTGTGCCACGCCCAAGGTCATCACAGACCATATCTTCATGTAGCTGAGGGTTTCTCAAACCTTGCAAATTTAAGACATGTGGACTTCAATTCCCAGAATACTTCAATCAGTATTCTGACCCTGGAATTCTGGGAGCTGAAGACCATACCTCTTAAAGTTGCCAAATTTGAAAAACACTGAGGGAGCTTGATGAGCAAATTACAATTAAAAACACAGCTTTTAAACTCTGCAATGTTGAGTCCAATCAGTGATTTGTGTGGTTAAATGAACTATTGGAAAAGACTGAAAATTATATTGCATGTTTATTGAAAATTGGAGACTTTTCAGAATATTTTGGTAGATTATACCTCTGTTTTATTTTATAAATAGCTAGCTGGTAGCCCTGGATAGATTGCTCTAATAAATAAGTTTTAAATAGGGATATCTTCCTGTTCCAATCTCATTAGAAGATTTCTATTGGGACAAATTATTCTGACTTCATGGGAAGTAGGCTGACTTTCAAGCAGTCTGTTCCAGCTATGGAAGGGAGGTTGAAACAGCCCGTGTTCAGATTGGGCCAAATCTGGTAACGTTGGAACAGGTGATACTCAACATATTTGTTGAAGTGGGAACAGGACATTTTGATATCAGAACACTGCAACCTCCAGTTGCTTTTTAAATCTCTACTTTGAAAATTTGAAAATAAATGTGCTCTGATGATTCAGAATCATAGTTTGCATGGATCCCAGAACACGTAGAGAACAAATTCATCTTTCCTAAGGTTTATTTCATGTCCATGTAAAGTATAACTTTGAATAATGATAATAATAGTGATACTAATAGTAGTAGTAGTAATAGAGGTGGTGGTAGTAGTAATAGTAATAATAATAATAATAATAATAATAATAATAATAATATGGAACTACTGTGGGATTTCCGAAAACAGACTGACAATGTTTTGGAACACAATACCCCGGATATCATGATTGTGCAGAAGAAAAAAGTGTGGATCGTTGACATTGCCATACCGGGTGACAGCAGAATCGTCAAGAAACAACTTGAGAAAATCACCAGATATCAGGTCTTGAGAATCGAACTGCAGAGACTCTGGCATAAACCAGATGCAGGTGGTTCCAGTGTATTCGGCACACTGGGTGCTGTGCCTAAAGACCTAGGCAAGCCCTTAAAAACAATTGGCGCTGACAAGATCACCATTGGTCAGCTGCAGAAGGCCACCTTACTGGGATCTGCTCGCATAATCCGCCGATACATCATGCAGTCCTAAACGCTTGGGAAGGGTTCGACTAGTGATTTGTGATACGAAACCCAGCATGGTTATCTCATTTGCTGTGTACACTGTCATTTTTTTTGTCAAATAATAATAATAATGACAGTGCCTGGAGACAGCAGAATAGAAGAGAAAGAACTGGAGAAGATAGCAAAATACAAAGACCTACACATAGAAATAGAACAACTATGGCAAAGGCAAGCAAGGGTATCAATGTCAATAGGCGCCTTGGGTGCAGTCCCAAAACAACTGGAGCACCCCTTGAACACCATTGCTGGCATTGACAAATTGGCCATCAGTCAATTGCAGAAGGCAGCTTGACTTGGAACAGCTTCCATCCTGCAGCGATATCTATAACACCTTCGAACATCCTGATTTGCCTATCCTACGTCCTTGGTAAGGACTGGATAGGTAGACAAAAATGCCAAACCCACCTGGCTGTCTGTGCGAATAACAACAACAACAATAACAATAATAATAGGAGGAGGAGGAGGAGGAAGAAGAAGAAGAAGAAGTTGTTGTTGTTATTTTAGCTTGATTAGCAGTGTTTCTCAATTTTATCAACTTTAAGATCTGCAGACTTCACCTTCCAGAATTCTGGAATTGAATTCCACTTATCTTACAGTTGACAAGGTTGGAAAACCCTCAGTGTTGAATAAAATACCAATCTTAACCCATCCCACTTCCTGCAAAGCTTTCGTCATTATGGCCTTTATCCCTTAGGGGAGGGGCAATCACCTCCCAGCCTTACTCCTGAGTCGCCCCTTCTGCTTCAGCTGCTCTCGCCTTCTAGCAGCTCATTGGGAATAGGCTCCCCAGGGTCCTCTGCTTCGCTGCTGCCAGACTCCAGAGGCTCCAGAGTCAGCACCCCACTCCCAGATGGTCCTGGCCTCATCTCTATCGGACACAGGACCCTCCGTCCAAGTTCTCTCCAGACTCCCGGACTGGTCCCTATTCGTCCCCACTGTCCAATTCCACTGCCTTCTGCACTGGCTGACAGCGAACCACAACAATAGACTTCTAGAGCAACCTTGACCACTTGAGAACCCTAAGTCCACAGGTCCTCAGGTTGCCAAGGTTGAGAAACATTGGACTAGAGAAGGGTGCTCCGTTCTGTTTTTAGCCCTGAAGTAGAAAGTAGCATCAGCCAGCCTTTCATGTTAGGAATCGGAGGCGGTGACTCCCGCTGTTACTTCAGGCAGCTTAGTGGTGTTTAAAATTCCTCACATACACGACTTGTAAATCCTAAAAATGTGTATTAGAGCGCAAAGAAATCAAAGGTGCGTATTTCGGGGGACATGGGGATTACAAAGATTAATATCCATTCCCACCGAAGAGTAACCTGGGGGGTTGGGGGGAGAAGGATTTTACGAAAATGCCTTTGAACTGTGTTTAAATCACTTGAGAACTAAATCTCACTGTCAGCTCCAAGCTCCTTCAAGACAAGAAGGGTGGGAAATCTTAGCTAATTTCAGTTTGTTTCAGAGGCTATGTCAAAATCATATTTAATTATCCTCCACATGAAAGGTGGTGGCATTAAAACTTTCAGAGGAAACGTGCTAGCCACAAAAGGCATCATGGTTTATTTTTTATTTATTTCTATCCCACCTTTATTTTTTTACAAATAACTCAAAGGAAGCAAACCCAGCTAATACAGGTAGTCTCGACTTACAACTACAATTGAACCCCAAATTTTGGTTGCTAAGGAAATAGTTGTGAGTTTTGCTTCATTTTACGACCTTTCCAGCCACAGTTATTAAGTGAATCACAGCAGTTCTTAGTAACACAATTGTTAAATGAATGATGGGTCTCTCATTGTAGACAAAAAAAAGGTCCCTCTTTCTCTCTCTTTTTCTTGCAAATAATTTTTTTATTTTTATTTCTTTAAATACATCTTTAGGTGTGGTTCCAGGCTTTTAACATTTTAAATCAAACATGACCATAATCACAGATACAGTTTTCTTGTCTAATTTCACATCATATAAAATATTACCAATTTTCCTTTTTATATTCTCATACATTGCTTTATATCGTTCTCTTTATTCTTAGTCATTCTCTATATTCATTTAACCCTAACTCTTGTATTCTTCATATTTGCGAATTTTATCAAAGCATATCATTCCATTAATTTTCCACAGATTCATCTTAATTTATATCATCCATTATTTTCACCCCTTTTACTATTTTTTTACTTTATTTATTTATTTATTATTGTACTTTTATTTTTGCCACTTTTGTGTATATATTATATTCCATGCACACCCTTCCCTCTAACTTCATCACATTTATCCAAATTATATTTTCCATCTTATTTTCATTTAGCCAAATACATAGACAAATAACAATATAATCATTATTTGCTACATCCATATGCCTCATCGCCTTATATAAACAAGTATCAAATTATATAATCCATTAATATTATCATATAATATACCTACCTACTTACCTACATACCTACATACATACATATGTTTTCTATTGGATTTCCCATGGTATTTCCTTCCCCAAATTGCATAGTAATTATTTATATCTTCCATATACACTTATATATCTTATTTCTTATTTTAGAATTTTATTTTCACATCTGTTCTAATTAAATTATTAACCCTTATTCTAATTGTTCTTTTATGTATTTTTAGTAATATTTCTTTAACCAATTATTAAATCCAAATTCCTCAAAATCTGTATATGTATATTTTAACTATTAGAAATACCCCTTCATGTGGAATCCCCATCATTCCCATTTTTAGCCATTGTCTCTAACTCTCTTTACTATATTAGTTCTTCTCTTAGCTTGCTTCCCATTCGCTGTCATTTTTTTGGCCTTTTCTTTTACTCATTCCTCCTTTCACTATTATCTTCTGTTGTTTTTTCCCCCAGTTACCAAGTTCCCTCTCATCCACTAAGTGCTTTACTACAGCTGGAGTAAAAAAAAAAAATACAGAGTAAAAAGGAGAGCCCCTCATCAACTTTGCTTGTCAGAAGGTCGCAAAAGGGGATCTCATGACCCTGGGACATTGCGACCGTCATAAATATGAGCCACTCACCAGGGGTCTGAATTTTTATCGCGTGACCCTGGGGATGCTGCAACGGCCCTGTGAAAAACTATTTTCAATGCCCTTGTAACTTAGAACAATCACTAAAGTAATGGTTTTAAGCACAGTAAGTACCTGTACTTACTGTTTAACAGCTGCGAAGAATATTGGAAGCCACTTAATGTCATTTTTTCCTTCTTTTCAACTGTTTTTTCCCCCTTCTTTTCTTGCCCTTTAGACTTTTTCTTTAATTTCTTCTTCTTTTCCTACCCTACTTTATATTACTTTTGTGTTAGTTTTTCATCTCCTTGCTTGAAAGTTTTAATAAAAATTATGTGCAAATTGATTGGACGCCCACACACCGTGTTAAATGAAGCCAGCGACGTAGCTTAATGTGATGAATAAGCCTAGATTTCGTTTAGGGATTGCATCAACTTCCTTGTCGCTTAAAGAACTCTGTTTTGATCTGGTATCTAAGTTGACAAAATGTTATGTGCGGTCAAATGGGTAACCCAGGATTAGAAAGCAAGCTTTGAAACCAAGTTGGCAAGCCAAAGTTTTCTGTAGCTGGTAGAAGGTATGAACTGCAAAGCTTCTGTGCTGTTGTTACAACCTCTGAAGAATATTCCTTTAAAAAAAATAGCAGGTAATGGTGAAGAAGACAGTCCTTGACTTACAACAGTTCATTTAGTGACTCTTCCAAGTTACGGCAACACTGGAAAAAGTGACTTACAACCAGTTTCCACACTTAAAGACCGTTTTAGCATCTCCACGATCGTGTGATCAAAATTCAGATGCTTGGCTACTGATTCACATTTATGACGGTTGCTGCATCCTAGGGTCATGTTGCAACCTTCCGGCAAGCAAAACCAACGGGGAGGCCAGATTCACTTAACAACAGTTTGACTAATTTAACCACTACTGTAGAGTGATTCACTTAACAACTGTGGCAAGAAAGGTAGTTAAAATGGGGCAAAATTCACTTCACAAATGTTTCGCTTAGCAGCAGAAATGTTGGGCTCCATTGTGGTCGGGACTCGGGAGTCGAGGATGCCTGTAATTTGGTGCTGTATTTCAAAGCTCTTACAGGTAGTCCTTGACTTTCGACCGTTCCTATAAAGTTCAAAGTTTACAACAGCACTGGAAAAAGTGACTTACGATCGGTCTTTGCATTTAAGAGCACCCCCAGCAGCTCACCCAGTTGCAATTTGGGTGCTTAGCAAACCTTCAGGTATTTATGATGGTTGGCACATCCTGGGATCACGTGATCACTATTTGCAACCTTCCCAGCTGGCTTCTGCCTTCCCAGCCAAGTCAATAGAGAAGTTGGTGTTGTGGCCCGTCAGTGGCCAGCAGAACTGGCAGCAGAGTTGGACAGTGAGGAGGTTGGGGAGGAACATGGGCCAGTCCTGGAGTCTGGGGAAGGCTCGGATGAGGGCTCTGCATTGGAGGCAGAGATGGGGCCAGGGCCGTCCAACAATTATCAGTTGGAGATCAGTGAGGCAGAAGAACAGCTGGAGCCTGTTTCCCGATGTGTGCATGTGCAGAACTGCCAGGAGAAGGGAAGAGTTAAGGAACAAGGGTCAACTTGGGAGTAAAGGCACAGGTGGACGGTGAACGGCCCCTCCCATAGGGAATAAAGAGGAGCGAAAGGGGAGTGGTGTTTGCAGGAGACAATTAGTTCGTTTAATTAGTGTGGAGATTTGTTCCTGACTCCTTGCCAAGTATTTTCTTGTACAGTTTTGCACTTGGAAGCTATCGGCCTGGCAGCTCTCCACGCCTGATAATGTCTGTGGTTGTAATTCACCCTTGAAAGACTGTTTGCCGGGACTTGTGAATGTGGATGTGAATGATAGGAATTCACATTAGCCTAATACAAAGGGGTTTTGTCGGGACAAGGAGTCTGTTTCATGATTTCGTGAAGACCTAGGTCAGAACAGATCACCACTCACGATTCTGTATATATGTCAACCGGATCTTCAGCATGGGGGTTTCCTTTGATGCATGCTTGCTATCGGCTGCCATAGTAACGGGGAATGGGGGGCATGGCGTTTGGGTTTGGGAAGTGAGTTGAAGGCCCACGTGAACTAAAAGGGAGATTTGCTCTCACGAATTACTGCGCTACCGAGTGGAGTTGTTTTACACCCAGTCAAGGCCAACCGTCGTAGATCTCCAGATGGACGAAGGCCCCTGACGATGTGCCCTGTTGTAACCATTGCGCAGGCCCAAATCACATACTACCTATATGCTACATATATGATACATGCTATGCCATTCCAAATATGGTAATATTATACCAATGTAACCAATAGAACTTGCTTTCCGCATTCACCAAGTAAGCTGACGTGTAATCTCAATAAAAAGGGGTTTGAGACCGCCTCTCGAGGTCACTCTGCCCATGACTGAAGCTGGTCTCCATGTCTGATCTTTTCCCTTGAGTGACCCACCGGGAGGGGGATATCAGGGCCCTAACCACAAAATTCCCACAACTGGTGACCCTCGACGTGATCTCTGCCGCCTTGACGAGAGGTCAGTCTCGGACTGTCCTTCTTACCCGCCTGGAAGAGGCCGCGCGCACCGACCCGCCTGAAACACGGTTGGGTTTCTCATAAGTATGGGCGGAAAGTTCTCTCAGCAGCAGGTTGGTCATCTGCAAGAGCTAAAAGAACTAACCGAAACTTCCTGTAAGATTGCTGCTAACCGAGGGAAGATACTCCCTCGTCTGAAAAACAAAGAATTAATTAGCCTTTTGTCTTACATTTGGAAACAATGTCCAGTGTATCCTGAAAAGGGGAGTTTAGAAATGTCAACCTGGACTAGATTGGGGGAATATTTCCATGAGACTCCTAGAGCCCCTGTTCACATTTTGACTACGTGGCGTGTAGTCATGGAATGTTTAATGATCCATCATAAATTTGTTAAAATTCCAACCAAGGAACCGGCGGATTCTGCGCCTCCCCCGTATGAATCCACCGAAAAAGAACAGGCAACTCTTACTCCTGTTCTAGCCTCTGAGGTAATCACTCCAAACGCCCCACCCTCCAAATCCCTGCGACAAGGAGGTCAGATAATTAGAGCCATGCAAGTCGCTCAGCAGACAGGGCAACTTGAAACGGAGGATTTAGAAGCGTGCGCGATGTTTCCAGTTATCTTGAATCAAGCGGGGGCCACTGCAGGGGCCGCTGCTAGACCCATACATCAGCATGTTAATTACAAACAAATTAAGGAGATTAAAGGGGCAGTTAAGGATTATGGTCTGCAATCTCGCTATGTGTTAGGCTTACTTTCCTCTCTTTCCTCTGCTACAGCAGAAATGCTGTTAGCCGATTGGCAATTGTTGTTTAATATGCTTTTAACCCCTGCACAATATGTTGTTTGGTGGTCAGAGTACCAAAAACAGGCAGAAATTTCCATCCAGGCAGGGCTGCCTAATAGGCACAGGAACCCTTACCACTGCGGCAGCCCAGACGGCATCGGATAGGGCGGTTTTTCCAATTATTACTCGCTGTGCTCTGGCCGTTATAAGAAAGATGGATGATTCCACCTCTAAGCCTACTCAAACTTTTTCAAAAATTGTTCAACAAACCAACGAAAATTACTCTGAATTTCTCAGTCGCCTCCAATTGGCACTAGAGAGACAAATTGATAATGAGGAAGCTCGTAATGAGCTTTCTCTAAAATTGGCATATGAAAATGCTAATCAAGACTGTCAAAAGGTCCTCCAGCCCATTGCAAATCGTCCGGGAGCCACACTAGCCGATTTTCTTAAAGCCTGTCGCATCGTTGGCACCACAAGTTACAAAATGGAGGCTTTTGCTGCTGCTTTACAACAGACTACTCCATTTCCTCCTTCTTCTTCATCCCCCTCTTCTCCCCACCCTGCCGGAAATTGCTTCGCCTCAAGCTTAACCTACCTCCAGCGTTGCCTGTGCTTATTTTCCCTAACCTGGATCTTACCTCCCAAGGGGTCATTGCAGCCCCTTTCTGCACTCCTCAGATTCCTTTTCTGATCTGGCTTTGTCCATAATGGTGAATTCTCTGGTAACCATCAACCAGGGAGATATTGTAGCCACCATGATTCTGCTGGAAACAGCTGCAGATACCTTTGCTTTGGAGCAACATGTGCAATCTGCCAAGCCAACGGCAGAATTTTCACTCAATGGCATTTCCTTTCGTGGTCTCTTTGACACTGGCGCTGATGTTTCTGTCATCAGTAAGGGGGGTGGGAGGAACACAGCCACCTCTCGTTAGCACAAACTAGCTTCCTGTCAAGTCACCCATTTCCTCTGTCACTGGCCTGGAATGGTCTCCTGTCATCCTCCTCCAGACCCCAGGCTGCAATTGCTGAAAACTGTACCTTTCCTTTGGAACTCTCCTTTCAACCCTTTGCCTATTACAGATGCTATCACAGTGTTTGCTGATGGCAGCAAAAAATACGGTGCATGTGCCTGGCAGCTGAATGGCCAATGGCACACTAAAATTACTCCTCCACAGACCTCTGCCCAGCGTGCAGAGCTTTATGCCTCCTTGCTAGCATTTCAACAATTTTCTGATCAGCCTTTCAACCTCATCTTGGATAGTCTGTATGTTTCTCAAATTATCTCTTCCATCTATGAAGCTTATCTCTCTCCTTCTATTGAACCTACTTTACTATCTCTCTTTCTTTCTCCACAAACTCTTATTTCAAAAAGACAACACTCCTTTCATGTCTCTCATATCAGAAGCCATCAACCCTTCCCTGGGCCTATTCAGGAAGGAAATGACATAGCCGACGCTGCGGCTTCGGCTGCTGCTACAGTTCTGACTCTGCAACTTGCCTCTTCCCTGCCTTGGGAGAGCCATTCATATTTTCATCAAAACAAAAAGTCACTCATGAAACAATTTGGTCTCTCTTCAACAGAGGCTGCTGCAATCATTCAACAATGCCCCACATGCAGTCGCCAGGCACATTCAGTACCTATGGGAGTTAACCCCAGAGGCACTCAATCTTGCCAAATATGGCAAATGGATGTCACTCAATATGCTTCCTTTGCCCCTTGGAAATATCTTCATGTTTCCATTGACACATATTCTGGCTTCATCATGGCCACCCCACAAAGGGGTGAGGCCACTAAACATGTAATCAATCATTGTATTCGCACCTTTGCATCGTTGGGACGCCCAAAAGAACTCAAAACAGACAATGGTCCGGCTTATACCAGTACAATTTTTGCAGATTTTTGCAAAAAATGGGATATTGTCCACAAGTTTGGCATTCCTTACAACAGCCAAGGACAGGCTCTAGTAGAACGTGCAAACCAGACCTTGAAGCACGCTCTAGACAGATATATTGGCACACAGGGAAAAGTACCCCCTAGCCTCCCAGCAGTGCAAAATGTTTTAAACCTCTCCCTATACACCCTCAATTTTCTGAACCTGACTGGACAGCCACCTACCACTGCAGCCGATCGACATTTCACCGCTTCTCCAGCTGCCAGCCCATCAAGACCCAAAGTCTACTATCGCTGTCCTCCAGATCCAACCTGGCAAGGACCAGCTGACCTTATCACCTGGGGCAGGGGATACGCTGCGATTCAACTTCCTGATCGTGTTCTTTGGGTCCCTGGTCGATGTGTCCGTCCCTATCACGAAAAGACAGGTAACCAACCGGTCAACTGACTTTCGTGATGACCGCCGCTTGAGACTACCGCCGCGTTCAACTAAAAGACCAGATGTGTTGGTTTTGCCCGTCTTTGTGGTTGTTACTGTCGCTCGCTTTGTACTGTGTGCTGCGCAATTCGCATTGAAGAACTGCAAGATCGCCTTGAAGTGACACAAGTTTCGGCCCAAAGTTACCTAGCCGTCCACACACCGGACAGCCTGGACCCAACCCCGCCTACCGTAGACCAACAAAGAAGGCTGCACTGCTCAACTACCATACCCTCCGAACCCCGGGAAAGCACATAAGCACGTCCCATCCCCGGCAACGATGGCACTCCTATTGATTATGCTTGCTGTCTGTTACCCCCTGCACCTTGTCAAGGGCAATCCCCATAAACCCCTTAACGTGACCTGGTTAGTCCTTGATACATATTCGGACATCCTGAACTCTACATCAGCAAAAATAGTCCCAGGTTTTTGGTTGCCTGATAGAAATCTTGATTTAAAGGGGGTTATGTGTGGCTTTAAGAGAAGAATGTTGTTTGAGAAAAATGTTGTTTTTATGCAGACCACTCTGGCTTAGTACAGGACTCCATGAACAAACTAAGGGAGGGTTTGAACAAACGTAAAAAGGAAAGGGAAGATCAAGGATGGTCTGGAACATGGCACAATCTTTCCCCTTGGCTTACCACCCCGTTAAGTGCTTCTATAGGATCAATAATTTTGCTTGTGTTATTGTGCATAATTTGGCCCATGCTTATTGAACCGCCTTCTCACATTTATTAATGGACAATAGAAGCTCTGGTCCTAGACAACAAAAATACTCGTGGCTCTTATCAACTCCTGCCTCAGGAGGATGAGGTGTCTGTAAAAGTTCCCCTCACCTTACACAGTGAGGAAGAGAACGAGGACACCTCTGAACAAGCCTCTGGCAGCATCCCCTTGCTCACTGCACCCTTCGCATCAACCAACCAAGAAGGGGACGAAGATCTTTAAAAAACTAAAACAGGGGAGATGTCGGGATACTGCACCTGTTGTGCGCAGAGCGTTGGCCTCAACCGATGCCCTCCACACAACAGGAAGTATGGACATCGCAACCATCTTAAACTTAAGGGGACTTTCAAAACTGGGCCAGTTACCAGCAGCCCAGGCAACAGAGCTGTTAAGTTACTCATATCGCAGAAACTGCATAAGCAAGTAGGGGTACAACATAAAAAACATCAGGCTATATGCAATAATGTAATCAACAACAATATGCAATAATGTAACCAACAATAATTCAGCATGCTCTATTTCTTTATACCTTCTTAATAAAAGAGTAGCTTGAGGGGATCATAGGCCCCCTCGTTATTTTAAAAACAAAAAACAGAGGAGATGTTGTAACCATTGCGCAGGCCCAAATCACATACTACCTATATGCTACATATATGATACATGCTATGCCATTCCAAATATGGTAATATTATACCAATGTAACCAATAGAACTTGCTTTCCGCATTCACCAAGTAAGCTGACGTGTAATCTCAATAAAAAGGGGTTTGAGACCGCCTCTCGAGGTCACTCTGCCCATGACTGAAGCTGGTCTCCATGTCTGATCTTTTCCCTTGAGTGACCCACCGGGAGGGGGATATCAGGGCCCTAACCACAAAATTCCCACAGTGCCCCACATCAGCAGTCACCAACTGGTGGTCCATGGACCACTGGTGGCCCACGAGAAAATTTTGGTGGTCCACAGAAAAATTATTTGCACTTTTTATAATACACTGAAGACTTTTTTAAAAATCCTGTGCTGCACGGGATTTAAAATTACGAATTTAGCGGTCCCTGAGATCAACTGTTTAGTTTCACTTTAATTTTTTATACTTTTATCGAGTACGGAGGCGCATGTTCTTCACGAGTGGCAGCATTTTGCGTGGTAGTTGGTTACACCAGCAAAGAGGTAACATTACTCAGGCTGCCATCATTTAGTGCCCGTTAGCAGAGCGTGTCTTAATTTTATAAATTGGAGCATGGTAATTAGTGGTAGGGAATTTCATTCGATTTGGTTGGCCTTTGACTGTAATAAAGGAGGACTTGCTGTGGGCCTTTAGATTTGCAGATTTTCCAGAAGAGAAAAAAAAATATCCATGATATTGGATGGGCTCCTCTCCACTAAAATAGCATGTAATGGGGAGTAAAAAGTAAGAGAGACAATAAGTGAAAAACTCTGGTCATTTTTATCCTCTGTTGCTATCAAATTTGGGGGAGCTTTACTAAGATTTATAGCCAGCTTATACATAATAACCTTATATTTCCTCTTATTTATTTATTAATTAAACTCTATCCCACCTTTATTACATTACATTGCAAGTAGCCCAAGGCAGTGAACATACATAATACTCCTTTCCCCTCTTATTTTCCCACAACATCCTTGTGAGCTGGGTCAGATTGAGAGAGGGTCGGGGACCGGACCAACTTCAACCAGCTAGCTTTCAGGACTAGAACTCACACTCTCCTGCTGATTGGCCCAAAGTCAGTAAGGTGGAACTAGAAATCACAGTCTAGAAGTCTTCATCTCTTGTTTTATAGGCCAGCACCTTAACTCCCTTAAATCATACACCAAACTGGCACTTTCTTTCCACTTCAGGGAAATAAAACATAAATCCTTGACATTCTCAGCCCTCCCCACCCAAAAGTAGGGTAAACCTCAGCAGTGCAGAGTGCCAACTCTTCACGGCGCAGCGTGTCTGGGAAAACAGATGGCATTAATAGGGATGATTTTTTTTTAAAAAAAAATCCCGCTTCAAGAAACGTGATTTGCTACTCGCAGTTGGCTGGATTGGCTGAAGCCGAAGTGATTTAATATATTCCTTTTTGATTTCCCTCCAGACTGCTTCTGGCTACTCGACTCCGTTCTGCAATATACGTCTTATGGAGTGATGCCACCGAGCCTCAGCCATTCGGAGCACAGACAGCGGCCCCCAACCGGGGCAGGTTATATTCTTCCAGAGAGAATGGAAGGTGATTTGATTTGGGTATTGTTTCCCAGTTAGAGCTCAGAGCAATGGCATTTGGCATGGAGGGGAGAGGAAAGGAGGGTTTTTTTTTTAAATTAATGTCAGTTTCAATTTTTTTCAGGAGTGACATAAAGGAGAAACGGGTAAAATCAGAGGCAATGGGGGAGCAGGTTACAAACTGAAGCCCCCCCCCCCTCCTTCCCCAGCAGCCTACTTATGGCTTGCAATGTTCCCCCCAAAGGGGGTTGGGCTGAGAGCCGGCTCATGTTTATATGCGTTGTGGCAGGGGTCTCCAACCTTGGCCACTTTAAGACTTGTGGACTTTAACTAGTTGGACACCCCTGCTTTGGGGTGTGCTAAGGCAGGGTTTCTCAACTGTGGCAACTTTTAAGATGGGGGGGACTTCTGTAGCTATCTGAGGAATTCTGGGAGTCGAAGTCCTGGAGTTGCCAAAGTTGAACTCCATAGGCATCTTAAAGCCAAGCTGGCTAGGGAAGCCTGGGAATTGAAGTCTAACCCTCTTAAAGTGGCCAGGATATTGAGAAACACTGTTCTAATGGGTGAAAACTTGCAAAGGCTTACAGTCCTAATTTCCCCCCCTCTTAAAAACTTCAAATACTCCCACCACCAAATATCAAACCAATTCCTAGTTTGGGGTGCTGTTTGCCTCTTAAGGTTTTCCCCAGGGACTGCTGGGTTTGGCACCATCCTCTCCTTTGCTGTTTCTCTGCCTCCTGGGATCTGCAGTTTGTGCAGAAAAGCAAAATGCCTCCTTCAGCTTTCTAATCTCTCCCCCCCCCCCCCCCGATAAATGGGGTAAAAAGACAGCTTCAGTAAATCCAAGATCTAGTCCTCACACTTAGAAAAACAAGCAATTGCTAGACTTTCAAGGATTAATCCCTTCCTTTTTACTACAACATTTCCAGGCAATCATCTTCATCGCTACTCCAAAGTACTCGAGGCTCATCTACGTGACCCGAAACCTCGCTCTCTTCCGGCATGTCCTCATTTGTCTTGGGCGAAACCACAACCTCTGAACGAAACAGCACCCAGGTTGTCATTTAAAAAAATAATAATTGTTGTATCTGTCTCTTTGTTCCAAATCTGATCAGAAGATCTGTTGACTAGTAAAATGGATCTTGGGGTTTGCAAAGGGAAATGTGAGAAGATGTAGTTTTAAGACTAGAATGGTGATGGCAGACCAGTTGGGCTTGGCATGCTAAAGGTAAAGGTTCCCCTCGTACACATATGTGCTAGTTGTTTCCGGGTCTAGGGTTGGTGCTCATCTCTGTTACAAAGCCGAAGAAGAGCCAGCACTGTCCGAAGACGTCTCCGTGGTCATGTGGCCGGTATGACTAAATGCCGAAGGCGCATGGAGGAACTCTGTTCCCTTCCCACCAAAGGGGTTCCTGTTTTTCTACTTGCATTTTTTTTACATGCTTTCAAACTGCTAGATTGGCAGAAGCTGGGACAAGGAATGGGAGCTCACTCCATTACACGGCGCTAGGGATTCGAACCACCAAACTGCCGACCTTTTTGATCGACAAGCTCAGTGTCTTAGCCACTGAGCCACCGCGTCCCTCTTTGGCATGCTAAATAATCATAAAATGCCTACCTTGACTCTGGTGGCTTGTCACACACTCCCCACCCGTGGAGTGGGGAGTGTGTAGCTCCAGATTCTCTCCAGATTCTGTCTCTGGAATCTGCTCCACGGACCCTCTGGAGGTTGTGTGAGGGTGGGCCTGCTCTCGGTAGACCTCCAGAGTCTCCCAAAATCATGTGAGAATGCTCGGGTGATTTTCAGAGACCTCTGAGGCTGCACAAGAGCAAGACAGTCTTGCACAACTTGCAGAAGGTCCGGAGATCTCATGTGACCAGGCTGAGCCTGAGGGTGGGGTCAAATGCGTTATCAGTCTCGAGTTCCTTTGTGCCCACAAGAGATTTAAGTCCAGCCCTCCTTGAATTCCATTGACTCTTTATCTACTGCCAACTTGCTTTGATCACCAGTAGTTCAGAATCTTCAACCAACCAACCAACCAACCAATCAATCAATGAAAAGGTCGTTGGAGGTCTTCTAGTCCAACCCCATGCTCAAGCAGGAGACCCTATGCCATTTCAGATAGGTAGCTGTCCAGTCCCCTCTTGTAGAGAAAGTTGGCATATAATAAACCCATATTCTTTTGAACTGCCAGGACTCCTGATTTCCTGCGCTTAACACCTGGTGTGTCACCAAAAATGGTACGGAATGTCACCTGTGACATACATGTCACAGAATCACCACCCTCAGTTTGGAAGCTACAGAAATTGGAAGCCCACAGTGACGCTGATTTTATCCTCATGGGATCCAGCATGTATCCCATGCTGTCAGATCTCCTGGCTGACAGCCAAGCCAAGTAAATTTGGGATGGAATGCCAAGAGACGCACAGTAGCAGTTGGTAGCCAACAAGAGTCTCCAAAAAAGGCTGTTCTGAACCAATAACAGATTTTAGAAAACATTGCTTGACTTCTTTAAGCAGATATCTCTGCAGCCTCCTTGGTTGACTACCCAGCTCTGACTGAACCAGGCTAAACCAGCCTCTCCCAGAGTGAGACCTTGTTGTAGGCATTACACCTGATGCCCTGAAGGACAATTCCTCCCTTCCCTCTTCTTGTTTTCTTTCTAGATAGTCATTATATTTAGAATCATGGAATTCTTTATTGGCCAAGTGTGATTGGACAACACACAAGGAATTTGTCGCCGGTTCATGAGCTCTCGGTGTACATACAAGCAACAAAGTGATCAGTCCTAGATCATAAATCGTAAGAGAGAAACAATTGATAATTCATAAGATACCAATAGGAGGAGGTAGTAGGAAAGATGAGTGAGAAAGATGAGAAGTAAAATAGCAATAGAGTCCTACTACATGGGTAAATATCTTTAGGCATAAGAGTGCTGTGAGAATTAGGTGTTCAGCAAAGTAATGGCACAGGAGAAAAACTATCTTTGTGTCTAGCTGTTTTGGCATGCGATGCCCTATAGCAGCGTCCAGAGGGGAGAAGTTGAAACAGTTTATGTCCAGGAAGTGAGGGCTCTGTAGTTATTGCCCTCTTTTTCTGCTAGTCTCAGTTGACTAAAAACCCAGAATATGTAAAGAGTTTGATTTGATTTTGTCTCTTCCAGCAACCTTTGGAAACATCAGAAGTTATTATCGATCGACCTGGATAAAGTGGCATTGCCAAGCTTCCATCAGAACCGGCCCCAAGTAAGACCTTTGTCACCGGGAGAGAGCGGAGCGTGGAACATTCCAGGAGGTAAGTACAGTGGAATTGCCCTGAAGTTCAGCCCTCCACCTGAGCGCATGTCTGGTCTACCAAATTTTACCAGGTTTGGTTGTCACAATGCAAAAAAAGATGTTGAGACTCTAGAAAGAGTGCAGAAAAGAGCAACAAAGATGATTAGGGGGCTGGGGGCTAAAACATGTGAAGTACAGTTGCAGGAATTGGGTGTGTCTAGTCTGATGAAAAGGACTAGGGAGACCTGATAGCAGTCTTCCAATATCTCAGGGGCTGCCACAAAGAAGAGGGGGTCAAGCTATTCTCCAAAGCCCCTGAGGGCAGGACAAGAAGCAATGGGTGGAAACTCATCAAGGAGAGAAGCAACTTAGAACTAAAGAGAAACTTCCCGATAGTTAGAACAATTAACCAGTGGAACCACCTGCTTCCAGAAGCTGTGAATGCTCCAAAACTGGAAGTTTTTAAGAAGATGTTGGATAATCATTTGTCTGAAGTGGTGTAGGGCTTCCTCCCTAGGCAGGGGGTTGGACAAGAAGACCTCCAAGGTCCTTTCCAACTCTGTTATTCTATTCTATTAAATAAACCACAGCGATTCTACATAGGAGAGGATCTTATCAATAGCCTTCAATTCATTCCTTTTCCTTCTGGCTTAATCTGCTTTTCAAAGGCAGCATCCCATTCAAAAGCCAAGCATGGCCTTGGCAGACGTTTACCTCGGGGTTCTATGATTAAACCAATCATATTTTGAAGGTGTGGTGCTTACAGTACAGGTAGCTCATTTAGCGACGGTCTCATGTAGTGACTGTTCGTAGTTAACGCTGATGAAGAAGTAACTCTGTGACCAGTTCTCAGGTCTGTAAAGCCAAGGGAAAGCTTTGTAAGATCGTAAGCATGGATGTGGTTTTGCTTAGCTTTGCTTAGTGACTTTACTTAGCTTTGCTTAGTGACCAAGTTACTTGTCCCAATTACGATTGCAAGCGGTGTATGCCCTCCAGGGCTACGTTGAATGCAGCTTTCCTTTAAAGAACCTTCAGGAAAATAGCCATGTAAAAAAACTTTCTCTGGTTCCCCATCTGATGAGGCTGGTGATCTTTAAAACCCAAATGTCTGCCGTGCGTTTAATTATAAAATATTCTGTGAAATTAAAACATTAAAAGAAGGTACTGTAACAAGGTACATCACGTCAATGTTAGGGGGAGGGAAAAATGTGTGCAATCATCGCTCAATACCTGCTGTAAAATGTATATATATGTGCATATATTTGTGTAAGGTTTTGAGCTGATAAATAATTAAATAAGGGAGATAATTAAATAAGTCTCCCTTATTTAATTATTTATCAGCTCAAAACCTTACACACATGTAAAGAAAAGACAACGAAACAAATAGCTTTCTGTCTGGATGGTCTCTGGTGATGAGCCGAAAGACAGAAAAGAAAGCAGTATGCTTTCTCCCTTAATTGGGCTTAACACAAAGTATGTACATATATTTGTCTATATGTTTGTGTGTTTTTAAATGTTTTAAATGTATGAATCTTAAATAAACTTTATTTTTTAAAAAAAACAACAACAACCCCAAATGTCTCAAAGATAAGAGTTGCTGTTTCCGTTCCTTCCTTGCTCACATCCTAACCAGCATCCTAAATTGATGAAATTGTGTGGGCTGAAGAATATAAGAAGAAGAATGTATATTTTTAGGGCTGTTTCTAAATTGTGAGGTTTTTTTTTTTTTTTTAAGATAGCTCACTTAGCCTTAGCCATTTTTTCTTCGTTAGCTTGATCGGATCAGTATAACTCCTTCAGTGTCTACATTATCCACTGCTGTTGGGATCCTTTTTAAAAAAATTTGTTGTTGTTAGTTGCGAAGTCGAGTTTGACCCATCGCGACCCCATGGACAACGTTCCTCCAGGCCTTCCTGTCCTCTACTATTTTCTGGAGTCCATTTAAGCTCACGCCGACGGCTTCAGGGACTCCATCCATCCACCTCCTTCTCTGCTGTTCCCTTCTTTTTTTGCCCTCAATCTTTCCCAGCATTAAGCTTTTCTTCTCCAGCGAGTCCTTCCTTCTCATGAGGTGGCCAAAATATTTATCATTTTAAAATAACCCAGGATTTTGAATTGCACACAGGGAGCGAGGGCGACATATATATGTTTAGTATCTGATTATGTGGTTTCAGGTGTTTTTAAATACAGGTAGTCCTCAATTTATGGCCATAATTGAACCCAAAATTCATATTGCTGAGTGGGAAATTTGTTAAGTGAGTTTTGCCCCATTTTACGACTTTTCTTGCCATAGTTGTTAAGTGAATCACTGCAGTGGTTAAATTAATCACACGGTTGTTAAGTGAATCAGGCTTCCCCATTGACTTTGCTTGTCCGAAGGTTGCAAAAGGGGATCACGTGACCCCGGGGACTCTGCAACCGTCATAAATGTGAGTCAGTTGTCAAGCATCCGAATGTAAATCACATGACCATGGAGATGCTGCAACAGTCATAAGTGTGAAAAAAATGGTCACAAGTCACTTTTTCCAGTGCCATTGTAACTTTGGTCACTAAGCGAACTGTTGTATAAGTCGAGGACTACCTGTATGTTTTTATTGCATCCTGGGGGCATTTGAGATGAGTGGCTATGCAAATCGAAGCAATACATAAATAATGCAGGCAAATAAAAATATCTCTTTATACGTCTCTACATACCTATAAAAGTCCCTCTTCATATTAAAGTAAGAAAAGGTTTAGACTGAATATTATTTCCTGGAAACCCCAATAAATTTTGCCTGTGGATTTTTTTAAAAACAAACTCTTATTGATTTTATTATTAAAATTAAAACAAAACAAAACAACATAGAAGTCAAAATTAAAAAAGTTTCAACAACGACAGATTGTGGTTTCCTATTTGTAACATTATTTTGTGCAATATTTACAATTGATATCTTATGCGAATATATATTCACTGCAATTGCTGCTTATCTCCCTTTCCTGTTTACTATATAGTCTGCCTTCGCTCAATCCATTCATACCAATTAATCCCAAATCGTGCCATACTCTTGATGGTTCTTTTTATCGTTCAGGGCTAGGGTTAATTTATCCATTTCTGCACAACTCATTGTTTTTTGAACTGTCAATTCCTCTGGTGGAACGTAGGGCTGTTTCCAACATTGAGCATGTGGCCTGTGGATTTTCACACAGACAATCTTTTCTTTTTTGCTTCCCTGTGCAGGAATCATGCCCGGCCGCTACAATCAAGACGTGGGAGGGACGATTCCCGTCTTTGCTTTCCTTGGTGCCATGGTGGTCCTGGCCTTTTTTGTGGTCCAAATCAAGTCCAAGAGCAGGCCAAAGAGACGGAAACTTCGCGTCAAACGGCCCCAAATCATACAGCAAAGTCACCCTCCAAAGACACCGTCGGTTTGATTGCCGCAGCCAAAGATTTTCCCCTGACTGCTTGATGACCTAGCACCCATCTCCTTTTTGGCCTTGGGTGATTGACAAGTGACGTCTCCATGGATGATCTTCAGATTTAAAAAAACAACAACAACAACACACTATTATTTTTTTTCAGTAGCTGAACTGACCAAAGGCTTAAACGCTATTTAAGGAGGAAGTCAGTTGCTTCTGAGTTTAGAAAAGATCTTTTTTCTTTCTGACATTGACCAAACCTTTTCATTAGAGGCTATTTTCTGTATTTATTTTCAGAAGGGACCAGGGGAAGATTTCTCATCAAGGCCCTTGACTCATGGATGGCAACACCGTTTTTCTTTTTCCCTGAATGGTGTGCCTTTTTTTAAAAAAAAAAATTATGTTCTCTCTTAATGAAGACAAATAGAACTCAGGTCATCTTCCTGTAAGGATGAGAAAGAAACAGAGAGTTTGAACAAAGGAGGAACAGATCGGTTGGGCTGATTTGTCTGAGTGTGGACCTGTAGTCCTTTCATTTATTTTTTATAAAAGCAACTTACCATGAGGTTTTGTAATTCTTCAGCATGATTTCACCATTGCTGGTGGATAAAAATTTTTTCAATAAATATGCTATCTGTATTGAAACGGAAACAACGAAGAGGCAGCTTCCCCTGCTACACTAAAGGAAAGAAAAAATGCTGATAGGAGAGAGTATTCGTAGCTCAGGATTGAACATTGGGGCCTTTAGTGCTCTCTGAGCTGGTTGTTTTCTTGCGGGCGTTTCATTACCCAACTAGGTAACATCATCAGTGCTAGAAGGGAATGAGACTTGCGAAAAGGAGGAGGAGGAGTGTAAAGTGCTTGGTGTTCTCTGAGCTTGGTTGGTTTGGGTTTTTTTGAAGATGTTTCATTACCAAACTAGGTTACATCATCAGTGCTAGGAATGGAGTTTTGCTCTCTGTTTATGTACAAGTGGCTTCCCCTGTCAGTGTCAGTGGGACAACAGCCTAATCCAAGAACTACCAAGACGAAAACAGGCATTCACCAATACTGGCAGATCAAAACACTTGTATATAAACAGGGAGCAAACCAGGAGTGGATTCGACTGGTTCGTGTGAACCGGTTGTTAAGTTTGCACTGAACTGAACTGGCTGTTTTCGCCCTCCCAGAGGCCCAAGGGAAGCCTCTGGACCCTTGAGAAGGCAAAAAACGAACCTCCCACTCCACACTCGCCCAGCAACTGGGCAGCGAACCCGTTGCTGGGATTTTAGAAATCCCATCCCTGGAGCAAACCCCACTCCCTCCCAGGCTTAATGATATAACCTAGTTTGGTAATGAAATGTCTGCAAAAAAAGCCACCAAGTTCAGAGAGCACCAAGAACCACACAGAAGGAGAAAGTCAAATAATATGGGGAACTATTCTGTATGTTGTTCCCCTATTCCCTCATGTCATTTTCTGAACATTTTACGTTTACAACTTCAGCAAAAGACAGTCCCTCTTAAGTCCCATCGAGAACAATTTCCAGAGTGAGAATCTATAAAACCTTCTCAGTTTTTAAAGACAAACAAAAACTAAGATGACAGAAATATTTCAGGAGCTAATTAGTATATCAAAGAATGGATGAGCAGGAACATCTCAGACCTGTGAAAAATTAAAAAAAAAAAAAAATAGGATGATGAATTTCTGTCTCACCAAAATGTGTGTCTTAAATTAGTCCCTAAAGGGCTATTAAAGCTCTTTCACGCTTTGATGGAATTCAGAGGGATTGAAGTGGCGGGACGTAAGCCTTTATCTTATTACCAATTTTTTTTTCCTCTGCCGATGCCTCGCTTTTCAGCTAAGTTGTGTCATGTCTTCACACCACATGGTTGGTTTTTGCAAGGACACCAACATCACGTGAAATGGTTAGGTTTAAAAATGCTATCTTTCCCGTGCGCTAAAGACAACCGGTAGTGTAGCGCTATCATCGGAGCAGGTTGTACGAATGTAGCTTACCGTCTTGCTAGTTAACGATCCTGGCTAATCCACTCAGAGACCTCTTCCAGAAGGAACTGGATAAATATCCTTGGCTAAATAACCTGAAATTGCATAGAGAGAGAGAGAGCGGAGAAAGTTAGTCTCCTCATCGTCATAATTCTATAATTTGAGACTTCCCTGATGAAACCAACAGATAGTATTTTCAGGCAAAGCAAAATAAAAATTCTTTACATAGCACAAAAAACTGGCAGCGGGATTTTATCCATTTTATTGTTCAACCCGTGCGGGAGTGGTGCGGTCATGGTCTAGAGGTGGAGCTCTCTTCTCACGATCAGGAGGCTGTGAGTTTGATCGTAGGTACAGGCAGATATTTCTCTGGGCACAACGAGAATATCTCCGCTGAAAAACCTCCACATTGGCGACAGGAAAGGCATCCGGCCATTAAAACACTCTGCTAGCTCCATTCAGCTGGCCAGACTCCATCCTGCAAGGGATTAGGGGGTCGTTAAAAGATGATGATGATGATTATTGTTCAATACGTGCATGGTACTTGCCCATTTTGCAGACCTGATTCTGGATGGCTCACACAGTTAAAAAAAATACAGATTATTAACTGAAATAATAACAACAAAAAAACTATTAAAGCAAATTTTAAAATATCTGTAAGAGAGCATTACATCCATGCACATTTTCAGGGGCTCCATGCCCTTGACAGATCTCCAGGGACAATGGCAAAAGCCTTCAGGGTTTTCTAGAAGCCACCCGTACCACGGTACTTTTGTTGGACCAGATGGGATGGGGAGATGGATTGGGAAGAGCCAATGACCTCACCAATGACCCATGCCTTTAGAGCTTTATAAACCCAGCATCTTGAATTAAAACTGGAAGCAAACTGGCAACTAATACAATTCACGGAGTAAAGGTGTAGTATGCCGATCTAAGAATCCATGCCACCACACATTTTGCAGCAGATGGTCTTCAAGGGCTGCCCCATGTGGAGTACAGTAATCCATGAAGGAAGTAACTAGAGTGGTCTAGTGGTTAAGGCACCAGGCTAGAAAGCAGGAGAAGGTGAATTCTAGTCGTGTGCCTTAGCCCTGAAAGCCAGCTAGGTGTCTTAGGGCCAATCACTAGGTGTTGGTGAGTTCTAGCCTGCAAAATCTGATGTCTATGGAGATTCTCAGTCATCCAGGTCACGGTGTGTCCCAAAGGTGCTTTTTTTTCAAGAAGCAACTAGACTTTCTGGGAGGTTTTTTTTGAAGACGTTTTGCTTCTCATTGAAGATACTTCTTCAGCTCTGATTAGATTTCCATTCTTCCATTTCCCATCAGAGCTGAAGAAGCTTCTTGGATGAGAAGTGAAACGTCTTCAAAGAAAAACAAGAAAGTCCAGTTGCCTCCTGAAAAAAGCACCTTTGGGATTGTAAAGTCTTGAGTTGCTTTTGGCCTTTCTGAATTCACCTAGTTTATGTCCTGTGCACGACACAGGAGCCTTAAACAGCTGGAAAATGTGGCACTGGCATCTTAGACATCAGAACTTTAATTTGCAAATTCCCTCATTTCTGCAATGATGTTACAAGACAAATGACTTGCACCATGTTCTCCTTTGCTGGTAGACATCCGTTCACACAACCATAAAGTGTATTTGCAGAATAGTCGAAGCCCCTAACAATGGACTAGAATTTAAACTGCCAAGTTTATTATAGCTGTGCAATTTGCGGATTTATTGGTCTTATCTGGAGAACACTTGGGGGAAGGCTAAATTAATCTGATTTTTTTTTTTTTTGCCCTTTGAAGAGTGTCACAGCAGAGAGAATTACCACAGCAACCAGCAGAAGATGACAAAGATTTTTCCTCATTGAAGGACCACACAAATCAGTGTCATAAAGTGCAACAAGATCAGTAGCATGTAAAACCATTGCAAGTTCCAAAGTGGAGTTCAGAATGTCCATTTTGAGGTTGAAAACAGCTGTCCTGACTAATCTGGAAATGCTCTGGTGAATATGTGTAGCCTGCAAGCATGTTGTATTGTTCTCCAAGATGTTTCAGTACCATTTAAGGCAGGGGTCTTCAAGCTCGACAGCTTTAAGACTTGTGGACTTCAACTCCCAGAATTCCTCCTCCAGTCATGTTAGCTCAGGATTTCTGGGAGTTGACTTACCTAGTATTCCTCCTATTTTCTCCTCAACCACCACCCTGTGAGGTGGACTGAGCTGAGAGTGACTAGCCCAAGGTCATCCAGCTGGCTCTCATGCCTAACACGGGACCAGAACTCACCACCTCCCACTTTCTAATCCAGAGGTTTCCAAACTTTAAAGACTTGTGGACTTCAACTCGCAGAATTCTGGGACTGCTGACTGGAGAATTCTGGGAGTTAAAAGTCCACAAGTCTTAAAGTTGCCAAGTTTGGGGACCCCTGTTCTAATCTGATGTATATAACATGATAAACGATTGCAGGAACTGGGCATGGCTAGTGAAGAGAAGGACCAGGAGAGACAGGATAGCTGTCAGCGTTCCAGGAATTACAGCCATTGCAAATCAGAACTCTGAGGCAATTCAATTCCAATATTTGAGGGGCTGCCACAGAGAGGAGGGGGTCAACTTGTTTTCCAAAGCACTTGAAGGCCAGACAAGGAATAATGGATGGAAACTGAACAAAGAGAGATTCAACCTGGAAATGAGGAATTTTCTGGCAGTGAGAACAATCAACCCATAGAACAGAATTTGCCTTCGGAAGTTGTGGGAGCTTCATCACTGGAGGCTTTCAAGAAGAAACTGGACTGCCATTTGTCAGAAATGGTGGAGGGTCTCCTGCTTGGGCAGAGGGTTGGACTAGCACAAGGTCCTTTCCAACTCTAATCTCTAGCTGATGCCTTAACGCACGGATCTTCAAACTTGACAGCTTTAAGACTTGTGGACTTCAATTCCCAGAATTCCTCCTGCAGGTATTTAAGCTGAAGAATTCTGGGAGTTGAAATCCACAAGTTTTAAACTTGCCAAGTTTGAAGACCTTAACCGCTGCCTTAACCACTAGACCAAACTGCCTGTATCCTTCTGCCTTTCTGCTCTGTGGATGCTTGACTCAGCTGCTCCTTTGAGCTGATGTTGTTTCAATAGAGATCAGTGCTTTGTTGGTAAGTGGCATATTTAGCTGATGAGGTGGTGGAGCTGTCTTATCTCTGTTATTTGCTTCCTGGGTGATAAAATAGCACCAAACCTTGTGTGACAGGACAGCATTTCTCTTTTGCTGTGTTGCTGGGCATGGGTTGTTAGTTCAATAAGGAGAAAGTTCTGGTTTATCCTGAGAGCAAAAAAAAAAATCCTGTTGGATCTTTAATTTGAATAAAACCAATTCCAACTTCTTGGAGTTTCTGCAAATATGGAAAGGTTTGCTTTGTAGCAAAACATCTAGAAGAGGCTTGATTAGGAAAGTCAGGAACCATCATCCCTTTCCACAGGATGACTTTATTCCAAGAGAACTTGGCTGATTAAAAAAAAAGACCCCTGATTGTGCCTGTAATCCAGATCTGGCCAGAGTTGCAAGAGAAGGAGTTTAGCTAATTGAGGATTAAACTCACAAGTTGATTCAGCTGAAGAGGGGAGGAGTGTGTGAATTCCTGAGCTTCTTTCAAATCCACAAACCTGAAGTTAGGAGAGAAGGGAGTGGCTATGACTGCAATTTGAGATTTCTTCTCTCCCCCCACTTTAAAGCCCAGCAAGGAGAAAAGCGAGAATATCGAACTAATTCCCCAGCTCAAAATATTCCATTTCAAAGAAAGCTTCTAGGTAGGGATTTAATCCTTTCTTCTGGGTGCCAGGGAAGAGATATTGGGAGCAGCTTAACAAACATCAGCATGGGTAGAGTGGCCCTTTTCTCTGTCTTTCTTAGGGGCAGCACTTTGATGTTGTCTAGGAGTTCCTCGGCTTCTTCTCTGGCCCATTTTGGTCTTCTGTCTTTGTCTGAGTTGATTGGGTGGACTTGTAAGCAGCTTGCTTGGGAAGCAAACTCAAGGCCCAGGAACATGGGACCTGCCTGAGTTGAGGAAGCTCTCTCATCTCTGTTTCTAGGAATGTTGTGTGTTGCTTCCAAGATGGGGTGAGTGAGAAGAAAAGGTGTTGAAAAGGACAACGGTGTTGGTTAGGCTTGATTTGCAGTAGGCCCAGGAATAGGGGTCTCCAACCTTGGCAACTTTAAGCCTGGCGGACTTCAACTCCCAGAATTCCCCAGCCAACTTTAAACCTGAAGGACTTCAACTGGCTGGAGAATTCTGGGAGTTGAGGTCCGCCAGCTTACAGTTGCCAAGGTTGGAGACCCCTGGACTAGAAGACCTGTAAGTTCCCTTCCAGCACTGTTGTTGTTGTGGTTTAGCTGTGGTGTTTGTACATGTAAGGGCCTTCTCTTTAATGTGTGCTCTTTGAATGGCTTGATATGAAACTCTTTTTTAAAACACTTTTCAGTGTGTTTTTATATTTTGCTGCCAATTAAACAATTCCTCATTAAACAGTTCTTTATAAGCAGGGGAACGGAGTCAAATGAAAAGGTTTATTTACATTCAGTAATGAAATAGAAGTGAAAACTTTTACCGAACGTGGATGGTCTCCCAAATCTAAGCCAGATTGGACTTGCAGTTCAACAGAGTGCTAGGAAATCCCATGGGTTTTCCTAGCTTGGGAAATTGGGAAAAGTTAGAGGGAAATATCTTTCCTGAGAAAACAGTGACATTTTTTTTGTTCCTGCCAAGAAAGCTTATATGAACAGGTCTATGAAGTCAGTAGAAGGTGAGTTTGTCTTGAAGGAACTTTTAGAAGTGGAAAGGTTGCCTGCTAGCATTGAAGGTCTCGGATTCAGAACTGTGTATTTATTTAAGTGTTGGACTTCACTAACCTAAGTTTTCCTCCCTTGAGCCTAACAAGATCCCTAACAAGATTTTTATTTCTGGAGATAAAATTGGAGAATGATACAGAACGATTTGAGCTCCAGAATAACAGTAGGATGAAAACAATCAGTGGACAGCTTGACTTCAGAAGTTGTGGGTGTTCCCATCACTGGAGGTTTTTAAGAAGAGACTGAACAGCCATTTGTCCGGAATGGTAGAGGTGGGGTCTCCTGCTTTAGCAGGGGGTTGGTCTAGAAGATCTCCAATGTCCCTTCTAACTCTATTATTTATTTTGGTAAGTAAATATTGTCTTCTACTCCTGGCATTCTGAAGCAGAAGTCCGGGTTCTTTAAGGAGACTTTTTAAAGTCTGATTTAAGGTGCATTCTTGGCTTTTAAAACACTGAAAAGTTTGAGAGAAAGTTTGAATCTTTTATGATCAGCCTGAACTTTCAGATTTGGGCTGCAACTGGCCAACTGTAAGAATTGACCGACTGGGAAAATATTGAAGATATTTTGCCTGCCTGGAAAATGGCCTGTAATTTGGAAATTTTCCTACCGAAATCCATGCGAACCCTGCTTGCTACTTCCTTCCTGGAATTTTTATGTGTACTTGTTTTTGTGCATTTTTAATGTTAAGATTAATGGCGAGATTAGTGTTTGTACATTCTGCTCTGAAATCTGCCAGTTGGTGGGATTTTAGGGCAAGCCAAGGAGAAAACTTTCTGTACAGTGGCTTGGAAAGGACAGTGAGGGATGTTAGGAACCTGTTAATGTAAATGGTTGTTTCTTTTAAGTATATTTTATTTCGCTATTTTCTGGGAAATATTTAGTCTTGTGAAAGGATATTCTTGTCGCAAAGAAATGGTAGGTTTGTGGTGGAACTTCTTGGCATATCTAAATAGGCTTGAGAAAGAAAAAGGTCAATTTTTGCTTATTTAGCAACATTGAACTGGATAGACTTATAAAGAAACCTTGTATGTTTATTTTGTTACAATCAAGCCATATAATTACAACAGTGTTTCACTGTTTTGCATGAGCACCTGTGATTTTCCTGGTGTCAACTCTTCCTTGCCACGATCCCAAATTATATTAAATCATTGTTTTTATTTTCTGCTACAAATGACTGCAACCAATTTCTGAAACCTGTAGGATTTCATTGACTTGCGCATGTAGAGATGAAACTCTGTGTGGTGTTTTTTCTGGATGGGGCTGGAGAATTGAAGGGTAAACTAATGAACTGCTGAGAATCTCACATAACTACGTAAGCACTTTTAAAATTACAACCAAGAGAGCTAATGGAGAAAGGGAAAAGATTTGGTAGTTTCAGCTTCTGAAAAATTTAAAATTATAGCTTGAATTTTTTTAAAAATTTCATTTTTAATTGCAATTTTAACACAGACACACGCACACATTTTGTGTGGGCATCTCTCCAGACAATATTGTTTTGAGGGGTCCTTTGTGCTCTCCGAGCTTGGTTGTTTTCTTGCAGATGTTTCATTACCCAAACTAGGTTAACATCATCAGCAAACTAGATGTTATCTGATTTGGATAATGAAACTCTGCAAGAAAACCACCAAGGACCCCTCAAAACAATATTGTCTTCATTTCAATCCTGAGCTACAAATATTCTCTGTCAGGAAATATTTTATGGGTTGACATTCTCCCTTTATTGGCGCAATATTGTTTTAGGTGGGATTCCCAAGTCCTTTCTTTTGATTTTGAGATTTTAAGTAACTGGGTTTTATTTCTCAGAAGACCCATCCTGCCAACAGCTGTTTAAATTTCAACTTTCAAAATATTCTGGGATGCCGATTAATCAGTGGAACAGCTTGCCTCTCTGAATTGTGAGTGCTCCATCGCTGGAAGTTCTCCAGGAAAAGACTGGACTACCATTTGTCTGGCATGATATAAAGTCTCCTGCCTTGGGCAGGGAGCTGGACTAGAAGACCTCTGAGGTCCCTTCCAGCCCTATGAGTTTATGCTGGCTGAGTAATTCTTTTTAAAAAAATAAATTTTATTAAATTTAATTTTCTATTAATTACATTTCTTAGTGCTTAATAAACATCGTGTTGTCCGGGTATTTAATTTGCTTAACCATACAGATTCCGTTCTTACTCTCCAGTCCACTCATTTTTTCCAACTGCTGGTAGAATAAGTTCCATGTTCGATAATATTCAGTGTCTTCTTTCTGCTTGATTTTCAATGTAAGTCGGTGGCTCAGCGGCTAAGACGCTGAGCTTGTTGATCAGAAAGGACGGCAGTTTGGCGGTTCGAATCCCTAGCTCTGTGTAACGGAGTGAGCTCCCATTCCTTGTCCCAGCTTCTGCCAACCTAACGGTTTGAAAGCATGTAAAAAAATGCAAGTAGAAAAATAGGGGCCCCTTTGATGGGAAGGGAACAGCGTTCCTCTGTGCCCCTTCGGTGTTTAGTCATGCCGGCCACATGACCACAGAGGCGTCTTTGGACAGCGCTGGCTCTTCGGCTTTGTAACAAAGTTGAGCACCGCTCCTTAGAGCCAGAAATGACTGGCTAACATGTTATGTGTGAGGGGAATCTTTATCTAGCCATTTCTGCACAATCTTCTTCTTAATAATCTCTTACTTTTGTGGTGTTTCTTCATCTTTCCAATATTGTGTGAAGATAATCCTTCCTGCTGTTAAAACACGCAATACTAAATACATACTTTTCTTATCAAATTTTTCTGATATCATCCCTAATAAAAACAGTGCAGGTTTAAAATCTGCATGTTTCCCTATTATCTTTTCTAGCCAGCTATGTATTTTTGCCCATTTTTAAAAACGTTTTAGCACAAGTCCACCACATATGATAAAATGTACCTGGCGGAGTAATTCTGGGAGCTGGGTGGCACACATCTGGAATCCCCTAGAGCGATCAAATGCTGCAGATGTGCCCTTAGAAGTGTTCATGGACAAAGAGAGATCTCCAGAAGTGTGATATCTGCTCCAATTATGTTTCAAGTGTTTAGAATCAACCATGGTCATCAGATACCAGATCATGGATCATTGTTGTCGCCTCTTGAGGGCAAGCAGGAAGATTAGAGATAATGGAGGGAGCAGCTGGCAAAGGTCCTTGTGAAGTATAAAGTGTGTAAACAGACCTTGTCATTTCAAAGTTTCAGGAGAAAGGTTGCCATGGTTATTCCGATACGGAATGAAAAACCAGATGAAGAGGTGTTAAAACTGAATGGTGGGTATTAGCGGAAACAGATTTATGAGGGGAACTTAAACTACTTCGGATTTCTTTCTTTCTTTTCTTTAAACAGCCTATTGTTCTTGTAGATAGCAAGTTGTGTAACTTGCGCACACAACAGAACAGAACAGAAAATGTCACTAGGTTTGAACCGGGATGTAAATGCTTTCAGTGTCGCCTTCAACTCTATGTTGAAAAAGGAGCTGTATTGTTTTGGGACGTAAAAAACAAGATTAGAAGGCGGCTTCTAGTCCAACCCCTTGCTCAAGCTGGAGACCTTATTCCAAATGGCTGCCCAATCTTTTCCTGAAAACCTCCATGATGGAGCACCCACAACTTAAGCCATTCCACTAAATAATTGTTCTTCTTACTCTCTGGAAATTTCTCCTTAGGTCTAGGTTGGATCTTCCTCTGACCAGCTTCCACCTATTGCTTCTTGTCCTACCCTCAGATGCTTTGGAGAATAGGCCAGCCCTCTCTTCTCTGTGACAACCTCTCAAGTTCCTGCAGATAGCTACCATGTCCTCCCTAACTCTTCTCTTTGTTGGGCTAGACATATCTAATTCTCTCAATCATTCATTGTTTCACCTCCAGACCCCTGATCATCTTTGTTGCTTTTCTCTATGCCTTGCATACCACCACCTCCTCCTTCTCCTCCTCCTCCTGCTGTCATCATCATGTTGCTGATCCAATGTTTATCAACAGCTGCACGAAAAAGTGCTGCTGAGTTTTGACCAAACCAGCCTCTTAGATTCTGAAGCCACGATGTTCTTCTTCTGCCTGGACCTTGTTTGCCTTCAATCTTTCCTTGGAGGATTAAGTGAAGGAGGCCGTATTTTTCTGGGTGTCACATCATATGTCCAAAATATTCTAACTTTCCCTGCAAATAGTTCATTGGGATTGCCTTTTAGTGAGGACTTTATACTTGACATCCAGCCCAATCAAATGCAGTCCACAGTATTATACCACCAGTTCGCACAACTAGGTAAAAACAGATTTCAGCGGAAACACTATACGCCCTGACTGTGAAAGCAAATCCATGTTCAGCAAATGTGCCCTTATTTCTTTATTAGTTTTAAACTGACAGAGTTCTGAAACTCTTAGAGGAGCAACTTATTTTGTGATAATGAAAAATAATACACCATTTTCCCTGTATAATTAATATCAGATGAGTTGATGGCCCTGAATGTACCTTGGTACTAAACTCTGTACATCTTTATATGTTAAAACCCAGGATGGGTGTGATTTTTAAAAAATCCTCTAAAATGAAATTTCCTGACAATGAAAACCATTAACCAGTGGGACTTCAGTGGGACTTCAGTGGGAAAACCATTAACCAGTGGAACAGCTTTGCCTTCAGAAGTTGTGGGTGCTTCATCACTGGAGGTTGTTGAGGAGAATGGACAGCCATTTGTCAGACATGGTATAGGGTCTCCTGTGTGAACATGTCTAGAAGACCTCCAAGATCCCTTTTCCGACTCTTGTATTCTGTTAATTAGCACAATCCGTTGTATTCATAATGAGCATCTCTCAAGGTTTTTAACCTGTTTCCAAATGTTGACTTCAATGAGTCAGCTTAGCGGCATAGTGCTAACTTTGAAAGTTTGAAATTGGAAGGGGAAAAAGCCTTTTTATAAAGAAAATGCACTGAAATTGTTATCATAGTGATCATTCCAGAACCGTAAAGTTGATTACTTTTTAAAATTATTCATTTGTGAGGCATTTTGATTTTCTTACGAGTTATGTTACTCTAGTTAATTGGTGCTGTAATTTTTTTTGAATCTCAGATACCTCTGCATCCATTTTTCTGTATCTAATACTAATCCTGTTTAATTTTATGAAAAAGTTAGTAATAAATTTACTTTCTTAAGGTTTCTTGCTTTCTTCCTCAACCATGTATGCTTCAAGCTGTTCAGTGGCTTCCTGTAGGAATGTAACTAACTCATGCAAGTGGCTTGCTCTGTTGAGAGTTGCTTTCTTCTTGATAGTTCCTTGATTAGTTTATTGTTTACTGCTTGATTTCCACTTAGATGTAAGCAGAGAGCAAGTGCTACTCCCTGCTAGCACTGATGATGTTACCTAGTTGGGTAATGAAATGTTTGCAAGACAACAATCCAGCCCAGAAAGCATCAAGAATTCCACAGTCATCCTCTTCCTCCACCTCCTCCTCCTCCTCCTCCCAAACCCTATTCCCTTCTAGCACTGATGGTTTAGTAATTAAACATTTGCAAAAAAATAACCAAGTTCAGAGAGCACCAAGGATTCCATAGTTCAACTCTGAGTTGCAAATATTCTTTTTTATTGCTACCAAGATGTATTGAGTTAAGTTTATTTGGGTTGTCCCAAAAATATCAGTCATTGTTGGCAAACCACAATAAGCGTGTTGAGATAATACTAAGTTACTCAGGATTAGTTAGTTACTGTTTTACTGAATAAAGAAACCACAGTTGGCTTGGTTCAGACAACATACTAAGATATTGATCTTGGTATATTAGCCACAATGGCTGGTTTTTGGCTAACAGAAAACCAAACCAATTGAGAGTCAACATAACACAGTATAAACCTTCAGTCAAATATTAAATTATCTTTGCAGAAAAGAAACTCCCTTTGCAGAGAAGGGCAACAAAGATGATTATTTCGCTGGAGGTTAAAACATATGAAGAACAGTTGCAGGAACTGGGTATGTCTATTCTAATGGAGAGGAAGACTAGGGATGACATGATGGCTGTCTTCTAGTATTTGAGGGACTGCCACAAGAAGAGGGGGTCAGCCTATTTTCCAAAGCAACAGAAGGCAGGACAGGAAGCAACGGTTGGAAACTAATGAAGGAGAGAAGTAACCTAGAACTAAGGAGGAATTTCCTGACAGTGGAACAATTAACCAGTTGAAACAGCTTTGCCTTCAGAAGTTATAGGTGCTCCATCACTGGAGGTTTTGAAGAAGAGATTGGACAGCCATTTATTCAGGATGGTATAGAGTTTCCAGCTTGATATCTCTCTCTCTCTCCCTCTCCCTCCCTCTGTGTGTGTGTGTGTGTGTGTGCGTAGTTGAACTAACAGACCTCCAAGATCCCTTTCCATTCTGTTATTCTATTCTGTTCCTTGTGATGGATCTTCTCTTGATGACCCTCTTGAGGTTTATTTGATGGTAGCCTTTCAAAGGCAATAAGAAGCAGCCATTTAAATGTGTCATCATGTCTCTTTAAATTTGTCACAGTGCTGGAAGAATAGCGTCTCCAGGGTATTACGGAAATTAAAACAGACTTGGGGATCAGCCATTAAAGGTCAGGTGGCATTTACGTGGTCTGATATTTAGAGTTTCAATTTATGAACAGGTTTGCAGAGATCTATGCAAATATCAGTGTTAGGGTCTTTATGGTCAACGTGCAATATGATATGTGCAAGAGAAAAATGGCAAAAATGATTCTCTTAGGGTGTGAGGAACTTCTTCTGGCTCTTCAACCAGCATGTCAACTTGCCTCAAGGGCTGTGCTGGGGATTTAGGATCAAGTCAAAGTAGCAGTGGGGAAGACCTAAGTCGGCTTTAATTTAAATATAACGAAAATGGAATCAGTGAAATAGACTCCTCAAACGTTTAATCTTTTCTCTCTTCTGTCATCTTGAAAAGTACCATTTGGAAGCCACCTAGGGCAGGGGTCTCCAACCTTGGCAACTTTAAGACTTGTGGACTTCAACTCCCAGAATTCCTCAGCCAGCTGGCTGAGGAATTCTGGGAGTTGAAGTCCACAAGTCTTAAAGTTGCTAAGGTTGGAGACCTCTGACCTATGGCATGGCTATGGAGGCCATAGCTGTGGTTCTATGGCCGTGTTTCTCAACCTCTCTTTTAGGATGTGTGAACTTCAATTCCCAGTCTGCAGCCACCAAACCAAAGTTTTGTTTAAATGCAAGGGGACAAAAATCCTTAAGGTATGGTATCTGTCCAACAATAGAATGGAGGCTGTGAGTTCTCCATTTTTTAAGAGGCTGGACAATCGCCTATCAAGGATGCTTTACTGGTTTTCCTGCAACATAGCAGAGAATTGAACAAGCTGATCCCTGGTTTTCAAACTTTACAAGTCTGTGCTTCTATGATAAGAAGTATTCTAGATAGGCAGTCTTGCTTTAGAACAGAATGAATGAGCTGGAAGGGACCTTGGAGGTCTTCTAGTCCAGCCCCCTGCTCAAGCAGGAGAACCTAGACTATTTCAGAGAAGTGACTATCTCTTCTTAAAAACCTCCAGTGGTGGAGCGTCCATGATTATGGGAGGTAAGCTGTTCCACTGGTTAATTGTCCTCACTGTTAGGAAGTTTCTAACCCTTTCCTTGCACCTTTGATAAATGTTGCTCTGCAATTGGGTTAGGAGCTCTATTTGAAGTGCAACATGAAAGAGAGAAGCAACTAGAACTAAGAGTTTTCCTGATGGTGAGAACAATTAACGGAACCGCTTGCCTGCAAAAGTTGTGAGTGCTCCATCACTGCAGGTTTTTAAGAAGAGACTGGATACAGCCATCTGTCTGGAACGGCACTGGATCTCTTGTTTGAGAATGGGGTTAAACTAGAAGAGCCCCTCCCAAGTTTCCTTCTGTCATCCTCTGTTTGATGTGCTACAGTATGCTATCTTTCTTCCAGAGGTGGGGTATTCAGCAAGTTCTGACCAGTTCTGGAGAACCAGTAGCGGAAGTTTTGAGTAGTTCAGAGAACTGGCAAATACTCCCTCTGACTGGAGATTTTACAGTATCCTTCCCCTGCCAAGCCCACCAAGCCACGCCCCAGAACTGGTAATAAAACAATTTGAATCCCATCATTGCTTCCTTCTGACAACAGTCTTCTTTGGATGGACCTCTGTTGATTCCCTAAATTGATGGAATCTGTATCTCTGCCACATCTGGAAGGTTAGGAACAGTGGCGGTATTCAAAAACTTTTACTACCGGTTCTGTGGGCGTGGCTTGGTGGGCATGGCTTTTCTTTTTTGCAGTCCTCACCCATTTTTGGGAGCTTCTTAGCCACAGAGGAGCCTCTGGGGGGGGGGGGGGCATTTTTGCTTCCCTAAGGCTCCTCTGGGACTCAGGAAGGAAAAAAACAGAGCATGGGAGGGGCACGCAGCACTCCTCCAAGCTCCATTTTGGGAGCTTCCTAGCTTCAGAGAAGCCCCTGGAGGGGGGGTTTGCTCCCTAAAGCTCTTCTGGGGCTCTGGAAGGCAAAAAATGGAGGGGGGGCTGAGCTCCTCCCTCCATTTTTTGTCTTTGTGGGCCTCAGCAAGGGGAATCCCAGCACAGCTGATCTTATCTACAGCTGATTGTTGGGAGAGAAAAAAAAGAAAGAAATATCTTAGGTGAATGTCAGCCAGGCGGGTGGGGTGAGTAAACATCGGGCAGGAGGGCGACCCGGTGGGGGGCGTGGCCAGCCAGAACTTACTACCGGTTCAGCAACCCACACCAAATTCTTGCAACCGGTTCGCCCGATGCAGTGCGAACCGGCTGAATACCACCACTAGTTAGGAAGATTTAACTTGGATAATGCTCATGTTCCATTTTGGTTGAAATTATTATTACCTTTATTGTCAGAGTACAACCTGTGTACAATGAGATTGGCTGAGTCTCCCTTTGTGCACACCCCCACCCCAACACAACTCAGTGAGGACAGAAGTCCTTAAACCAGTCCCAATCTTATTATACTATGTAACCTTGTTGCACAATGCACACTGAGAGCATTTGCACCAAGACAGTTTGATGAAGGCAAAAGGTATTTGATGAAAGGATCTCAAAGAAAGGAGACGTCTTTTCATACCGAGCTTCGTCTTGGTGCAATTATAAAAATCAGGAAAGGTAAAATCTTTATCTCTTGACAGCTGGGATGAAAGGGCTCATCCTTTAATGTATTGTCCCTGGTATACACTGGCCTTAAATTTTTTGCCCATTGTTCAAAATTATGTATCTTCTTATCTCTTTTGCCCATTTTAACCTCTTAGCTGCTCACTGTTTATGTCTAAAATAGTATAGGGTCTCCTGCTTGAACAGGGGGCTGGACTAGAAGACCTCCAAGGTCCCTCCCAGCTTCTATTCTATTCTATTCTATTCTATTCTATTCTATTCTATTCTTTCCTATCCTATCCTATCCTATTCTATTCTTTCCTATTCTATTCTATTCCTATTCTTATTCTTATTCTTAATCTACTCTAATCCTATTCTATTCTTCATTCCACTATTTTATTCTATTTTAAATTTCTATTCTAATTTTATTCTAATTTCTATTCATTTCTATTCTATTCTAATTTCTACTCTAATTTCTACTGTACTCTATTCCTATTCCTAGTCCAGTCTAATCTAGTCTCGGTCTCGGTCTCAGTCTTGGTCCCATTCATTCCATATATAAATTATAATGTTTATGTATGTGTATTTTTGTCTGTCTGTCTGTCTGTCAGAATCAGGGTTGCTTTGCATATATCTGGAAATCAGAGGTGATACTGAGCAGGTCCTGACCAGTTCTGGAGAACCAGTAGTGGAAATTTTGAGTAGTTTGGAGAACCAGCAAATGCCACCTCTGAATGGCCCCTCCCCCTCTATTCTCTGCCTCCCATTGAGTCCCAGCTGATTGGCTGGGTCTTCTTTGGTTGCCCTGCATAGGAGAATGGAGCTGGAAAGCAGGTTAGTGGGGTAGGGAGGGAAGGGGGATTTTGCAGTATTCTTTCACTGCCATGCCCATCCAGCCACATCCACAGAACTGGTAGTAAAAATTTTTGAATCCCACCACTGCTGGAAATGTAGTATTTAGAACAGGAAGTGGTTCATGAATATACCCCCACTGGTTAGTTGGTTCGTTCGTTCATTCATTCATTCATTCATTCAAGGGGCTCCTGAATATAACCCCATTGATTCATTGATTGAGTGATTCAAATAAGTGACTTGTGAATATAGGCCTTTTTGAAGATCAGACTACACCCCAAATGCCACAACCATCTGTCCAAGGAAGGTCTGACCCATATCTGAAATACTAAGTGTTGTGGCCTGCCAGTGGCCAGTGGACCTGGCAGCAGATTCGGACAGTGAGGAGATGGGGGAGGAACATGGGCCAGTCTTGGAGGCTGAGGAAGGCTTGGATGAGGGCTCTGCGTAGGAGGCAGAGATGGGGCCAGGACTGTCTAACAGTTATCAGCTGTCTTCGGAGTTGGAGATCAGTGGGGAAGAAAAACAGCTGGAGCCTGTTCCCAATGTGCGCATGCACAGAGCTGCCAGGAGAAGGGAATAGTTAAAGAACAAGGGTCGACTCGGGAGTAAGGGCACAGGTGGATGGTGAATGGCCCCTCCCATAGGGAATAAAGAGGATAAAGAGGACAGAGAATAAAGATTGGCCCATTCTGGGCAAAGTATGTAAGAAGCAGAACATTCTGAGAACCGATTGCTCCATTTTGGCCATTGCTATTTCACAGAGCTGTTTGATCATTTCCTTGCTTGATTTTCCATGTTCATACAAATCCCGGAGACTTCTCCTTGACAGCATTGTGCAAGTAAAACATGTACAGCCACAATGTCAATGCGTAGCAGACTCAGCAGAAGTCACTCCAGGGTCTCATCATAAAAACAGCAGTGCAGAAAATATTCCCGTATTTTTGAGTGAAAGTAGGAGAAGAAATAGGCTGGCACATGTACTCTTTGAGTGAGACAGGCATCCCACAGAGAGAGATAATACTCTGCTAAATCCACCACTGGTTTGCGCATAATGATAAACTGTGTTCCAGCCTTATGTGTCTCTGCTTCCTTCTTTTCTGACAAAAGAATGAAGAGGCAACTGTCATCATCATCATATACTTCCATTTTCAACTCATTTAATTTTGTCTTATGTGTGAAAAAGGATCGGAGTTAATTCCAGTCATATCTGGATCCTTACTTTAATATTAGAGAAGAAAGTTTGTATAGTTTTACTTATAATTAAAGTACGCTATTGTGCTGAGAATTATTGGTAAACAGGTAGAAATAATGTAGTGGGATAAATTCCTAATGGCTGTATTTTTTAAAAAGTAATTTTCGAAAAGATGATAATTGCAACACGGTACAAACTAAAGGAAACTTAGACCGTACAAAGAAAAAGAAAAAAATATAAAGGAAAGAAAAAGAAGAATATAGAAAAAGAAGAAGGAAAGAAATATATTAAAAGGTGACTCCCAGATTTCATCACAAGTATAAGAATTTTAGTAACATTTCACAACCTCTTAAATTTTAACCATGATCTCTTCATCCCATGTCCTGCTCCTTATGTGATAAAATATCATTACTTCAATCTTTGGATCAAGAATTCATTTACAGTTGCCAGAAATAACATATGTATTTTACCTTTAATCAGACCAACTGTAAAATTCCTTCAATTTACTTTTAACAGTCTTAATCTTTATTCCATTCAAGAAGTAATTCAACATTCAAGTAATGTTATGGAACTCCATTTCTTTTCATTCTTTTTTTACCCTTTCTCACAAGATTCATCTTAGCTTTAGAAAGTCTCTTTTGTAAATCCAATATAAAAGAATTATCCAGGTTACTTGGCTTATTTGTAATTCACTTTTGATTAACATTGGCATTAACTGGTTCAGTTTAACTGGTTTAATCAGCATTAACTATTTGATATGCCCAACGAAACATCTGTCTTTATGTCATTGTGTAAACTTCTGTTTGTAGATTTACCTCCAGTGTCAACTCTGTCTTGTTGAAACATCTTTTGCACACAGTCTAGCCATAGAGGCAAACATCACTCTTGACTGTCAATATTAACTTCTGATTCCAGTTTTCTAAAGTATCTTTCAGGATTTCCAATGTTATAATATTCTATGCCATTCTGTAGCTGTCATTTGGTTTTACGTAATCTTCTCCTTTACTTAAAACCTATTATCTATTTTTTGAAAGTACCTCTTAAAAACAAGTCAATTTCCCATGAGAAGAATCCTTATAATTAATTCCCAAATTTTATTTCAAATATCTAGATCCTTAATCTAAAGAGATTAAGGGAGAGGGCAACTCCTCATTCCTCCACTCTCTGCCTCTTACTTTCTCCTCTCTCCTTTCCCATTCCCCACTCTGTCATTTCCCCCTTCCCCTTCCTGTCTCCTTCACTTCCTGTTTCCCTCCCTCTTCCCCCTTCTCCCTCCCTCTATCCTTCCCCTTCTTCTCTCCCTTCACTCGCCCTCCCCTCTTCCCCTCTTTTCCTCTCCTTCCTCACCTGACCTCTTCCTAGTCCCTCTCCTTCTTTATCCCCTCCCTTACCTTCTCTCACTCCCCCCTCACGTACCCTTCCCCCTTTCCCCTTCTGCCCTTCCATGTTCCCCTCCCCCTTTCATTCCTGTCCCACTGCCCCTCTGCATCTCCTTTACTCTCACCTTTCCCCTCCCTCCACTCCCTCCCTCCCTCCCTCTCACTCCTTTCCCCTTCTGCTCTTCCCATCCCTCTCCTCATCTCTCTCTCCCTCTTCTCTTCTCCCTTTTTTCCTCCTCCTCCTCCACCCCACTCTTCCCCTCCCCTTCCTCTCCCTCTCCTCGCCCTAACTCTCACGATCCCCTTTTTTCTTACCCTTCCCCCTCCCTGTCCCCCCTCTACCCTCTTCCTCTCTCTCCATCTCCCCATTCTCCTCCAGATGCTGATCCTCAACCTTGCCCTCATTCTAATTTGCACCCTCCCCCTGATTCCAACCCAAACTCCCACCCCCACTTACCCCACTGATAGCTGGTTACAAAAAAAAAAAAAATGGGGAGGTTCCCCAGAATCCAGGAGCCCCTCTGAAGACCAGCCTGCCTGTTGGGAGGCATCTTCACTCTGATCACTGATAAGTGGCAGCAACTGACCGTTTAGCCTGCAGGTGTGAAATCATAAAACCACCAGAATCCCCAAGGAGATGACCCACCCTCCCTTTATCCCCCTATCTTTCCTACCTAGACCAGGTCACACCTTTTCTACCTAGACCAGGGGTCCCCAAACTTGACAACTGTAAGACTTGTGGACTTCAACTCCCAGAATTCTCCAGCCAGCTGGCTGGAAAATTCTGGGTGTTGAAGTCCACAAGTCTTACAGTTGTCAAATTTGGGGACCCCTGACGTACACCAATGCCAGGCAAATATCTTTAGGGAGCTACCACACCAATCCCAAAAGGCAGGGGTGGGATTCTACCAGTTTGCACCTATTCGCTAGAACCAGTTGTTAACATTCTAAGCAGTTCGGAGAACCGGTTGTTAGAAGAAATTACTGGCCTAATCCTGTAAGGAAGGCAGGAAGGAAACATTCTGGGGTTGCTTACAGAAACTGCCTCTCCGTTAACCCTTATTACATTCTTGGTAGGACTAGACTTCCTGTCTCAGGAACTTCTCTGGAGTTTTTTTTCCTTCCTTTGCTGGTACTTTGTTTGTGTGGAGTGACCATTCAAAGTTAAAACGGCACTGAAAAAAATGTCTTATGACCATTTTTCATACTTATGACTGTTGCAGCATCCCCACAGTCATGAGAGGCCAGGCGAGGAGATGTGTGCCTCAATGTGAATGATATTGAGTTGGCCACGCCCAGACAATAACGTGACCACCAAGTCACGTCCACCCAGTCACATGACCCCCAAGCCACACCCACCAACTAAGCCACGCCCACAGAACCGGTTGTTAAAAATTTGAATCCCACCCCTGCCTAAAGGCTGCTCTTTGGGTGTAGACTGCCTTATAGAAGCTCTGCTGGGGTGACCGAGGAGGAGTCATTGGGGCAGCTATAGGTCAACTTCTCACCTGATTTCCTTTCTGTTGCCATCCTTTTGTTTTATTTTGTCCCAGCTCCCAATTTGGATTTAAGGTTTAGCATGTTGGATAACCCTCCTGCCAGAAGGGGGGAAAGCTCTTCTAATTAGGTGAAAACTGCGGGAATCTTCAGAGTCGGTTTTCACCAGCCTGTGCCAATTATGACATGCCCAATAAAACTTATCCTTTGAGGAACGTACCTGCCTTGCAGTTCTGTTTGCTACGGCTCTATTACTTGGAACCCTGACAGCTGGATCTTGCCCAAGAAGGAGACCCTATGCCATTCCAGACATGTGGCAGTCCCTTTGTCAACTCATAAAATATTTCTATGGTCTTTTTAGAATTGCCAACAGAAAGGGAGGAGGGAGCAATGCGACAGCTTTGTAAACTGAAACTGCATTCCATAAATAGTTTTAAAAGATAGTAACTAGGTGACCGAAGTTTCTGCCGTGAAAAATTCTAACTGGAGAGCATGATGGATGACTTTTGGCTATGGAGGTGTCCCATTGGAGAATATGAATTATGATACACCCAGTGGGTGGAGGGAAAACCAGGGTCAAGGGTGACAATGAATGATGTCTCTTGGAGTCTGCTACACCCAGGCAGTGCCGGACAGTTTAACTCCCAATAAATCCTGAGTCTCGAGCCAAACTTCCAAAACTTAAAAAGGATTTATTGGGAGTTAAACTGTTCTAGCTTCAAATAGGAGGCCATGAGTTCTAGTGGTCAAGGCTCCGGTAATTACCCCCATTTAAATCATGAGTCTGTAGCTGGATTTTCAAAGCGTAAAGAAGATTTATTAGGAGCAAACATGCCGGTGCTACCTGGGTGTAGCCGACTCTGAGGCACATCATTCATTGTCACCCTTGACCCTGGTTTTCCCCCTACCCCCTGGGTGTATCGTAATTCATATTCTCCAATGGGACACCTCCATAGCCCAGAGTCATCAGTCAGGCTCTCCAGTTAGCATTTTGCGTAGCAGAAACTTCGGTCGCCTAGAAACTATCTATGGAAACATTTATGGAATGCAGGTTTCAGTTTGCAAGCTGCTGCACTGCTCCACCCCTCCCTTTCTGTTGGCAACTCTAAAAAGACCATGGAAATATTTTATGAGTTGATACTCGTCTCTTCTTGAAAGCCTCCAGTGATGGGGCACCCACAACTTCCGAAGGCAATTTGTTCCACTGGCTTATTGTTCTCACTGTCAGGAAATTTCTCCTTAATTCTAGGTTGGATCTCTCACTGATAACTTTCCCTCCCATTACTTCTTGTCCTGCTTCCAGGTGCTTTGGGGTGGGGAGGGAAGGGGGATTTTGCAGTATCCTTCCACTGCCACGCCCACCAAGCCACGCCCACCAGCCATACCCACAGAACCGGTAGTAAAAATATTTTGAATCCCACCACTGCCCTAAACTAACAGGTTAGCTCTGAAGAGCTTTTCCTTGCTAAGAGAATTATTTAACTGGTCCATTGCTTCTGTTTCTTCTCCACAGATACAGCCGCTTTCTCGGGTTAAATGCAATGCCCTGTTGAAGGAGGTTTTGAAAACAATCTGATTGGGATTTGAATGTTTGCCAACATTTCTTTGGGCAGTTTTTTAAACAGGAAATGAAAAGATAACTACAGGCAGTCTCAAGCTGCAAATACAATGCAGCCCGAAATTTATGTTGCTAAGCGAAACATTTGTTCAGTGAGTTTTGCCCCATTTTGTGACCTTTCCTGCCATAGTTGGTAAGGGAATCACTCCAGCTGTTCATTTAGTAACTTGGTTGTTAAGTGAATCTGATTTCTCTATGGACTTTGTTTGTCAGAAGGTCACAAAGGGGATCACAGGACCTTTGGGACGTGTAACTGTCTAAATGTTGATCATGTGGATGCTACAATGGTCATAAGGGTGAAAAACGATCATAACAACGCTAACCAAAATAGGACAAAAAGATGTACAAGCTGCACATAAAAATTTGGGGAAACAAAACGCACCAGTTTGATAGTCTGTGATAAAACCTCTTAGCTGAACCTCAGTCTTTGGAAAATTAAGATTAGAATTTGGTTGAGAATAACTTTCCCCCTTGAATGTGTATACAGGTAGTCCTTAACTTACAAGCACAGTTGGGACCAGAATTTCCATTATTAACAGATGAACAGATGAACAGAATTGGAAGGGACCTTGTAGGTCATCTAGTCCAATCCTGCGCCCAAGCAGGAGACCCTACACCATTTCTGACAAGTGGCTCTCCTGTTCCATTAGTTGATTGCTCTCCCTGTTAGAAAATTTCTTCTTATTTCTAGTTTGAATCTCTCCTTGATTTCCATTTCATGCATTTGTCAGCATTCCAGCAAACCTCCATTCTACCCAATGACTCCGAGACAGACATCTTCTCAAAGGTTCCTTTTATTTGGATAGTAACTGGCATAACTGTGGAATCCTGAATCTGAAAATTCCGGGCTTCCTTACAATAAGTAAAAACTACCAATCCATCCCCTGCACCTATCACTACATCACATGGCCAATTACCATCTGTCCCAAGTTAAGACTTCCTTTCACTCTGTGCGACATGACCTGACCTTGAATCAGAAAAAGAATTTTATTATGTCTAACTAGATATACTCCAATGAATTCCTCCTTCCCACTTTCCCAGGCTCAATTGTGGCAGCGTGGGAGCATCAGATCTCAGTATACTTCTTTGTCTGGCCTCCAGGTGCCTTGGAAAATAGCTTATTTATTTATTTATTTATTTATTAATTACATTTATATACCGCCCTTCTCCCAAGGGACTCAGGGCGGTGAACAGCTCATCTAAAAACCCCACAAAAATACAAAAGTTAAAAAGTAATTAAATATTTAAATCAGCTGCTGACTAAAATTAGGAAACCCTCCCCCCACCCTTAAAAACCCAAATTTAAATTTAAAAATGGAGATCAAATTTAAAATCATTATCTCAGCCCAGGCCGGCCTGCTCAAAGAGCCAGGTCTTTAACGCGCGCCTGAAGGCCCTCAGGTCCGTGCCGGTACGGAGTTCCGGTGGCAGAGTATTCCAGAGGGCGGGGGCACCCACAGAGAAGGCCCTACTCCTTGGCGCCGCCAGACGACACATAGCGGCCGACGGCACCCGGAGCAGACCCTCCCTGTGGGAACGCACCGGCCTGTTGGAGAGCGTTGGCAGAATGCGGTCCTGAAGGTAACCTGGTCCCATGCCATGGGTCGCCCTAAAGGTCAAAACTAGAACCTTAAAGCGAACCCGGAGAGCCATCGGCAACCAATGCAGCTCGCGCAGGAGAGGCGTCACATGGGCGCTACGCGACGCCCCCATAATCACCCTCGCGGCTGCATTTTGCACCAACTGGAGTCTCCGGATGCTCCCCGCAGGGAGCCCCATGTAGAGGGCGTTACAATAGTCCAGGCGAGAGGTGACAAGGGCCTGAGTGACCGTGCGCAAGGCGTCCCGATCCAGGAAGGGCCGCAACCGGTAGATCCGACGGATCTGATGAAATGCCCCCTGGAGACGGCCGCGATGTGATGTTCAAGCGACAGCCGTACATCCAGGAGGACTCCCAGGTTGCGAGCCCTCTCTGTGGGGGGCAGAACTTCCCCCCCAATAGCCAGCGAAGGTATCAACTGGCTATATCGGGGCGCCGGAAACCACAGCCACTCGGTCTTGGATGGGTTGAGCCGAAGCCTGTTCCCGCCCATCCAGTCCCGCACGGCCTCCAGGCACCTAGACATAGCCCCCACAGCATCGTTGGGGTGGTCCGGAGTGGAGATGTACAGCTGGGTGTCATCTGCATACAGATGACACCTCACTCCAAGACCACGGATGATCTCGCCCAGTGGCTTCATGTAAATGTTGAACAGGAGGGGAGAAAGGACCGACCCCTGAGGCACCCCACAAACCAGGGGCCTAGAGGTGGACCTCTCCCCCCCCGCCAACACGAATTGCGAACGGTCAGAGAGGAAGGAGGAGAACCATCGAAGGACGGTTCCACCAATCCCCAACCCCTCCAACCGTCGCAATAAGATACTATGGTCGATAGTATCAAAAGCCGCCGAGAGATCTAATAGGACCAGGACAGAGGAGAACCCTCTGTCACGAGCCCTCCAGAGATCATCAACCAACGCGACCAATGCCGTCTCAGTGCTATGTCCAGGCCTGAAGCCCGATTGGAACGGATCGAGGTAAGTTGCTTCCTCCAGGTACCGGGGGAGCTGACGTGCCACCACACTCTCAACAACCTTCGCCACGAAGGGAAGGTTGGAGACTGGACGATAGTTGTTTAAAATAGCTGGGTCCAGGGAAGGCTTCTTGAGGAGGGGGCGCACCACCGCCGCCTTCAGGGCGGTAGGGAGCACCCCCTCTCTCAAGGAAGCATTGACAATCCCCTGGAGCCAGCCTCGTGTCGTCTCCCTGGCGGCCGAAACCAACCAGGAAGGACACGGGTCCAATAAACAGGTGGTGGCATTCAGACCCCCCAGCAACCTGTCCACACCCTCAGCGGTCACAGGATCGAACTCCCCCCAGATAACATTCTCAAGACCTGCCCCGGACACCTCCCCCGGGACCACCCAATTGGAGTCGAGCCCCTCCCGAATCTGAGCGATTTTATCATGCAGAAATCGGGAAAACTCCTCTGCTCTACCCTGCAAGAGGTCATCCCGCGCTCTCGGTTCAAGTAGAGAGCGGGTCACTCTAAACAGGGCGGCAGGCCGATTTTCTGCTGATGCAATAAGGGCGGAGAAATACGAAGATTTCGCCGCCCCTATCGCCACAAGGTAAGTCTTAATATGAGATCTCACCTGTGTTCGGTCAGACTCAGAACGACTCGCCCTCCAAATGCCCTCTAGACGTCTTTTCCGGCACTTCATCTCCCGCAGCTCCTCCGTATACCACGGAGCCAAGCGGGATCTGTGCCGGGTCAGAGGTCGCAGGGGCACAACTCGATCTAGAGCCCCGGCGGCCAACCCATCCCAGGTGGCCACCAGGTCACCAGGCGAGCTGTGAGCCAGAGACTCAGGAAATGGCCCAAGCTCCCTCTGGAACCGTTCCGGGTCCATCAGGCGCCTGGGGCGGAACAATCTAAGTGGCTCCGCCTCCCTGCGGTGGGGGGTGGCGGAACGGAAGTCCAACCTGAGGAGGGAATGATCTGTCCATGACAGGGGTGTGATGACTAAATCCCCAAAAATACAGTCATTCAACCACTGCCCAGAGACAAAAATCAGGTCCAGCATGTGTCCTCCAATGTGAGTGGGGGCAGAAACTAACTGGGTCAGGTCCATGGCCGTCATGGAAGCCAAGAACTCCCGAACCAACCCCGAGGTTTCACCGGATGATGGCAGGTTGAAATCCCCCATGACCAAAAGCCTAGGGGTCTCAACCGCCAGCCCGACTATCACCTCGAGGAGTCCGGGCAGGGCCGATGAGACGTGGCAGGGAGCCAGGTACGCCATCAAAAGACCCATCTGAACCCCTTGCCCCCACTTCACAAATAGAGATTCACAGCCAGCCGTCTGAGGGACAGTGGCCTCCCTAGGATAAAGGGCCTCCTTTATAAGCACCGCCACCCCTCCACCCCTTCCCTGAGCCCTAGGCTGGTGAAATGCAAGGAAACCTGGTGGGCACATCTCAACCAGAGGAACACCGCCCTCTGGGCCCAACCAGGTTTCGGTAACACCTACCAGGTCCGCGGCCTCCTCCTGAGCCAAATCATGGATCAGGGGAGCCTTGTTAACCACGGACCTGGCATTGCACAACAGCAGCCGGGTATTCAGGGCCTGAGAATCCAGACAACCAGGGCTGCAGGATGGGTATGACCCCTTCCTCCTCTCTGTGGTAGCCCCTCAAATATTGGAAGATGCTATCCTGTCTCCCCTGGTCCTTCTCTTCCCTAGACTAGCCAGGCTGAGGTCCTACAATCGTTCATTGTATATTTTAGCCTCCAGTCCCCTAATCATCCTGGTTGCTCTTCTCTGCACTCTTTCTAGAGTCTCAACATCTTTTTTATAGTATGGTGACCAAAACTGGATGCAGTGTTCTAGGTGTGGTCTAACTAAGGCTTTATAAAGTGGTATTACTAGCACCTCACTTGATCTTGATTGTATCCCTCTGTTAATGCAACTTAAGATTGCATTGGCTTTTTTGACTGCTGCTGCTGCTGCACACTGCTGGCTCATATTTAGCTGGTTGTCCACTAAGACTCCAAGATCCCTCTCACAGTTGCTGCTATTGAGCCTGGTTTCATTCAGTCTAATTGTGTACTTTTGGTTTTTCTTGCCTAAGTGTAGGACGTTACTTTTCTCTACATTTGAATTCTGTTCATTGAATTCCTCTACATTGAATTTATTAAGCAGGACAGTTAGTAAATGAGTCACGCCTGATTATTAGGACCATTTTTGCCATGATTGTGAGTAAATCGTTGCAGTTGTTAAGTGAGTTATGCTATCGTTAAGTGAATCCAGGTTCCCCCATTGACTTTACTTGTCGGAAGCCAGCTGGAAATGTCACAAATCATGTGAGCCTGGAACTCTGCGACCATCATAAATATATGCTGGTGTCCAAAGCGCCTGGATTTTGATTATGTGACTGTAATGTTGTGATAGTCGTAAGTCTGAGGACTGGTTGTAAATCACTTTTTTCAGTGGAGTTGTAATTCTTATGGTGACTAAATGAATGGCAGTAAGTAGTGCCTCCATCGATTAAGTGTTTTCTCATTCTTATCTTGCCTGATTTCATTGGGATTCAGTGATGCTCGAATAATGTTAGGTACCTTTTGCTATCTGATAGGTTCTCTTAATTCTTCTTAAACATTGATTTTGACTTTGTTGTTTCTCAATGGGCCACTATCTAAAAAGGATAAAATCATAGCAACTGGATCAAACTTTGTTAATCTGAGACCTTTTGTTACTCATCCATATAACTTCATCAGTCAAAATGGGAAAATTAGTCAGGCAGAGAGTCAGAAAGTCTTTGGAATGTACTAGCTCTTGCCACACCAACTGAAGTGGTTTCTTCCCAAAACATATTTCAATATATCAATGAAAATTCAATCATCCAGGCCAAAAGAATCCAAAAAGGTTACACATCATGGCACTGGACCAAAGTTTGTTTAATCTGAGAATTTTTGTTGCTCATTCAAGTAACTTCATCGGTCAAAATAAAAAATTAGTTAGGCAGAGAATTGTAATGGGCCACTATTTAATTTATTACACCTTACTCTTTAGTACCAACATTGGGGAGGGGGGGGGGAATAGCTTCTCCTTACAGACCTACAATCTAGAAGAGACAATGGAGGGAAAAGTGCAATTTGATGGGAAGAGCAAATAAAGCAGTTCTTAATATGATTTGGCAGTTCTTATGTAATGGGTGGAGTTTGGAGATAGGAAAAATCCAGAGATCCAGCTGCTCTTTCAGTCGTCTTGTAAAAAATTCATTTTTCCTGAGGCGGTGTGTGCAGAGAAACTACGGGATACTGTAACCAAAAACCTTCTCTTTGCCATAAGTGTCATGACAAGAGAGGAGATGGTGAATTCTAATCCTGCCTTAGCCATAAAAGCTGGCTGGGTGACTTTGGACCAATCACCTGGAAATAGTGAATTCTAGTTCTGGCTTAGCCACAGCCGCCAGCTGGGTGATTTTGGACCAACCATTAGAAGATAGTGAGTTCTAGTCCAACCTTAAGATTGAAAGCCAGATGGGTGACTTTGAGACAATCACCAGGAGACAGTGAGTTCTAGTCCTGTCTTAGACATGAAAGCCAGATGGGTGACTTTGGGCCAGTCACTCTCAGCCCAACTCCTCTCACAGGAAAATAGGAGAAGCAGAAAGGTGTATTGGCTATGTTTGCTGCCACAAGTTATTTGTAAAAAATAATAAAGGTGGGATATAAAAAAATGCCCCCTGGGCTGTTAAAAGGCCAGCTTGGCTCTACTTATGGTATCACGAAGGCAAGATTAGTGAAAGTTCTCAAAAGACCTTGAATTCCCTCCACCCTTCCAAAATTAAAGTGTGCCAGTCTGTGCTGAGCCTTTCCTTATTGGCCAAGCCCTTTACTTCCAGCCCAATGGCTAAATTCTGAATCACACCAGCCAATTAAGCATTCTTTGGTGGGCTGCTGATGGTTTAAAAGGGACACTTTGAATGGCTCTGAATACAATAGGTTGCAAAGACCTAATCAGGATGATAGGAACAATTTTAGCCATTCATAATTCTTTATAGCAGCTGATTAAAATCTCTTTATTCTGCTTACCGAGATCAGAAGGTCACATGGCTGGGAAGTAAAAAAACAAATTACTGACCTGGTGATGGATAACTAGATAAAAAAAAGCTGGCCTTAGTTCTGACAAATCAAGCTCTTTTTAATAATTTCTTGTTATAATTTCTGTAGACTAATCTACCCGTTCTTAGTTCTAGAGAAAAATAAATGGGCAAACACACACACACACACAGAGAGAGAGAGAGAAAAGAGAGAGAGAGAGAGAATATATATTTAACACACCCACCCACACTATTCCACACTTTTTGCTGCCTTCCTGTTTTTGAAAATTGTGCTGAAGTGTGTAGTTCTTTCTTGATATGTTGCCTTTGTGTTTTTTCTTGGTTTTTTAAAAACTATAAAATCCCCACATGAAATCAGCTCACTTTATTACTAATTTTGTTATGTCCATTTGGTGTGTGTGTGTGGCTTTTGTGCAGTGGTGGGACTCAAAAATTTTTACTACTGGTTCTGTGAGCGTGGCTCAGGGGAAGGTTACTGCAAAATCCCCCTTCCCTCCCCACCCCACTAACCTGCTTTCCAGCTCCGTTCTCCTGTTCAGGGCAACCAAAGAAAACCCAACCAATCAGTTGGGACTCAATCAGAACTTGCTGAATACCACCCCTGCTTTTGTGGTGTCTGTATGCTTGATGCCTAACATTATTTGAAACTTTGATAGCAAATGGAGATGTGCAAGGGGGGAGCCTAAAATAATGGAATATAAAATCATAAAATAAAATAATAAAATCAAGGTAGCACCTGTAAGGCATGACAAAACCGTCAAGGCTTCTTCATGTAGCCATGGCCAACCTTTTGGCTCTTTCAACATTTGAGTAGACACCCAACGTCTTGGGTATCTCTTTTGTCTGAAACATCACCTCCAAGCCTCAGAAATCTTCAAGTTTTAGATTGGCTATAAGGTCTTGGATTTCTGAAGTTTGTTGAGAGGTTAAGGAAGCAGCGGTGGTCCTCAGCCTTAAGATGTCCAGCACAAGTGTACAGTATCTCAACCAACTTTAAGATGGGTGGACTTCAAGTACTAGACTGGAAGTTGAGTAATGGCAATGGGACTTCTTTTCTTTCTTGATTTGAAATATTTCCCTGCTTATCCAAGGAACTTCATCAGTCTGAGGAAGTTGGTTAGGGGGACCCTATCAGAGGTGGTATTCAGCAGGTTCTGATCAGTTCTGGAGAACTGGTAGTGGAAATTTTGAGTAGTTCGGAGAACCGCCAAATCCCACATCTGACTGGCCCCACCCCCATCTCTTCTCCACCTCCCATTGAGTTCCAGCTGATCGGCTGGCTCTTCTTTGGTTGCCCAGCACAGGAGAATGGAGCTGGAAAGCAGGTTAGTGGGGTGGGGAGGGAAGGGTGATTTTGCAGTATCCTTCCCCTGCCACGCCCCCCAAGCCACACCCACAGAACCGGTAGTAAAAAAATTTGAATCCCACCCCTGGATCCTATATATGTCCCCTAGGGGGATTTCATTTTCACCTAATGAGCCTATTCAGTTAGATGCTAAATGAAACCCCCCTGGAGGACATATATGAGGTCCTCCTAACCAACAGCATGAAGCTCCTTGGACCAACAGTAAAACATTTCAAAGCGAAGAAAAGACCTCCTGTTCCCATGACTCAACTTCCAGACAGCTCTACCTGGAGGACGGAAGATCTTAATTGACATTCAGGTCCCAGAATTCCCCACCCACCATATCGCAGATGTCACGGTTGAGGAACATTGAGCTGCACTTCTTAAGAACATCTGAATGTTGAGCCAAAGACTGTGTGCTGCTGTCTTGCATATCTTGGCTCTGGTTTAAGTTGCCCTCGGTCAGCAAATATCTCCCTGCAGAATCTTTAGCCTGTTTGCTATTTTTATGATGTTCACTTTTAACTTCTGCCATTGAACCTTTTAAAGAGTAGAGTAAAATAGAAGTTGGAACGGACCTTGGAGGTCTTCTAGTCCAACCCCCTGCTCAAGCATTAGATCCTATACCATTGCAAACCAATAGCTGTCCAGTTTCTTCTTAAAAGCCTCCAGTGATGGAGCACCCACAACTTCTGAAGGCAAGCTGTTCCACCGGTGAATTGTCTTCACAGTTAATTCTAGGTTGTTTCTCTCTGGTTAGTTTCCAATTGTTATTTCTTGTCCTGCTGTCTAGGGCTTTGGAGAATAATTTGACTCCCCTCTTCTTTGTGGCAGCCCTTCAAATACTGGAATGCTGCTATCATATCACCCCTAATTCTTCTTTTCTCTAGACTAGCCAAACCCAAATTCTTCAGCCGTTCGTCATATTAAGTGTCCATTAGGGGCTGCAAAACGCCCAGAAAAGCTTCATTTATTTTTAGCACTTGTATATGTACATGACATTTCAACATTCCTTTGGTCCTAGGACTGTTTACTCTATTTCACATGTTCCTCTCATTTCCCAGCCCCCTCTCCTCAATAGGTAAAGCTTGTGAGTGGGCCAGGGGGGGGGGAAACCTTTGGACCCCCTCTTCTCATTATTTTTGTCATGTTTTTTCCCCAGATGGAGAAAATCTTTTGAACTTTTCTGCAAAGCCATGGAACCTGATTGACTTCCTTGAGAAGTATTGTGGAATTGTTGATGTCTATTTAGACCTGATTGCAATAAAACACCCAACCCTCCTTTTCTTTTCAGACATGGAGGAGTTGGCTAGAGAGAGCATCAGCTTGCTAGCTAAGCCATCTCTGGAGTCTGATAGCCCCCAACTTTCCTCCTTTGGTGCCATCTTCATCTTGCTAAAATCTGCCCTGGGAGCAGGACTCCTGAATTTCCCCTGGGCCTTCAATAAAGCTGGTGGAATGGCCCCAGCGATCTACGTGGAACTGGTAAGTGCCAATGGAAAGCTCTCCAGATCTCTTGTAAATTGGACCTCGGATTGGATACCTGAGATCTCTTGTAAATTGGATATCTGAGATCTCTTGCAGATTGAACCATCTGAGATCTCTTGTGGATTGGACCATCTGAGATCTCTTGTGGATTGGACCACCTGAGATCTCTTGTAAACTGGATATCTGAGATCTCTTGTGGATTGGACCACCTGAGATCTCTTGTGGATTGGATTACCTGTGCTCTCTTGTAGATTGGATACTCGAGATCTCTTGTGGATTGGACTTCTCGAGATCTTCCGTAGATTGGATTACCTGGTCGTTATGGAATAAATAAATAATAAATTTTGGGTCATCCAGTCCTAACTGTTGATTTGGGAGCAAGTCCCACAGGTTGTAAATAACCATAAAGAAGGAAGACTTAGAGAGAGGTCCTTTGCCTGGAATGCATCTACATGTAGTCCTTGACTTACAAGCGTGTGTTTAGTGACCATTCAGTCATTGGCATAGGCTTTGAAAAAAGTGACTTGCAATCGGTCCTCACCTTTATGACTGTTGCAGCAACATCAACGTCACGTGATCAAAATTCGGGTACTTGGCAACCAGGCAGCAGGTATTTGCAATGGTTGTAGTCTTCTGGGGTCATGTGATCACCAGGTAGGACCTCCCCATTTGTCTTCTGTGAATGGGGGAAGCCAGTTCTGCTTAACAACCATGTAATTCACTCAACAGCTTGCATAGCAGTTCACTTGGCTGATGCAAAAAAAGGTCATAAAATTGGGTGCAACTCACTTAAGCACCACCCACTTTCCTTTTGCAATGGAAATTCTGGTCCTAAATGTGATTGCAAGTTGAGGATTACCTGTATTTGCCTGGCAATGCTTCGTTCTGATTTGGCATCTTTCTCTTCCTATAGCCCACCTGTGCATGGAAAGCTATTTCATGCAATTTGAAAAATAAGTTCAACTGAGCTATCCCATTCAAAATGGAGAACGGACATTGAACAAGCATGCCGGCTCTTCATTTAAGGATGAATAATTTAAATTAATGGTGCATTATTTATATTTGTGTGCTGTTCTGTTCCTCCTTGCTTTCCCCCATATCCCATAAAACACAGTGAATAGTCTATTCTTAATTTAACTACAACATTGACTTTAGCAATCCTGCAAGGAAGGTTAGGTTCAAGGAGAAAAGGAGAAAAATTATCATTTTTGGAAGGGATCTCTCTTAAAATAATCTACATTTCAAACTATTTTGAGGTTGCTTGATGTCCTTGGGCAATGTAGCACTTGATTTTCAGTAGGTTTAAGGTGGCTCAAACCTTTACACTACAAAAGGAACATTTTTGAAGATTGTTAAAATATATCCAAAGCTGCATTCGCCCAGGGGGAGGAGAGACCATCCAAAACCCACAGCTGGTTGGTAGCTTTATTGCAACCAGCAATGTAATATAATAACATGTTTGGTCTTTTCCATTTCTGAATATCTCTCACTCTCTCTCTCTCTCTCTCCCTCCCTCCCTCTCTCTCTCATAAAAAATAAGTCTTGAGATTTATGCATGCATTTAAACATCCTGAGAAAGTTATATATATGTCCAAATTCTCTACATTTTAAAGAAAATTGTCCTTTTGTGTCCAACTCCACACTATTTAGTTGCATCAACAACACCAAATGGCTTGTGCCATAGTAAAGGCTGATACATTTACAGTTGCATTGGTCCATGAAAATTTTAAGCCTTAACACATTTTATTAATTTTTCTGTAAAGTTGTAAAGAAAGTCATATATTTGAACTTTAAGCAGGATTGGGCTACCTATTTCTTTTGGTGGAAATCTGCTTTGTAATATTTAGCCAATGCCAAAGTTCTGAAGCTGGCTAAGTTCTGATGGACACTTTTGTCTGAGAGCTTGCTTGGTAAGAAGCAAGAGTCAACCTTCTCAAACATGTAAAGAACATCCAACTTATTCAAACATCTAAAGAAGAACCAACCTTCTCAAACATCTGAAGAAGAACCAACCTTCTCAAACATCTGAAGAAGAACCAACCTTCTCAAACAACTAAAAAAAAAAAAAAGATGAGCTTGTCAGCACTAGTGAATGAAGTATACTTTCAAGCCAATTGTTATTATTCTTCATAAGCTATTTATCTGAGCTGTTGTGAGGATGAAACTGGAGTCAGAGTTTACTCTTCCATTCTTCCTTCTGGAGCTGAGGTTAACAACAGCCTATTAATTTATTGCATATTAATTTGTCCCAGGGAGGAAGTTTCTCCTGATTTTTCTTTCCTTACAAGTTCTAAGGAGGAATTTCCTGACCGTGAGAACAGGAAATGGCTTGCCTTCAGAAGTGGTGGGTATTCCATCGCTGGGCGTCTTCAAGGAAAGACTGGACAGCCATTTGTCAAGAATGGAATAAGATCTCTTTCCTTGGGCAGACTAGAAGACCTTCAAGGTCCCTTCCAGCTTTATAATTCTATGATTCTATAAGTAAACTGGGATATTAATTTCACTTTTTGTCCAACTTGTAGCGACTAGAATTTAGAATTAATGGAAAAAATCCACAATAAATCTTCAACAGCAGAACTCTCCATTTGAGCCCTCTTAAGGATGAAGACTTGGTTTGCATCACATGCCTAGACTGGACTAAGGGCATTTGTAATCTGGTGTTTTGGAGGACTTAATGGACTTAATCTGTTGGGTGAACAAAGGCCATCATGTTAATGTGGATGATTTGGGCATAACATGGAATGCACATGTGGACAATATGTTTGGCTAACCTGGGTTTAGCATGTTGTGTGAACTTAGTCTAATGTATCAAGTGGATGGGCCAATGGTAAGAGGTCCACCACATGCCTTCTGTAGAAATGCAAGTAGTGGCTACCCAAGGTAATTCTTAGAGACACTCCTTAGACTTCAGAACCATGGACAGAGATATATTTTATTGACTTGTTTTCAATTGCTTCTACGGTACTTATCTTCAGTGTCTTCTTCTCTGGTCTCTCCTTTGCAGGGATCTTTGATATTCCTCATTAGCGGCTTAGTAATCTTGGGTTATGCTGCTTCCCTCAGCACTCAGACAACCTACCAAGGTGTGGTGAGAGAAATCTGTGGGTCAGCTGTGGGCAAGCTTTGCGAAGTGTGCTTCATCTTGAACCTCTTCATGATCTCCGTGGCCTTCCTCAGAGTTATGGGAGATCAACTAGAAAAATGTGAGACTTGGATTCCCTTGGAAATTGTTAACTCTGCTGACTGGTACTCAGCAGTCTTTTTTGGGCTGGGTGAGATGGTGGAGACGGTAGAGGAAGTGACTTCATTTTTTCAGCAGAAAAAAAATACTCAGTCATGAAGTTATGTGTATATGTGTGTGTGTGTGTGAGGGAGGACAAATCCGAACTTTGAATCGGGGTCCCAAAAACCTTTTTCGTGGTCTGTTGTAACTTGGAACAAATTGCTAAATGATTGGCCATAAATCTAGGACTGTCTGTAGATTAAAAAAGCAAAGCAGAAGAAGACAAATTGATAAATCGGTCAAATTCAAAAGCCTTTGGGTACATTCCTGCTGTCAGCCTTGGAAGCCATATATATATATATATATATATATATATATATATATATATATATATATATATATATATATTTAACTTGGAAGCTTCGAGGCTGCCATGTTTAGTGCCTGGGAATTTGGGAGAGGGAATTTCATAGAGAGGTAGAAGATTAGACTCAACAACCTTCTTTCTCAGAGAGTCAAGGACATGTCGCCCTGCACCTGGAGAGGAGTGTTTAGAGGAAGGTCTCCAGTTGGGATGAAGATTTGATTGGGCCACGTGATGGACTGATGGGTGCAGCAGGGGATGGATCTTGGATTTCTCTTTTGGGAAGGGAAAACCTGGAACTCTCAGATTCGGCTTTTCCCAGGTGTTCCAATATGACAACTCTAATAAAATGGAACTTTGAGAAATGGATTGTCTCGGAGTTTATTGGGTTGGAGTTGGTTAGCTGGAATGCTGACACCTGCCCTCTTCTACCACTGACCTTTTCTAACTCTCTTGTAGTATGTGACTCTTTCTCCCTCAACGAAACCCTGAATGGAGACACTTTTCGCCAGCCCTGGTTTATCGACCAACGTTTCACCTTGTCTACCTTGTGCCTCCTGGTTATTTTCCCGCTCTCCATCCCGAGACAAATTGGCTTCCAAAAATATACAAGGTAAGAAAGAGTTCAAAGGGTCCAGTGTTGGAACTGGGGTATGCCAGGAATTAAGTATTAACCCCGACTTTGATCTGATTTTTTATCCCCAGATATGTTTTGGGAGGAAATGAAACAGAATATGGGTTTTACCCTGGTTGGACAGATTAAAGTGCAAAACAAGAGCACAAAATATAGAATAATAGGGTTGGGAGGGACCTTGGAGACAATCTAATCCAACCCCCTGCTGAAGACCGTTTACCTTTCCAGACAAATGGCTGACAATCTTGAAAACCTCCAGCAAATGGAGCATCCGCCACTTTATGACTTCATTTTATGATAGTTTTGCTGAAGACTGGCACTTATATCTGGTTTTCAGCAAAGCTGAAATGATGGGTTTGGTTAATGACTGCAAACTTTGCTTAATGACTGCAGCAGCAGCACCTTTACAACTGGGATGTTCACTTAATGCATAAAAACCATAATAAAATTGGATTGGTCACATGACTGTTTTATAACCGTCAGAATTTATGACCTTAATGGGCAAGGTTCCATTATAGTCATATAACAACAAGTTGAAGGGGACCTTGCAGGTCATCTACTCCACACCCCCATCCAAACAGGAGACCCCAGTCTCTTCTTGAAAGCTTCCAGTGGATGAAGCTCCCACAACTTCTGAAGGCAACTTCTGTTCCATGGGTTGATTGTTCTCATGGTCAGAAAATTCCTCCTTATTTCCAGGTTGAATCTCTCCTGGATCAGTTTCCATCCATTATTCCTTGTCTGGCCTTCGGGTGCCTTGGAGAATGGTCCCTTCCTCTCTGGGACAGCCCTTCAAAGGTCTTCTAGACCAACCTCCTGTTCAGGCAGGAGCCTCTTTATCATTTCAGACAGATGGTTGTCCAATTTCTTCTTAAAAACAATCCAGCATTGAAGCATCTACAACTTCTGGGGGCAAACTGTTCCACTGTTAACTGTTCTCACCATTAGGAAAAATTGTCCTCAGCTCCAGGTTGGTCTTCTTGAGGACTTCCTGCAGAACCTTCTGCCACTGTCCAATTTTGCTCTTTCTGTGTATCTTTTCCAGTATCCTTGGCACTTTAGCTGCCTGCTACCTGATGCTGGTCATTGTGCTGAAATATTATCTCCGAACAGATCATGCTGTCAAGCAGGAGCGTCTCCATTCTGCTAGGTAAGTATGGACATAGTTGCCCGTGGCTGTCCTTGAATTCATCTCCTTGATGCAAGTCATAAATCACAAATGTGGGATTATGTGAGGACATTCTTAAGAAGGTGCTGCTGAAAATGCTGCCTAGTGCTTCTCATTTGCCATAGGGCAGGGGCTTCCAACCGTGGCAACTTTAAGCCTGGAAGCAAACTTAGTGTGTGAGGCTTTTTTCGGCCTCTGACTGGATGTTTGGGAATGGAAGGATTTATACTCCTTGCAGACAGCTGGTCATTTGCATCCTTTAAGAGGGTCATTGAAGCAGGTCATAGATAAACCTCCAAGTGCTTCAACGTCCTTCTAAAAGGATGAAAATGACCAGCTGTCTGCAAGGAATATAAATCCTTCCATTCCCCACCATCATTCAGTCAGAGCTGAAGAAACTTCTTGGAGGAGAAGCGAAATGTCTTCAAAAGGAAAAAACAAGAAAGAGAAGTAGGATGGAGAGAGAGAGAGAGAGAGAGAGAGAGAGAATAGATAGAAGGAGAGAGAGAGATAGAATACATAGAATAGATAAAGAGAGGTAGAATAGATAGAGAGATAGAAAGAGAGATAGAATAGAATAGATCAAGGGTCTTCAAACTTGGCAGCTTTAAGACTTGTGGACTTCAACTCCCAGCATTCCTGAGCTAACATGACTGGAGGAGAAATTCTGGCAGTTGAAGTCCACAACTCTCAAAGCTGCCAAGTTTGAAGAGCCCTGATGTAGACCAATCCCTGGCGCCTTCATATGCACACCCTTGTTTTGTTTTTCAATTGCACAGCTCTTGGGCCTCCATGTTCAGCGTTGTCCCAACCATCTGCTTCGGATTTCAGGTAATAAAATGAATATTTCGCCCTTTTTTTCTTCTTTTCCTTTTGTTGCAAAAGGACACTTAAACTTACAGATATCTCTAAGGATGCAATAACGTAGATGTAGGCTTCACCTTTTCATACTACCAGGAGAAAAAGAGGAACATTGTCATTGATTCCCCATTCCTTGTTTACATCAAAATCAGGAAATTGAGAAGTGTTGAGATGTGAGCTGTGCGTTTCTACACAGGTGGTCCTCGACTTACGACCACAATTGAGCCCAACATTTATGTTGCTAAGGGAGACATTTGTGTTCAGCGAGTTTGCCCCATTTTACATTTTTTCTCCCCACATTTGTTAAGTGAATCACAGCAGTTCTTAAATTAACAACACAATTGTTAAGTGAATCCAGCTTCCCCGTTGACTTTGCTTGTCAGAAGGTCGCAAAAGGGGATCCCATGACCCTGGGACACTGCGACCGTCATAACCGTGAGTCAGTTGTCAAGCATCCAGATGTAAATCTGGTGACCCTGGGGATGCTGCAACAGTTGTAAGTGTGAAAAATAGCAATGGCAATGGCTCTTACTTATATATGGCTTCACAGTGCTTTCACAGCCCTCCCTAAGCAGTTTGCAGAGTCAGCCTGTCGCCCCCAACAATCTGGGTCCTCATTTTATCCAGGATGGGAGGCTGAGTCAATCTTGAGCCAGTCAGGATCAAACTGCTGGCAGTGGGCAGAGTTTAGCCTGCAATACTGCATTCTAACCACTGGGAGGAGGGAGGGGAGGAAGGAAGATAGCAATAGCCCTTAGACTTATATACCACTTCACAGTGTGTTACAGCCCTTTCTAAGTGGTTTACAGAATCAGCCTCTTGCTCCCAACCACCTGGGCCCTCATTTTACCCACCCCAGAAGGATAGAAGGCTGAGTCAACCTTGAGCCAGTGAGAATCAAACTCCTAGCTGTGGGAAGACTTCAATAATGCATCCTAACAGGAAGGAAGGAAGGAAGGAAGGAAGGAAGGAAGGAAGGAAGGAAGGAAGGGCAATATCACTTAAGACTTATATACCACTTCCCAGTGCTTCACAGCCCTCTCTAAGCAGTTTACAGAGTCAGCCTCTTGCCCCCCCAACAATCTTGAGTTCTCATTTTACCCACCTCAGAAGGATGGAAGGCTGAGTCAACCTTGAGCTGGTATGGATCGATCGAAGGAAAGGGAAGAGAAGGGAAGGAAGGAAGGAGGGAGGAAGGAAGAAAGGAAGGAAAGTAGCTACAGCCCATAGACTTATATACTGCTTTGCAGTGTTTTAACAGCCCTCTCAAAGTGGTTTACAGAGTCAGCCTCTTGCCCCCAACAATCTGGGTCCTCGTTTTACCCACCTCGGAAGAATGGAAGGCTGAATCAACCTGGAGCCTGGTGAGATTCGAACTGCCAAATTGCTGGCAGCTGGCAGGCAGCAGAAGGAGCCTGCAATACTGCATTCTAACCACTGCGTCACCATGGCTCTTATAAAAGGGATAAATATTAAAAAATATAAATATAAAAGGGATAAATAAAAGGGATGTCCCCTTGATGGTAGGAATGGATATCAGCAGCTTTCTGGATGTGAAGTGAGGAAGAGGTCAATGCAGCTAGTGCTATGTTTTGTATTCCTCTTTTCCTTCCAGTGCCATGAAGCCTGTGTGGCCATCTACTGCAGCCTGAGCGATAAGAGACTCTCCCACTGGGTGGTAGTATCTGTGTTGTCCATGCTCTTCTGCTTGTTGATATACTCCCTGACAGGTATCTTTCTCTGAAAGCATTCTCCATCAGAAGAGACTTTTCACATCTGGTACCCTAAGAAGGTACTAATAAAGGAGACTATTTGTAGCTCAAGGTTGACATGAGGGGTTGCTCTCTGAGCTTGGTAGTTTTCTTGCAGACGTTTCATGTCCCAGCTAAGTAACATCATCTGTGCTAGAAGGGAATGGAGTATGCAGAGAGGAGGAGGAGGAGGAGAAGGAGAAGGAGGACGGTGGGATCTTTGGTGCTTTCTGAGCTTGGTGGTTTTCTTGCAGACATTTCATTACCCAACTAGGTAACGTCATCAGAGCTAATGAAGCCAGCACTGATGATGTTACCTAGTTTGAGCAATGACATGTCTGCAAGGAAACCACTAATTTCAGAAGGCACCAGGCTGGATTTCAACTCCACTCCATTCTAACCAAATACTGCCTAGGTAGCCTGAAGCATCGTAGTGCTTAAAATCTCACAAACGGATATTGGGATATATTTGATCCTAGATGGGAAATAGTTCCGTTGCTGGAATTCTTACAGCCCCCTCAAGAAAGTTTACTAAGAGGGCTTGGCGGGAATCATTGGTGGGCAAATAATTCTTTGGGGTTTAGAAATTTAAGAGTTTGCCGTACAATTTTCCTTCATCCAAATAACTAGTGGAGTTTCTAGTGATCTCTGAGCTTGGTAGTTTGCTTTAAGATATTTCATTGTCCAACTAGTTAACATCTTCTCTGTGTGTGTGTGTGTGTTGTGTGCGCGCGTGCTCAAACTTGGTAACATCATCAGTGCTGGCTTCACTAGCTCTGATGATGTTATCTAGTTGGGTAATGAAATGTCTGCAAGGGAATGGAATTTACTGCCCATTCATTTATAGTAGCTTATCTTGCCAATTTGATTAACCAGTTATTTGATTAATCAGAGAATCATCAAGGAGGATATCCCTACCCAAAGTGGAGACTAAGCTACTATATAGAAATAAGACCACAGACTTATTTGCACTGGAAATCTTTCTGAAACAATGACCCATCAGATCATGGATTGTCTAGTTTTATAACCTCCTGAGTTTATTTCCTGCAAGGTTTGTACGGCTACTTAACATTTGGAGCTGATGTTGCGGCGGACATCCTAATGTCCTACCCTGGAAATGATGTGATGGTGATTGTAGCTCGGCTGTTATTTGGCATTTCCATCGTCACCATCTACCCGATTGTCCTTTTCCTAGGCAGGTGAGAAGCAAAAAATAACAAGTTTCTAGAATGGTGTTAAGTTCTGTTTCAGAAAAAAACAGCGTTCTGATATTTGCACAAAATGGGGTCACCAAAAACTTCCTTGTTGCCACTTTTCCCCCAGTGTATCTTTTTTATTTATTGATCGAGGAGAATTGGCAAAGGAATTGAGTTCGTGTCAAGATCTTGGGAGGCAGTAGGAAGTTCCTGGACAACTGGGATGTAAAAGTTGTCTCACCCCACGGAAGGAGGGAGGGCAAGGGAAGAATTTCAGAAGGGACCCTCCCTAATCTTTCAGAGAGTATAAGGAGAGGGGGAAAAGTACTTGCAAAACTCTTGCAAGATGTGTTAATGTAACCTTACAGTGAAGCTGGAGATGATACTCACAGTGGTATTTCTGGTCTTCAAGGACCAACAGTTACTCTTTGAAAGACCTCTCCGTCGTTAACTTTTCTGGGTTTCAGAAAATCTGAGGAAGTCAAGCCTTTTTTTGGGGGGGGAAGTATCTAGAACAATCTTGGTGATTTTGACTCGTGGACTTCAACTCCCAGAATAGCTGGCTGGGGAATTCTGGGCATTGAGGTCCACAGGTCTTACAATGGTCAAGGTTGGACACCTTGCCTTGATCTAGAGGGATAAATGGATTAATGTTTAAGGCGTCAGCAGATTCTCGAATCATTAGATCAACGGTCTTCAAACTTGGCAAGTTTAAGCCTTGTGGACTTCAACTCCCAGAATTCCTGAGCTAACATGACTGGAGGGGGGGATTCTGGGAGTTGAAGTCCACAAGGCTTAAAGCTGTCGAGTTTGAAGACCCCTGGAATAGATAGATAGAGAAAGAGATATAGAATAGATAGATAGAAAGAGAGATAGAATAGACAGATAGAGGGCGAGAAAGAGAAAGATAGGATAGATAGATAGATGATAGATAGATAGATAGATAGATAGATAGATAGATAGATAGATAGATAGATAGATAGATAGAATAGATTGAGGGTCTCCAAACTTGGCAAGTTTAAGATTTGTGGACTTCCAAACTCCCGGAATTCCCGAGTAACATGACTGGCAGAGGGATTCTGAGAGTTGAAGTCCACAAGTCTTAGAAGCTGTTGAGTTTGAAGAGCCCTGCCTTAGATAAATGCCCCAATGTATCTGTTAGGTCCGTCCTGCAAGATGTGTGCCTCGGCTCCAAGCAGGGCTGCATCCAGATGGAGACCAGCGAGAAATGTATGCGGATCTTGTTGACCACGGCCTGGGTGGTGGTCACCCTCATCATTGCCCTGTGTGTACCTGACATCAGCGAGGTGGTCAGTGTCATTGGAGGCATTGGGGCCTTCTTCATCTTCATATTTCCAGGTAGCTAAATGTGCCTGTTCTCTACCAGGAATCAGGGAAGAGTTTGACTGCCAAGGGAGGAGGGGAGGAGGAGGGTTAGCAGCAGCTGGTCAGGATGAAAAAACTTGCCTGATGACTTATTTTGTAAAAAATTGGTGATTTTCACAGAATCATAGAATCCTAGGGCTCAAAGGGACCTTAGAGGTGTTCTAGTCCAACCCTCCTGCACAAGGCAGAAGTCCTTATATCACCCAGGACAAATGGTTGTCCAATCTTCATCCATCCATCCATCCATCCATCCATCCATCCATCCATCCATCCATCCATCCATAATATATTATGTTTTACCAATAGGAATAAAATACAAAACGGGAAAAAAAACCCACACATCCAATAGCAACAGTGAAAAAAGAAAAAAATGTATATATAAAAGGAAAAAAAAATGACCCAAATATCCAACATGAAATATATTTTTAAAAATCCAGCTTGGCTGGATGCTGAAAAGAAAAATAATAAAAACTGATAAATTCTTCTCCCCTTACATAATGGGTCTTTAAATAGTTATAATAGGAGAATAGTTTCTCCTCCTTATTTAACCAGAAAAATATATTGTATAAACTAATATTTCAGATGAGGAGGTCTCTATCTAATAATCGAATTGACCCAACATCTATCTAGATCAATATATCTATGTATCTACTGTATATTATATATTTCTATATCTCTCCTTTCTTTCTTTCTTTCTTTCTTTCTTTCTTTCTTTCTTTCTTTCTTTCTTTCTTTCTTTCTTTCTTTCTTTCTTTCTTTCTTCTTTCTTCTTTCTTTCTTTCTTTCTTTCTTTCTTTCTTTCTTTCTTTCTATAAAAACAGACAACAGGTTAGCTCAAATATTACACTAGTCTTCAAAGCCCTCTGTTGACCAGTTGTCCAACCTCTTCCTGAAAACCTCCAATAATGGAGCCCCCATCACTCCAGGAAGAAAGCTGTTCCACTGCAATACTGGATGGATGGATGGATGGATGGATGGATGGAAGGAAGGAAGGAAGGAAGGAAGGAAGGAAGGAAGGAAGGAAGGAAGAGCAATAGCTCTTAGACTTATATACTGCATCACAGTGCTTTACAGCTCTCTCTAAGCGGTTTACAGAGTCAGCATATTTGGCTCCTCATTTTATTGACCCAGGAAGGAAGGAAGGAAGGAAGGAAGGAAGGAAGGAAGGAAGGAAGGAAGGCTGAGTCAACCGTGAGCCAATCAGGATCGAACTGCTGACTGTGGGCAGAGTCAATCTGCAATACTGCATTCTAACCAACGTGCTGCCACTGAACTTTAAGGGATTGTTCATGTTGAATGCTTTCTCTTTTACCTCAGGGCTGTGTTTGGTGTTTGCAATGGAGACGGAATCCTTCAGGCCAAGAACCAAGTATGTTTACCACTTCCAACCTCTCAACCGGTTTTTTTTTTCTTTATACAATAGGAACAGAGAGTTTAGTAGTTGTTTTGAATAAATGGCTGGGTCCATTCATCAGTAGAACATAATAGAATAGAAAATAATAGAATAGAATAGAAAATAGAATAGAATATTGGAATGAAGAATGGAACAGAACAGAACAGAATAGAATAGAATTCTTTATTGGCCAAGTGTGATTGGAGACACAAAGAATTTGTCTTGGTGCAAATACTCTCAGTGTATGTAAAAGAAAAGATACATTTGTCAAGAGTCAGGAATCATCAGGTACATCACTTAATGATAGTCATAGGGTACAATAAGCAATCAAATCATACTAGGAAACAGTCAATATAAATTGTAAAGATACAAGCGACAAAGTTACAGTCCTACAGTCATAAGTGGGAGGGGATGGGTGATAAGGAGTGATGAGAAGATTAATAGTAATAGTAGTACAGACTTTGTAAATAGTTGGACAGTGTTGAGGGAATTATTTGTTTAGCAGAGCGATGGCGTTAGGGAAAAAAACTGTCCTTGTGTCTGGTTGTTCTGGTGTGCAGTGCTCTATAGCGTCGTTTTGAGGGTAGGAGTTGAAACAGTTTATGACTGGGATGTGAGGAGTCTGTAGTCTAATTTAGGCCTCAAATAGATTGAAGCCTTCCCACATTACTGCAAAGCAGTTCCCTCACTGTGACCATGTGCAAAACGGCTTCCGGATTCTTCCTTCTTTTACGAATGCAAAGGCGCAGTAGCTACGGCAATCCTGAAGCCGAGAAAGACATGATTGCAGCACACAGCTGGCAACGTTTTTGCAAAGGCATAAGAGAGGCTTATTCCCCCATTTTGCCAAAGGGCAAGAGGGCAATCAATTTGAATAGGGAAAAAATATTTTTTATTTTTATTAAATGAACATCATCCTGGCATCATTCTGAGTAAAGAAACTCTGGGAAGTCAGGCCTCTTGACACTGTGTTCAGGTTCAAGAAATCCTTTATTGCAGGGGCGGGGACGGACAAGCTCGATTTCACTGAGGGCCGCATCAGGGTTGTGTATCAGGATTCCAGCGATTAAATCATAAGCCTTGAGCCAAACTTCAAAAAGCTTCAAAGAATTTATTAGAGTTAACATGCTGGCATGGCCTGTACGAAGCCGATTCTGGCATATGTAATTACAGTCACCTGTGACCCTGCTCTCCCTGCTTCTCCCTTGGTGTGCCATAAATCAGTTTCTCCAATTAAGCACATATATGGGCTAGGTGTCATCCATCACTTTCTCCAATTAAAGTTTTTTGGGGGCAAAAGCTCCAGTAGCTTAGCTACAATCTTTATTAAGATAACATTGGAACGTGCTTCTAAGTTCATTTGCCGTATGCATCTCCAGTCTTTCCCCTCTGTCTTATGGCAACTTGGAAACAAGTGTAGGAATGTTTTACAAGTTGACATTGTGTTTGATTTCAGGGGGGGCATGGGTTGTGGCTGGGGGTGTGGGGGATGTCATGGCCAGCTCAATGTCACTCCTCAAGGCTCCATTTTCAGCCGCGATGGCTTCCTGCAGCCCTCTGTCGGTGAAAATGGAGCCCGGGTGAGCTCCCGAGCTCTATTTTTGCTGGCAGAAGCACTATGAGCCGGTCCTTTGCAGTTTGCAGGACGGGCCTGCAGGCCACATCTAAGCACCCCATAGGCCGGTTCCACCTCCTGGGCTTTGAGTTTAATACCCATGCTCTATTGAGTACATCACATTAGCACTTAGAAAGGTGAAGGTAGTTCTAAATTATTCCCGTGCTTAGGGATAGTTAAAAGAATAAGACCTCCTCCCCCCATGTCTCTCAAATCACATGGGCCAATCAGTCCAGGTGTAGGTTCCAGCTCAATGTCAACAGGTGTCCGTTGACATGACCTTGGTTCACACACCGGCTGAGATATGTTATGGCCAGCTGGCTGAGGCACCACATTCCTGAGTCTCCTCCCCCCCATGCTCTCCCCCATCCCCCTTGAATGACAACCAAGAAACAAAGCAGAAGCAAGCATGGCTTCAGCTGAAGTTGTTTTGCAGGTTGACACATCCGGGCATTTCTATGAAACCTGGATCTTCATCCAGGTTTTATAGAAGAAGCATGTTCTGACCCAGCTCCCCAAAAATGACAGACCCTCTGAAGTTAAATCAATGATTCCTTTATTAGGAGCATCAGCAGCCCCAGCAAAAGTTTCTGTTTCACCGCAGGCTAACAAGTCAGTCCGGCAGGGAGATAAATAGTTGTCTGTCACAGGGTACCTCAAAATCCATGTATTTTGCCTGGTTCACACTCTGCTTACTGCTTCTCTGCTCCAGTACAGTCTTAGTTTTCCGGGCTGTTATTCGTCTTTGTGGTGGCCATTTTAGGATCACCAATACAGTTTGCCTTTGGAAGGGGTTTTTTCCTGCCAGGGAGGGGAGTTGCGGTTTCCCTCAACTCTCCAGGTGATTCCCCCTTTCTTCACCACCCCTCCAGGGTGGTTCTGGTCTCAATTGGGACCTCCAGCAAGTTTGCTCGAAGCGAAACTGTGCACAACCATGGATTCCACTCCGATGACGAGCAAACCGGAAGCCTGCCTTTTATCGCCAGAGCTAGGGTGAGGCCTCGCTAGCAGTGGTGACTCTTCTGTCCCAAGGACCGGCCCATAGGTTTCCACTGCTCTCCTCCTCTCTGCCTCCTGCGCATCCATGCATCAGGCAATGGACTCAGTTGTTCCTCCTCTTCCTCATCAGCCATCTCCAGACCTGGGGGCTGTTGACTCTCCATCTGAGGGCTGACCGATACCCCCTACCTCTCTCCCTCTCCCAGCTCCATTCCCTCTTCCACCTTGGTGTTCTAAGGTTGCCTTGATGCTGATTCTGACTCCCACGCCTCCTCCTCCTCCTCCAATTCAGCTGCTGGAGGGGCCGGCATCTGACAGGCCACAAAAATATGTGCAACATGGCCTCTTTTCCCCCCCACTTCCTTGCAGGTCCTGCCTAATTGCCTGGGGGATGATCACCGTTTTTTGTGGAGCTTTCATCTTTGGGCAAAGCACAGCATCTGCCATCATGGTACTATTGCACAAACTCTAGCCAAAGTCATCAGCCAAGGGTGATGTTGCCTCCAAGAGACACTCCTCTTCCCAACTGGACTATTGTGATGCAATGCTCTGGGTCACTGACAGATGCAGTAAAATCTCAGTTGAACCGACTTAATTTTAGCAGACTTTGGAAGCCAAGAATTCCAAAGAATTTCAGAGCTGGCATTTGGCAAACCAAAAGTTCACCGCATTGCAAACAATCCAGGCAATTGATGCTTACTTTCGTTGCCTTGTGGTGCAACGATTCACACTGTAAAATTCACATCAGTTGCATCATTATACACAATGGTGCCCATGATACCATTTGCAATGAAAATGGCTTCATGGAAAAGATGTAGTAGTGACAGAACCCCTTCCTTAAATAACTAATTAAACTGAGATTTTACTACACTGAAGATCTGGTTATAATTTAAATCATACGCACATTTTATCTGTCTGTTATTGTTAATAAAAAAAGTGACATGTTAGTCATGTTTCTTGTTGGATGGAGCTGTTTTTAAATATTCTTGTGGATAGTTAACAGGGTTGCTGGGCAGATTTTATTGTGAATTACATATAATCTTCCACTAATGACAGTTCATTTAATAATAGCTTCAATTAATAACAGGCTCCTAAAAAGTCAGTTATGACTCAATTCAAACTTATGATTATACATCTGTGGTGACATGAACATGGTTTGGATGCTTAGCAGCTTACATTTATGACTTATTGCAGCATCCAGCAAATATGAATGTGTGTACAGGTTGTCCCAAAGGTGCTTTTTTTCAAGAGGCAATTGGACTTTCTGGTTTTTCTTTGAAGACGTTTCACTTCTCATGCAAGAAGCTTCTTCAGCTCTGAAAGCTGCAAAGGATGGGACAGGATAGAATAATATAGGTTAAAGAATGGAGAATGGAATGGAATAGAATAGAAAACAGAACAGTACAGAATAGAATAAAAGTTGGAAGGGACCTTGGAAGACTTCTATTCCAACTCCCTGCTCAAGCAGGAAACTTTGGATTATACCACTGCAAACATAATATAAAGGTAAATATGCGCTAGTCATTTCTGGCTGTAGGGGGTGGTGCTCATCTCTGTTACAAAGCCGAAGAGCCAGTGCTATCCGAAGATGTCTCCGTGGTCAGATGGCTGGCAGGACTAAACACCAAAGGCACACGGAACGCTGTTCCCTTCCCACCAAAGTGGTTCCTATTTTTCTACTTGCATTTTTTACATGCTTTTGAACTGCTAAGTTGGCAGAAGCTGGGACAAGTAATGGGAGCTCACTCCATTATGCGGTGTTAGGGATTCGAACCACCAAACTGCCGACCTTTCTGATCGACACGTTCAGCGTCTTAGCCACTGAGCCACCGTGTCCCTTGCAGACATATGGTTGTTCAATTTCTTCTTAAAAATGTCCAGTGTTGGAGCATTCACAACTTCTGAAGGCAAATTCTTCCACTGATTAATTGTTCTCACTGTCAGGAAATGTCTTCGTTCGAGGTTGCTCCTCTCCTTGGTTAATTTCCACCCATTGCTTCTTGGCCTGCCCTCTGGTGCTTTGGAGAATAAGTGGCAACTCCTATTGGAGCATTGCTGTCATGTCCCCGCTAGTCCATCTTTTCATTAAACTAGACATTCCTGCAACTGTTATTTGTATGTTGTAGCCTCCGGTCTCCTAATCAACTTCGTTGCTCTTCTCTGCACTCTTTCTACAGTCTCAACACTGAGAAGCAGTGGTCTTAAGAGATGGCGAGGAAAATGAAAACAAAGCCAAAGTTCTCTTTCAATCTTTTTATTTTTATTTGGTTATCTGTACTTAGTCATAAAATTGTACACAATGGCACATCTTTATATCTTAAAATTGCCTATATGTTTGCTAACACTGATAACCGTGCGGTCCGTGCTAAGCTTGAGAGCTACATCGTTTTATTTCTAAAACAGTACACATCAGCTATCAAAGGTTACAGTCAAAATGAAGATATATGAGCCACATTGCCCAGAGAAAGAGGTGAGGAAGGGGGGAGGGGGGAGGGAAAACTCCCTTGTTCTATGAAAAACCTCCCTACTTCAGTCTTGTTAGAAACACCAGTTTTTGGTTTGGAAAAGAAAATGCGCGTAACTTGGTAAAGTAGCATAGTGCTACTTTTTCTACAGTACGGGAGAAAGATAAGTCTAAATACATCAAGGCTTATTTTTATGGAATCATGCAATGGTGTTAAAGTGGGAGAACTCAATGGTCAGGCAGGAATAAGGCAAGATGGATGGTGGGTTTTTCCCCAGGTCTCATGCAGCTCTTATTACTAATTTCTTTTAAAACTTGGAAACCATTCTGAATGGTTTTAGATTCTGCAGGAATACCTGGTAGCAACCTGTTGGAATAAGTGGTTGGAGGACAAAGAGAAGAGGATGTTATGGCGAATCTCAATCATCCAGGTCATGGTTGCCCCAAAGGTGTTTTTCCAAAAGGCAATTGAACTTCGTTTTTTCCCCCTTGAAAATGTTTTGCTTCTCATCCAAGAAGCATCTTCAGTTCTGAACTCACCCCTCCAGGAGAAAAGCTGTCCTACTGATTAATCATTCTTACTGTCAGGAAAGTCCTCCTTATTTCTAGGTGGAATCTTCCTCTGATGAACTTCCACCAATTGCTTCTTGTCCTTCCCTCAAATACTATGGATAATAAATCAATGCTCTTTGACAACCCTTCAAGTATTGGAAGACAGCTATCATGTTTCTCCTGAACTTTCTTTTTGTTTCGCTTCTCACCCAGGAAGTTTCGCTTCTCATCCCATTCTTGGATGAGAAGCAAAAGGTTTTCAGTGAAAAAAAAATTCAAGAAAATCCAGTCCAACTTTTTGGAAAAGCACCTTTGTGGGACAAGGAGAAGAGGAACCTTAGAAACCGAAAAGGAAACGAAGGGATGCGTGCAGTAATATGCTGGAACTAGCTGGAATTTTGTGAGTTGGTTGAGAGCAGAGCAGAAGCGGAATGGCCAGCATGCCACTGATGGTGTTTGATGATTAGTGGCGTGGCAGTGGCATTGGAAGCTAGCACATTTACCAACACACCACTGGGTGTAGATATCAGAAAGACCACGTGGTCCATCCACTTCTGTTCTGCTCTGCTTACTCTTTGTCTCAATTCCATTTCCCATGGCTACAGCCTACACAAAAGCACTCTCACGGAAAGATGTATCTCATGGGCCAAAGATAGTTGCTCACCCCTTTAAAGGTAAAAGTAAAGGTTCTCCTCACACATACGTGCTAGTCATTTCCAGCTCTAGGGGGTGCTGCTCATCCCCGCTTCAAAGCCAAAGAGCCAGCGTTGTCCGAAGATATCTCCGTGGTCATGTGGCCAGCAGGACACGGAAAGGCACACGGAACGCTGTTCCCTTCCCACCAAAGGGGTCCCTATTTTTCTACTTGCATTTTTTTACGTGCTTTCGAACTGCTCAGTTGGCAGAAGCTGGGACAAGGAACGGGAGCTCGCTCCGTTACCCGGCGCTAGGGATTCGAACCACCAAACTGCTGCTTTTTCTGTTTGATAAGCTCAGTATCTTAGCCACTGAGCTACCACGTCCCTGCTCACTCCTTTATGCAAGGGAATAATGTGAAATGTATGCTGCTACGGGTACTTTGATGCCAACCACCTTAAAAAGAAATGTTATTCCTTTATCGTGTAAGACTCTGGAAGTCTGAATGGTAGAACTTCACCCACGACTAAACTGCCATTCCTCTCGAAGTGTCAGATGTTGAGTGATTGCAAGGCATCTATCCCTGCCTAGACCAAATCTGCATGGCCAAGCTCCTCTTGTTGGTTTGCTGGGAAGGAAGAAGCTACTTGTTGTGATTTTAGCAGCTTGCTTCATTTTTTGGCAGCTTAAGCTGAATAGAAAAAAAAGAAATAGGTAGACACAGTAGTCACTGTGTTTCGTCTTCATGTCAATGTTGAGAGAGAGATCATACAGACCAGGAGTCTCCAACCTTGGCAACGTGAAACCTGGAGGACTTCAACTCCCAGAATTCCTCAGCCAGTTGCCTGGGACATTCTGGGAGTTGAAGTCCGCCGGGCTTCACGTTGCCAAGTTTGGACACCCCTGAGATAGACAAGATGCTAAGAACGAAGGATGCAATACATTTTCAATCTAGATTTGAGTCTGGCTGAGATCCTTTTGTTAATCTATCCTGGCTTTCTCACTTGATCCACTTCTTTGAGTTCATAGAGAATCCATTCAGAAATGCAGTGCAATCGGATGTCTCATTCTAAATGAGTTGTTGCATTTGTGGTTGACTTGGATAACCTTGTCTCTAAATCAACTGGATGCTATTGATAAATGCAAAGAATGGCCATTTCTATTCAAACCAGATCAGGTTTTTAAAAATTGTTATCTACTTAACTTCAGGTCACCCACTTCAGAAATCTGAATGGATTCAGATATCCAAACAGAACTGACAATTCGGACCTGACCACTTTTGATAATTTGAATTGAATCAATGGTTTCAGGTTAAATTGGATCCAATCTACAAGTCCATTTAACTCCCAAAGAATATGGTGGATGCAGTAACTTCTACTTCTAAAGTGATATCATTGTGGGGTGGAGATTCCATTAACTGTTTCTAAGCAGGCCAAGAAATAGTTGGAAACCTTTTGTTTTATGGAATACCAGGTAAATACATTTATAAATGGAATGATGTAAGCAAACTGTCAACAGCTACCAACCTCCAAGGAGTTTGCAGTAAGACTATGCATTTCTTTGGATTTACATCCAGATCGAGCGCCTGGCCAATTGAATCTTGGGATTCCAAAGGAAATGACCATTTATGTTCCTCGGAGTTCTTCAATCAATTGAACCCAGAAGGAAGAATTAATTAATTTATCCAACCTCCTTCAGCCTCATGAGAATAAAATATAGGATTTTGCAACGCACTCTTGGTGGGGAGAAGGGATCTCCATGTTTACAGTGGTGGTGAAATAGCAGCAGGAAAGGAGTTCTCATAGGGGGCATTAAAAATATTTAACTTTTATCTTCTAAAACAGGGGTGTCAAACTTAGATCTGGCCTGCAGGGCCAACCTGCAAAGGACCAGCTCATGGTGCTTCTACCAGAGAAAACGGAGCACAGGAGGGCCATAGGCAGCCCGCCCGAGCTCCATTATCACTGGCAGAGGGTTGCAGGAGGCCGGTACAGCCGAAAACTGAGCTTGGGAGCCCATTTTTGCTGGCAGAATGCTCAGGTCACCACTGGCACCCCCCTGACATGAGTGGCGTCGAGCTGGCCATGCCCATCCTGCCAGGGGTGGGGATTCTACCAGTTCAGACCAATTCAGGCGAACTGGTAGTTCCAGTGAGCATTTGGCCCCGCCCACCCACCGCTGCTCTTTCCTGTGCTTTATTTCCTGGTGTTGTTTTTTTAGCCCAGCTGAGTCGCACGGCAGAGTGGTTTGCCATGCATCAGCTGTTGTAGTCCCAGGGGCTGCAATAGAAGGTTTAGGAATTGAATTGCAAATGAGGTTTTTTTTAATGTACAGCACGCGCGCAAAGCACACGCTCACCAAACTGGTTGTTACACTGGTTGAATCGCACCACTGCATCCTCCCCCCGGAGGTCAAACACAACCCTGATGCGGCCCTCAATGAAATCGAGTTTGACACCCCTGTTCCAAAACAACAACAGGAAGAGAGAGCCTTCACCAGGGGTGGGATTCAATTTTTTTAACAACCAGTTCTGTGGGCGTGGCTTAGGTGGTGGGCGTGGCTTGGTGGTCATATGACTGGGTGGACGTGGCTTGGTGGTCATGTGACTGGCTGGCCAGTGGCCAGCTCAACATCATTCACATCGAGGACACGCATCTCCTTGCCTGGCCTCTCATGACTGTGGGGATGCTGCAACAGTCGTAAGTGTGAAAAATGGTCATAAGTCATTTTTTTCAGTGCCATTGTAACTTTGAATGGTCAAAGCAAAGTACCAGCAAAGGAGGGGAAAAAAACTCCAGAGAAGTTCCTGAGACAGGAAGTCTAGTCCTGCCAAGAATGTAACAAGGGTTACATGGAGAAGCAGTTTCTGTAAGCAACACCAGAATGTTTCCTTCCTACCTTCCTTACAGGATTAGGCCAGTAATTTCTTCTAACAACCGGTTCTCCAAACTGCTTAGAATGTTAACAATCAGTTCTAGCGAATAGGTGCGAACCTGTAGAATCCCACCCCTGGCCTTCTCCCTACTGTAGGTCACTGGATATGTTACTTCACTGTGGTCTGAGCCAGGCCAGGTTGTTAAGGCAGGCCATTATATCCCAACCCATCTAGTCAGGCTTGGGGGGAGGGGGGAGAAAATCCCTTCCTTGGTGAAACTCTTAATGCCCTTGGGGAAACCACCTGCTAATTTTTTCAAGAAATTCTCCGCAGTGCTACATTAAAGCTTGCAATCAAGCTAAAAGTCTGTAGAGATTCTCAGTCCTCCAAGTCATGGTTGTCCCAAAGGTGCTTTTTCAGGAGGCAACTGGATTTCCTTGGTTTTGTTTTTCTTTTGAAGACCTTTCACTTCTCATCGAAGAAGCTTCTTTAGCTCTGACTGGATAGTGGGAAAGGGAAGTATTTATATTCCTTGCAGACAGCTGGTCATTTGTATCCTTTTTAAAGGGCCATTGAGGCCACTTGGAGGTTTATCTGTGTCCTCAGATAGACATCTATTGAAGACGTTTCACTTCTCATCCAAGAAGCTTCTTCAGCTCTGACTGGATAGTGGGGAATGGAAGGATTTCTACTCCTTGCAGACAGCTGGTTGTTTGCAGTTCTTTGAGAAAGCCATTGAGGCCACTTGGAGGTTTGTCTCCGTCCTTGGGGGCAAATGGGTGTGAAGCTTTCTTGGAACTGCTGAAAGGATTGTCTTGTAGACGCAGTCTTCCATTCCCCACCATCCAGTGAGAGCTGAAGAAGCTTCTTGAATAAGAAGCAAAACCTTTTCGAAGGTTTCTAAAAAACCCCACTGCCTCTTGAAAAAGCACATTTGGAACTTGCAATCAAGCCCTCATCTCTGGCAGCTACCAGACCTTTGTTACAGGCTTGTGGCACACAGCTCAGGGGAGAAAAAAAAGTGGTTTGCTGGCCATGGCCTAGTAGTTGGAAGATAATTAAGACTCCTTGTTTTTCCTTTCTCTACTTCAAAGAGCAAACAAATCTCATTTCTAGACAGAAATGCGTTGGGAGGGAGGGAGGGAGGGAGAAGAGACAACACTGGTAACCAAGTTATTAGAAAAGGTGAGGGTGTGCTTCTCTGCCGAAGAGAGGAAGGGACGTTGGCATCAGCCAGGCAAGGAGGAGACCCATCTGAACTTCCCTTTGGGGCCCTGACTCCTCCAGTTCAGTCTCGGTTGAGGGTGCACCAGGCAGCTGCAATGAAAAGAGACGCTCTCAGAAAACAAGGATTAGGGAGTTAGAGAGAGAGAGACAGAGAGACACAGACAGACAGACAGACAGACATAGAGACACAGACACAGAGACACAGACTTACACACACAGAGAGGGACAGAGACAGACAGACAGACACAGACAACACACAGAGAGACAGACAGAGACAGATAGAGACACAGAGACAGAGAGAAACAGAGACAGAGAGACACACAGAGAGACACCGACAGAGACAGAGACAGCCAGCCAGAGAGAGACAGGCAGAGACAGAGAGACACAGACAGACAGACAGACAGACAGAGACAGACACAGAGACATACTGACACAGACACAGAGACACAGACTCACACACACACAGAGGGACAGAGACAGACAGACAGACACAGACAACACACAGAGAGACAGACAGAGACAGACAGTCAGGCAGAAAGACACACACACACACACAGACAGAGACAGAGAGACAGAGAGAAACAGAGACAGAGAGACACACAGAGAGACACCGACAGAGACAGAGAGAGACAGAGAAAATATATAAGGAAAGCCTCTTTTAATTAAATTAAATACATTTCTTGTCTTGATCCTTCCATCCATGGCCCATAAAGGTTTGCAAGCAAAGGCTGGCTTCACATAACATCTCAATCCAGCGTATCAAGATACCATTCCCACAGTTACATTACTTGGCATGTCTTTCAAGACCCGTCTTTCCATGATTATCTTCATCCACACAACCTGCTAAAGAATGACATCCCCCCACAATATCTTCAGCCATGAACTGTCGAGCTTTATTTCAACCTATTTCGGCATGTTGTGTGAACTCAGCTAGTGAAGCTGACTCAGCCCATTTGGCCCTTCAAAACGAAATGCCATCTCGTACAATGAACCCAATCACATCCATGTTGAGTTGGCATTAGATGCTGTGGCTTCAGCAAAACCAGGCTTCCTTGGTACGTAGAAGCTAAGCAGAGTCAGCCATGGTTAGTAAAAGGATGGGAGACCACCAGGAAAAGCCAGTGTTGTATCTATAATGGGAAATTGAACAGTCAGCCTGGAAGAAAGCAATACCAGACCACGTTCTATTTATTCCATTGCCAAGAAAGCCAGGCATGTGTCAGGATTCAAGCTAGTTTCCAAGGAAACATTTATTTTTTTAATCAAAATATTCGAACACGCAAGCCCTGCCTCCACACCAAGGCTACTCTAGATTTTAGTGTTGTCACAATCTTAGGGTTCAGACCTGGCACTGACACGCTGGAGACTCCTTCTGGCTGATTCAGCGTATCCACTTTGACATGCTGGAAACTTTTACAAACAGGGCTCTGGAGGTGTCTGTGGAGGCAAGGAGAAGGACGGAGAAGGACGTCAGCTGGTTGCTTAGAACATCGGTGGAGAGGAAGCTGAGAGGAATAAAACAGAAAGTAGATCAAGACTGCTGTTACGTACCTTTTCCAGTCATCCTCATTCTCCCAGAATTCGTAGACAATGAAAGTGACCCCATCAGGCAGCCTGACTGCAGTTACGCTGCAACAAAGGAAACACATTGGGGGTCAATAATGAGAAGCAGAGAAATCATCTCCTGTAAAAACAACAACATAGTTTAGTTTAGTTTAGTTTAGTTTGTCAAGCATGTATGAGAAAACAAGTATAAATATGAACATAACATATAAACATATGTATAAACAGGTATAACCCCACAACCAATCAGAACACAGCCAAACCCTCAACCAATGAGAACACACCCCCACCAAATCAGAACACAGCCAAGCCCCCACCCAATCAAGTCACACCCCCACTAGTAGTTAAAAGGAAGAAGCAGCTGCAAGCTCACATTACTCCGAGAAGCACAAGGCCGAAGACACAAGCCTGAAGATGATGAATGAGACTTCATCGAAACGTCGCCTAGATATTTCCAATTCTACGCGGGAGAAAACCCGAAGAACCAAAGATCCACAAACAGGTATAAGTATATACATAATATATGTGTACGAATAAATGGGGACAGTAAGACAGGGACTGTAGGCACGCCGGTGCGTTTATGCACGCCCCCCCGTTAAGGACCTCTTAGGAATGGCGTGAGGTCCCCGATAGACAGTTTAAGATTAAAGTTTTGGGGATATAAGGATGTAACAACGGGTTAGAGCATTCCAGACGTTGACCCTGACTCTGTTGCTGAAGTCGTATTTTCTGCAATTGAGTTTGGAGTGGTTTACGTTGAGTTTGTATCTGTTGTTTGCCCGTGTGTTATTGTGGTTGAAGCTGAAGTTGTCATTTGACAGGTAGGACGTTGTAGCAGACAATTTTGTGTACTGAGCTTAGGTCAGACCGTAGGCAGTGTAGTCCGGAGGTGTCTAGGTCCAAAATTTCAAGCCTGGTGGCAGAAGGTCTTCTACTGAGAGCTGAGGAGAAGAGTTCATGATTCATCAACCCCAAATGAATGAAACGGGTTGGGTGCAAATAAAACAGTGTAAGCTGCAAACTTTCCCCACAGCAAGCCGAGCAAACTTGTATGAATCCAGTTACCCTTCTTTAGCTGATAACCTTTAATTCATTCAAGGAGCTGCTTCCTCTATGAAGTTTAAGACTATGGATGGTCCTCAATTTGCAACCATTCTGTTGTGGCCTGTCAGCTGCTGGGCTCTCCAGCAGTTGAATCAGAGGAGGAGGAGGAGGAGGAAGAGGCGTGGCAATCAGGGCAACCTGAGAGCTCTGAGGGGAAGAGGGAATGGAGCTGGCAGAGAGAGAGAGGGAGGGAGGGAGGGAGAGAGAGAGAGAGAAAGGTGAAGCCTGGGCTGTCTGTCCGCCCTCAGATGGAGAGTCAACAGCCTCTAGGTCTGGAGTTAGCTGATGAGGAAGAGGAGGAACAGTGGGCCCAGTGCCCGATGCGCAGATACACAAAAGGCAGAGGAGAGGAGAGGAGTGGAAATATATGGGCAGGTCCTTGAGACAGAAGAACCATGGCTGCAAACGAAGCCCCACACTAGCTCTGTCTGGGCATAAAAGGCAGGGGGCAGAGATAAATAAATGTGGCAGACAACTATTCATCTTCCAGCTGGCCAGACTTGTTAGCCTATGGTGAGAGAGAAACTTTTTGCTGGGGCTGCTGGCGCCGCCAATTAAAGGAATCTTTGCGTTAACTTCAGAGGGTTTGTTGTGTTTGGGGAGTTGGGTCAGAACACATTCATTTAGTGACCATTCCAAGTTGCAACGGCACTGGAAAAAAGGCACCTTAAGCTGGTTCTTGCATATTGCAACTCCTGCACCCCCAAGGTCATGCGATCAAAAGTTCGGGCCGCTTGGCAACCAGCATGTTCTTTACAAGGGTTGCAGCATATCCTGGGGTCATGTGATCACCATTGGCAGCCTTCACAACCAGCTTGCAACAAAGTAAAGTCAATGGTGGAAATCAGATTTGCTTAATGAAACTGCGATTCACTTCAAGGCAGTGATTCACTTTAACAACTGCGGCAAAAAAAAAAAGGGCTGTAAAATAAGATGTGAATCCCTTAACAATTGCCTTGCTTAGCAAGGCCACACCTGGAATATTGCGCCCAGTTTTGGTCGACGCATTGCAAAAAAAGAGGTTGAGACTTTGGAAAAAGTGCAGAGAAGAGCACCTAGGATGATTAACGGCCTGGAGACAAAACCATATGAAGAACGGCTGCAGGAATTGGATATGGCTAGTCTGGAGAATAGAAGGACTAGTGGGGACATGATAGAGTGCTGTAGTATTTGAGGGGCTTCCACAAAGAATAAGAGATTGATTTATTTTCCAAAACACCAGAAGGCAAGACAAGAAACAATGGATGAAAATAGTCAAGGACAGAAGCAGCCTGGAATTAAGGAGAAACTTCCTAACAGTGAGGACAATTAACCAGTGGAACAGCTTTGCCTTCAGAAGTCGTGGATGCTCCATCACTAGAGTTTTTAAAGAAGACAGCCATTTGTCTGAAATGGTATAGGTTCTCTTGCTTGAGCAGGGGGTTGGACGAGAAGACCTCCAAGGTCCCTTCCAGCTCTATTCTCTATTCAATAGAGATTCTGGTCCTAACTGCGGTTATTAAGTTGAAGTCTCTGTGCATGAGCATTAAGCAACTATGTGATATTGGTCATCAGCATCCACCAATCTTTCTGGAGTGTTGGGTGCATTTAGAAATTCGGAGAGCACCTTTTGGGTGTTCTCACTGAATGTTGTGATCCAACTGCACCTTTACAATTCCACTGAGAAAAGTAAAAAGAGAGAGAGAGAGATAGAGATGAAAGTGATGTTTCCTGCTGCATTCTAGCTTCTCCCTGCCCTGCAAACGTATTTTCTAATAATGTTGATGGAGCCCAAAGGTTTTCTTTGAAACAAACATGATGTTGGAGATGGGCACTCTGTTTTGGTTATTTAAAAAAAGGAGAAGGAAAGGATGTTTAATTAAAGCAATATTTTTTCCCCAAGTAAAATGGCACAAGCAGTTTGAGGATTGGAAAAAAAGCTCCCTATGGAGAAGTACACAGCAGTCAGTTGTATTATTTGATTGAGGTTTTTTAGAGGATTAATGAAGTTTCTCCTTGCTGCTGTAGAACAACCAAACTTCATAAGGCAGATCTTGCTCAGATATTCTATTCCTAAGTCCTTTTGATTCTTTGCAGCCCAACAGACAGAACATGGGAAACAAGTTGTATGTTGAGATGGCTGGTTACACAAATTGATTTGAGCAGGGGCTGGACTAGAAGACCTCCAGGGTCCCTTCCAACTCCGTTATTCTGTTAAGCTGATTAAATAAATATATCAGGAAAAGGAGTTTGGGACTGCCTATCTGTCCATCAGCAGAACAACTCTTTGAAAACCGAAAAAGGTGGGGTAAAATTTGGAGTGCTGCAAGAAACTGGTAAGAGAAAGAATGAAATCAAAAAGTGAGCCAGATGGAGCTGGGGGCTACAGAGAAAAAACATTCCTGATATTTTTTCCAGATGTATTCCTAAGGATTTGAGCAATTGAGCAATGCATAGCAGACCACAAAAGATGTCAACCATAGAAAATCTGTTGTCTAAACCAAGGTCACCAAACTAGAACTAAGGAGAAATTTCCTGACAGTGAGAACAATTCATCAGTGGAACAACTTGCCTCCAGAAGTTGTGAATGCTCTAACACTGGAGGTTTTTAAAAAGAGATTGGATAACCATTTGTCTGAAATGGTGTAAGGTTTCCTGCCTAAGCAGGGGGTTGGACTAGAAGACCTCCAAAGTCCCACCCAACTTTGTTATTCTATTAAATCTGGAAGATCCAACAGTTTGGCCAACTACCCTCTTTTAATTTCTTCCATCGTGATTGTATGGGCATAGAGTGTGCAGTGTGCAGACACACACACAATAATGCAATGTGAGGGGAGAGTGAAATAAATGTGCAAAAGTGACATATATCTTTCTGTTTTCATCACAATCTCTTTCTCATTTACTCATGTACATGCTATATACATCTGGGCCAATCGAGATGTGTATGTTATGTGTGCATAGATGCGTATAGATATACACACACCTTGATTAACTTGAGACCAAATTATGTACTGCTGTGTACCTGGAGCCTGCAATGTTGAGCCAAGTTCCAAAAGAACAGCTGACCAGGTTAGTTGTTTTGTCCTAACAACTAATGGCTCTGTTCACACATGCCATTTTATTGAGTTAAGGAAAATGTTCTCTTAACAACATTTGGACAAAAGCTAATCTGGCAATCTCCTAACTTTGCTTAGAATTGTGGAGTATGAAAGTTTTGTGTCGTTTTTTTTTTTGATGGCTTTAGAGTGTTATTTGATCCAGAACACAGAACATAGAATCACAGGGTTTGAAGGGACCTTAGAGGTCTTGTAGTCCAACCCCCTGCTCAAGCAGGAGACCCTATACCATTCAGGACAAATGGCTGTTCAATCTCTTCTTAAAAACCTCCAGTGATGGAGTTCACACAATATCTGGAAGCAACTTTTCCCACCGATTCATTGTTCTGTCAGGAAGTGTTTCCTTATTTCTACGTTAAGTCACTCCTCGATCAGTTTCCATCCACTTTTCCTTGTCTGGCCTTTGGGGGCTTTGGGGTATAGGCTGATCCCCTCTCCTTCATGCCAGCCCCTCAAATATTTGAGCACTGCTATCATGTTACCCCTAGCCCTCCTTTTCACTAGGCTAGACTTCATTAGAAGGTACCCTCACCCCATGAGGATTCCGGCAGGATTGAGTTGACATCCTACACCCCAAAGTCCAAATACTCGAGAAAGACCAGGCATCTTGGAATCAGAGACTGAATTCTATTTCTTCTGCCAGCCAAATTATGTTTTCCAACACCAACAGGGCAACAGAAAGGGAATTGGATGAGAAGTTGGCCAACAGTTGACCCAAGTATATCCTGCTTAGGAAACTAGCCCACCAGAAGTTCTTTGGGAAGAGTTACTCAAAGAGCTCTCTGCCTTCGGAGCAAAGAATGAGAAACAGGCAGCATTGAGTGATTGGTGTGGTAGCTCTGCTGGCTGGAGAATTCTGGGAGTTGAAGTCCACAAGTCTTACAGTTGTCAAGTTTGGGGACCTCTGGTCTAAGTAGAAAAGGTGGAGATGTGACCTCTGATAGAGGGATAAAGGGAGGGTGGGTCATCTCCTTGGGGATTCTGGTGGCTTTATGACTTCACACCTGCAGGCTAAACGGTCAGTTGCTGCCACTTATCAGTGATCAGAGTGAAGATGCCTTCCAAGGGGCAGGCTGGTCTTCAGAGGGGCTCCTGGATTCTGGGGAACCTTCCCATTTTTATTTTTTTTTTGTAACCAGCTATCAGTGAGGTAAGTGGGGGTGGGAGTTTGGGTTGGGATCAACGGGAGGATAAGGGGGAGAGTCAGGGAGGTGGAGAGAGAGGAAGAGGAGAGGAAAAGAGGGGAACGGGGGGGGGGGACAAAGGGACAGGGAGAGTGATGAGGAGGGAGAAGGGAAAGGGGAAGAAAAAAAGGAATGAAAATTAGAGGCCCAAAAGAGGAGAAGAGGGGAGAGAAAGGAAAGGGGAGGAGGGAAGGGAGAAAGAAGGGGGAAAGAGGGAGACCGGGATAGGGAGGGAGAAGTAGATAACGAGAGGATTAGCGAAGGGGGAGGAAGGGAAAGCAAAGGGAGAGGTGGGGGGGGGGGGAAGAGAGGCAGCAAGAGCAAAAGAGATGGGGAGGGGAAGGGCAGGGGAGATGGAAAGGGAGATGGTGAGATGGAAAAGAAGAGGGGGAGAGGGAAGGAGGGGAGGAGACAGAAAGGAAGAGGGAGGGAGACAGGAAGGGAGAGGGGAGAGGGAGGGAAAGAGGGAGAGGGAGAGAGCGTTCTCTGAAGTGGTGTGGGGTTTCCTGCCTAGGCAGGGGGTTGGACTAGAAGACCTCCAAAGTCCCTCCCAACTCTTATTCTATTCTATTCTATTCTGTTCTTTCCTGTTCTATTCTATTCTATTCTATTCTATTCTATTCTATTCTATTCTATTCTATTCTATTCTATTCTATTCTTTCCTGTTCTGTTCTAAAATGTTCTGTTCTGTTCTATTCTATTCTTTCCTGTCCTATTCTATTCTTTCCTGTCCTGTCCTGTCCTGTCCTGTCCTATTCTATTCTATTCTATTCTATTCTATTCTATTCTATTCTATTCTATTCTATTCTAGGGGGATAGGGAAGGAACAGTGAGAGTGAAGGAGATGGGGAGGGGCAGTGGGACAGGGATGAAAGAGGGACTGTGAGGGAAGGGACCCGGGAAGGGAAGAGGAGATTTTTAGACTGGATCTGGCATTTTTAATCCAACCAATTGGTCCAGAATGCAGCCGCGCGGGTGATTGTGGGTGCCCCTCGGAGCTCCCACGTTACACCGCTTCTCCGCAGGCTGCACTGGCTTCCTGTGGCCTACCGGATTCGATTCAAGGTGGTACTGATGGTATTTAAAGTGCTCCATGGCTCGGGACCTGGATACTTACGGGACCACCTACTGCCATCGTCAACCTCCCGCCGCCCAGTACGCTCCCACAGGGTTGCCCTACTTGGGGTACCACCACCTGGCCGCTGTCGGCTGACGGCCCCGAGAGTTCGGGCTTTCTCTGTGGGAGCTCCCTCCCTATGGAATGATCTCCCCCCGGAGATACGGGCTATGACGGATATTCTGACCTTCCGGCGCGCAGTGAAAACCCTATTTTTTAAACAGGCTGTCCTGGCCCAGTAACTGTGTTTTTGGTTTTTAATTAATTTTAATTGGGGTTTTATTAGCTTTTAATTTTTAATTGAATCTTGAATAGACAGCCGGATCTAATTATTTAATCTATTTTTAATCGTATTTATTATATATTTATTGTATGTTTTTTAGTAGGCTGTACACCGCCCCGAGTCCCTTTTTGGGAGAGGGAGCGGTATAAAAGTTTGATTAAATAAATAAATAAACCAATATTATTAACATATAGAAGGATCTTTCTGTTTTGGTAATCCTTGCTTCTCCCACTCCTTTCCCCTTCTTCTGGTCTTTTTCCAAAAGAATGGATCTTTCCCTCCCTCCCTGCTTCCCTTTCCTCCTCTCTCTTTTAATTTTTTGGTATGCAATATTTCCCTTTTGATCATGTGGAATGTGCAAAGAAGTGCCAAAATCCAACAAGGAATCCATTTCTGTTTGCAAATTGGTTTGCAAAGTGCAAATGAGATTGCTTTGTATTAAAGGACAATCTGGACAGCAAAGATCCATCCCCCCATCCTTTCAGAAACTCTGGTGGTGCCTCCTTCCCTCTCTCCCTGGCTTATTTTTATTTTATCTTCCTTAGCAGCTATTTTTATTAGGGATCAGAAGGAGAAGAAGCGAGGCAAGAAAACAGTGGAAATAAGACTGGTAGAAGGAAAGAAGACATCTTCCAATATTTGAGGGGCTGCCCCAGAGAGGAGGAAGGGGCCAAGCTATTTTCAATAGCTATTTTCCAAAGGCCAGACAAGGAATAATGAATGGAAACTGATCAAGGAGAGATTCAATCTAAAAATAAGGAGACATTTTCTGACAGTGAGAACAATCAACCCATGGAACAGAAGTTGCCTTCAGAAGTTGTGGGAGCTTCATCCCTGGAGGCTTTCATGAAGAGATTGGGCTGCCATCTGTCAGGAATGGTGCAGGGTGGGGGGGTGGGGGGGGGTTGGACTAGATGACCTACAAGGTCCCTTCCATCTCTGTTAATCTGTATCTGAAAGCCTTAAAAGATGGATTATTCCATTATTCCATTTACATCTTGTCTAAAAGCTAAGAGGATCAATCTTTTTTTTTTGAATGGTTAATCCAGCCATTGCAAGATATTAAGCAGGTTCTGTAGTTCTCCAGAACATGTCTTGTCCTCTGTTCCTGTAGAGGTCCACGTCCTACTTACTGGAAGCAGTGTTGTTCTCCAGCCACGTTCTTCAAGTACTGCTTCAGGGAGGCACAGAATTCTCCCAGGTGTTTCTGGGAAACATTCATTTCGCTTCGGACCAAGAGAAGATACTGAAATAACAGATAGAGATCATAGAAAGAAAGAAAGCAATTAAAATCCTGGGAAAACCAACTGCACCATCCCTTACACCTTTGTCCAGAAAGATTTTTCTGACCCAAACCTTGTTCCAAGGAAACAAACATGAAACGGAGGTAACAGCAAAATCTTTTAATGATTCTTTATGAATTCCGTTCCTTCCCGATTAAAAGGCTGTTTCAAACTAATTGTCTCTGATAAGAACGAGCCTTGCCAAGGGGGTGCAAGGCTGCCAAGAACACCAGATATAAAAGCCCCCAAGATCACCTGCACGGCCGCACTCTGCACCAGTTGAAGCCTCCAGATGCTCTTCAAGGGGAGCCCCATGTAGAGAGCATTGCAATAATCTAGGCGGGAGGTAACGAGAGCAGAGGTGACTGTGCATCCGACAGTTAATCAGCTGCCTTTGGAATCGGACATCCGTGAGGCAGAAGAACAGCTGGAGCCTGTTCCCAGTGTGCGCATGCACAGAGCTGCCAGATGAAGGGAACAGCTAAGGAACAAGGGTTGACTCGACTCGAGAATAAAGGCATAGGTGGACGGTGAATGGCGCCTCCCATAGGGAATAAAGGAGGAATGAAAGGGGAGTGGTGTTTGCAGGAGACAATTATTTCAATTCATTAGGGTGAAGATCTGTTCCTGACTTCTTGCCAAGTAATTGCTGCTGCAGCGTAGTGTTTGGAAGATATCGGCCTGGCAACTCTCCAAGCCTGATAAAGGTCTGTAGTTGTGAAATCTCTTGAAAGACTGTTGGCCAGGACTTTTCTGGAGAGGAATTCTCTTTAACCTTAATAAAAGGGGTTTTATTGGGACCCAGAGTCGGCTTTGTGGTTTTGGGAAGCCTAGGTCAGAACAATCTTCTTCCCCGGAGTTCACAGCAGACTGGCACTAAGCCAGGAGAAGGTGGTAGTTCTGAAAAAGCACCTTTGGGACAACCATGACCTGGAGGACTGAGAATCTCCATAGTAGACATTCTGTGTTCTAAATTTGCCCTTGTCAGCAAACTAGAAGCTCCATTCCTTCTACCAGGCTCCAACACAAAGAGTCACCATCTATGTGATGAATATACAGGACATGCAATGACCTTGCTGTTTGGACACCACCAGTTGGCTGATTGACACTGACTAGTTAGATCCTTGAATTATCTTTTTTTTTTTGTAGACCAGAATAGTTCCAGCCTTTGGATAGCTGTAGGTTTTGCTCTAATTTGAGTGAAAATGGAAAACCGAGTGAATGTACTGGTTGATTTTGGGCTTTTAAGAGCTCCATTAGAACTTATTCCCAACTATTATTTTCCTTTTGTCAATAAAGTTAATGGTGTATTGATTTCCAAGGAGGAAACTGGTTGTATGGCATCCTTATGAGAGTCCACTAACTACTTAATTTTCTTCCTCTGGGTGTGCAGAAATTAGACGTATTACTCTAGTTATATTTTGCTGGGTGGACATGATATTAGTCTCAAAAGCCATATTGTTTTTATTTTTATCTGCTTCTATTACTCTCTGCCAGGTATTTTTTCCCTCTCTTTGGTGGAGCCCTCGTTTTTAATTAAAGCTTTAGAGTTCTTGACTTTTTAAAGTCCTCGTTCTTTTTCCCCATGGAAAAAAACAAGTTTTTCCCCCCACTCCGTTGATTTGTTTACCCTTTTCTTGGGATGGCTCTGTGTGCCGTTCAAAGTTACAGTGGCTCTGAAAAAAGTGAATTATAACCGTTTTTCCACACTTATGACCATTGTAGCATCCCCATGGTGACCTGATTTACACTTGGATGGATGACATATTTATGTGATTTATTTAATTCATATTGCAGCATATTAAGTGATCCCCTTTTGCGACCTTCTAACAAGCAAAGTCAATGGGGAAACCAGATTCCCTTAACCATCGTGTGACTAACTTAACCATTGAAGTGATTCACTTAATAACTATGACAAGAAGAATCATAAAATGGGGCAAAAGTCACTCAAGAAAGGTATCATCACTGAGCAACTTAATTTTTGGGCTCAGTTGTGGCCGTAAGTTGAGAATTATATCCAGGGGTGGGATTCTACCTGGTTGGACCAATTCTATAGAACCAGTTGTTATGATTCTGTGCAGTTCAGAGAACTGGCAAATTGCACCACTGGCTGGTCCACTCCCTGCCTACTTCCTCCTTACCTGGCATGTGCGCCATCCAACTTGCCTGCATTGTGCCTTTGCCTAATTTTTTTTAAAAAAATTACATTTATATGCCGCCCTTCTCCGAAGACTCAGGGTGGCTTACAATCTATGGAGCACCATGCTAAGTGCTCGGCAACAGCCTTCATTCCATTGTATATGCCTGCTTATTACTAGGGCTTTTGGCCCCCCCAAGCGGCTTTTTTACAAAGTCAGCTTATTGCCCCCAACAATCTTGGGTCCCCTAATTTTTGGTAAGTTGTTATTTTTCCTTTGTTTTTTTTCCCCCGACTATCAGCTGTTTCTACTATCAGCTGTGACGGGATATTCAGATTAGCTAGAAAGCAGGAAATTGTTGGATTTCTTGCTTTCTAGCTAATCCAAAAGCAGAGCTGAACCTTCCTTAGGACTGAAGCTTCTATTTTGCAGTGCAGACTTAGGTCGCAAATTGCAGAAAGGTAGATCTCTGAGTGAATTTGTGATTCTGCGAGCAACTCAATCTGCCTGCCTGCTCTGCCTGGTTTTGGGTAAAGGTTGCTCTTTTTTTAAAATAAAAAATTCAATATTTACATAAATATTCAGTCATGTGACCACCAAGCCACACCCAGTCAGTCACATGACCATCAAGCCGTACCCACAAATTAGGCCACGCCTACAGAACTAGTTGTTAAGAAATTTGAATCCCACCCCTGATTATACCTGTACCATGTATTCTTACTTAAACCATCAATTTGGCTTCTGAGCTGGGTTACTATTATTATGGGATAGGTGCCAAGTTGAACCTGAGCTGATGAGTTAACTTGGGGTCAATGCCCCCTTAGCTGATTTCCCTTCTGTAATCCACTCTTTTAAATGCTGGATGGCATTGAGAAATCTCAATGTTTATTGTGAGCCCAAACTCTTCACTTAATATTCTTCACAGTATCATTTGTACTAGAAATCTTAAGGGCACCAATTCACCTATTTTTAACTGTACATCCAGGAATGAGCAGTATAAGGGGAAAACTGGCTTCATTTTTCAAACGCACAACATCATCATAAAGCTGTTTTCCTTCAAATTTCCTTCTTGGTCCATTGTCAAAATAAGTACTGTAAATGCATCTTTGGATCCATTTGAACCAACCACCATAATTAACTCTTTTACTTTCTCCTCTTATTAAAACAGACTGGTTGATTCTAAGAATGTTCCTCCTTTCTCCTGGGTGGGCAATGTATATTTTTATTCATTTTACAATTCTTAAAGCCTGCCTCACTTTCCAAGGACGTAAATCAAAAAGAAAATTAAAAAAAATGATAATAATAAATAGCTAATCAAAACATAAAAAATGATCCCAGAAATCAAAGGTCAATAAACAAAGACCAGATAGATTGGAATGAAAATACCTTTACCCTTGTTTATGAAATTCCCATTTATAAAGGGAACCATCATTAAAACCCAAGATAGTGTTATAATAACTTAAATGACCAACCTTTGGATAGCCTTCATTAGCTTGTCAACACAGTTTTCTAGTTTACCCGTTAAATCATTAGTTGAGTTAGTAGTTGCAAGTGTTTTAATGAAAAAGAAATATTATTTTTCAAAGATCAAATATGCAGGCTGACACCTGCTTAAATCTATATTTTTAAAAGAGAAGGTTTTCTTATCAGTTCCCTTGGAGAATTAACTGGTTCTAGTCTTTTCACATCATTCCTGCGATGACAGCAAACCCAATATTTCAAAGCTATTATTTTCAAATTTAACTGATAACTGCCATAAAGAATAAGGGGGGAGACTGTGATTGAATGTTGGAGTTATTTGTGTATACTCTATGCAATCAAGACTTAATCAAGTATGATATATGCTGGTGGGGAGATTGGCTATGTTGTCATTTCTTGATTGGTTGATGGAGTTGATGTTTGTAGATTGGCTGGCTTTTTCTTAAGAACATGTGTGGCTGAGGTATTGTCTGTGTGTCTATCAGTCTCTTGTGTTGTAATGACTTGGGTAATGGGCTGTGTGATGACCTTCTGAGTTCTATTGTTTTGACATCCTGGGTCTTGTGCTGTAATCTCCTGGGTCGTAATGACCTGGTTAATGGGCTGTGTGATGACCTTCTGAGTTCTAATCTTGTGACATCCTGGGTCTTGTATATATAGGGAGACAGCAGCTCAGATCACGCTTTGCTCACACAAGCACGAAGCCGAGAGCACCAGCCTGAAGATGGCAAGTGAAATCTCGTCGAAACGTTGCCAAGATAGTCTCAATCTTACACGGGAAAAGACCTGAACACGCCAAGACCTGCATACCTGTACATGTGAAAATCTACAAAAACATATATATATATGTGTCTGTGTGTGTATGTGTCTGTGTGTGTATGTGTATATGTATATATGTATGTACTGTATGTATATGTATATGTATATATATCATATTCTGACAATGTAATGACTGCTTTATTCTTGGAATCTAGGATACATATTCTAACTTGTGTGTTTTTCATAACTCTTTTTTTAAAAACTAGATTCTTTAGGAAAATCAAGGTTTCTATTCATTCTGGAGTACAATGTGTTCCTAAGTTCTTCTATTATTAGTTTTACTTGTGAGTCCCTGCTAATGGAAGAAGCATGCTCCTTAAATATGCAAAGAAAACCAATGCAGCAGAAATAATTTTAGAAAGCATTTGGCTGTGAAGTTCAGGACTGAAGGAGCATTAACCCTGTCCTCAGGCAAAAAAACCCAAAACGTAATTCTAAAATTCCTATGAATTTTTTTTTAAAACCCTAAAGTGAAAAACAATAGCAGCACTCAGAAGTATTTAAGTATGGGAACCCACAGAGCACTTGAGTTTTAATCGAGTCATCAATTAGTTAATATTTATTTGCTGCATTATACTACCACTAACCCCATGGGGATTCACAGTTTACAAAAACTGTACATTCCATGAAAAACAAACAAAGAAACAAACAAACCCACTTCTGACTAGGCATTTATAGCAGCAACATGGAGTGGTACGTAGGCCTAAAGGTGGAGCTCTCGCCTCACAATCAGACGGTTGTGAGTTCGATCCTAGATTAGAGGCAGATTTTTTTTCTGGGCACAATGAGAATATAACTGTTGTATAAAATTCCTCATTGGCGACAGGAAAGGCATCTGGCCAATAAACACTCAGCTACATTCAGTTGCCCAGAGTCCACCCCACAAGGGATTATGGGGTCATTAAAAGATGATGATGATTTGTAGCAGCAACAAAGTAGACCATTGTTATCGAGAGGAGTTTACTGACCTATTTTGATATCTCCTAGTGTTTCACAACCTCAGGAACTTTAAGATGTATGCACTGCATTTCACCTCCCAGAATTCCCCTGCTAGCAAGCTAGGTTGGCTGGGGAATTCTGGGAGTTGAAGTCCACCCATCTTAAAGTCCCTGAGGTTCAGAAACACTGGTCTGGAGGTTCAGAGCTCATTCTGAGCTATCCTGCTTGATTTTCTCCTCCTCCTCTTGTTTACCGAGTAAAGTAGAAGGGGTGGGAATCTTCACGTAGCTTCAAAGCTTTTCTTACTCTGAAAGTCTCAGAGTTTCGATTCCCACCCTGGAATCATGGTCAAAGTCAAGCCTTGCAGTTTCCTGACCATAACAGGGCCATGAAATCATGGTGTCAGGGTTGATAAAAACTGCAGAGTAGTTGGGAGTTTCCACGTGGAAACTAGCACTGAGTACTGTGGAAAAATTGACTGCCCATGGAGTATCTCTGCTGTCATTATTAAGAGGGTCCTGGCAGCTTATAAGAGTGTCATTTTGCTTGGTATGTATGCTTTTTATGTTACTGTAAGCTTTTAATTCTGTTTACTTGAGTTAACAATAAAGGCAAATAGCTATCTAGTCTCTTCTTAAAAACCTCCAGTGATGGAGCATCCACAACTTCTGTGAGCAACCCATTCCACTGGTTGATTGTTCTCATTGTCAGGAAATTCCTCCTTTGTTCTAAGTTGCTTCTCTCCTTGATTAGTTTCCATCCATTGTTTCTTGTCCTGCCTTCTGGCGCTTTGGAAAATAAGTTGACTCCCTCTTCTTTGTGGCAGCCCCTCAGACATTGGAAGACTGCCATCATGTGTCCCCTGGTCCTTCTCTTCACTAGACTAGACATACACAATTCCTGCAACCGTTCTTCATGTGCTTCAGGCTCCAGCCCCCTAATCATCTTTCTTGCTCTTCTCTGCACTCTTTCCAGAGCCTCAACATCCTTTTTATATCGTGGTGACCAAAATTGGATGCAATATTCCAAGTCTGGCCTTACCAAGGCCTTATAAAGCACCTGCCAGGATTCTGGCAATTACCCCAATTAAATCATGAGTCTCGAGCCAAACTTTTAAAACTAAAACAGAATTTATTGGGAGTTAACATGCCGGCACGACCTGGGTGTAGCCAACTCTGAGACATATAATTCGCTGTCACCCTTGACCCTGGCTTTCCCCCACCCCTCTGGGTGTATCATCATTCATATTCCCCAATGGGATATATCCATAGCCAAGAGTCATCAATCATGTTCTCCAATTAGATTTTTGCTGGGACAGAAATTTCAGTCACCTAGTTACAATCTCTGAAAAACTATGCATGGAATGCACTTTTGATTCCAAGCTCTTTCAAACCCCTTTCTGTTGGCAACTATAAAACGGCCATAAAAATGTTTTATGAGTTGACAGCAGTAGTAACACTTCTTGAGACCTTGATTCTCTCTTTTAATGCAGCCTAGGATTGCATTGGCTTTTTTTGACAGCTGCAGTACAGCACAACAGGCCAAAGCTTAAATCCCCTTTGTTTACCAATCTGCTTATTGTCTCTGGACAAAAAGTTCTGAGGAACTTTTTCGTTCAAAGGAAACAAACACCGAACAGAGATAAAAGCAAAACCTTTTTAATGCTTCTCTGTGAATTCTGTTCATTCACAGTAAAAACGCTATTAAAAACTAATTGTCCCAGATAAGAACAAGACTTGCTAAGGTTGTGCAAGGCGGCCAAGAACACTAGATTAAATTGCAAGGAAATATTCCAAACAAAAAGTTTTCAAACACAAACCAAGATAGTCCGAACTTCCACGAGACTTGAAGTGCAAAACCTTCTTTGCTTCCTGCAAAGACTCCCACCTCTGAGGGCTGGCTTTTATCCCGTAAGGGACGGGCCATCACCTTGCGGTCTTACTCCCGATTCGCCCATGCTTCTGCAGCTGCTCTTTCCTTTGAGCAGCCCTGCGCGCAGGCGCACTTGGCACAGGCTCCTCGGGGACCTCTCCTCTTCATCACTGCTGCCAGCCTCCACAAGCTCCGAAGGCAGCCCTCCACTCCCTGATGGTCTGGGTCCCATGCCTGCATCACATGCAGGCCTCTCATCTGAATCCTCATTCCTCGAGGCCTCAGCCATTCGCACCTGCTGCCAGCGAACCCCAACACCAACTGCTGGGCGGCTGATTACTGCCCTGACACAACAGCGTCTAGTAATCAACAACCCTGATTTTCATGCATGAAAAGCTCAGTGCTAATTGTCTTTTGAAAAGAAAGGCGCACCCACGGACCAGTGGAACTGCTTGCCACCAGAAGTTGACTTTGTGGTTTCTTCCCCAAACCCCAAAAACTGTAACCTTAGACTGTTTACTATTGAGCTCACCCCTTTCCTAAGAGGTCTGTAGGGGGCGTGCATAAGCGCACCAACGTGCCATCTGTCCCTATCCTATTGTTTCTTTTATATTTTATTTTTCTTATATGTATCCATGTATTCATAACTATGTATTTACTTATGCCTATTATCTTGGACATATTGACAAATAAATAAAATTAAAGTTGTGGGTGCTCCAACATTGGAGGCTTTTAAGAAGAGACTGGACAGCCATTTGTCTGGAATGGTTTAGGATTTCCTACTTGATCGGGGGCTGGACTAGAAGACCTCCAACGTCCCTTCCAGCTCTATTCTGATTCTGTCTAGAAAAGGGCACCCCAGAATAGCAGTATACTGTTTCTCAACCCCAGTATTCCCATTTGAAGGAAAAAAAAAAAGACACTTACCGCACATGCTGTATTTTCATTGTCTGACAGCCGTTGGTGCAGGTCAAACCAAAGAGTCTGTTGAAGGAAAAAAATCTATATATATAAAAATGAAATACCATTCACACATCATCACAAAATCCCCAGAACTGTAAAGCTTACAAACTTGAAATTTGGCACGTATGTTCCTCTTGTTTCTAGGATTTTTTTTAAGAAATATTTTTTTGAAATCCTTTTTAAGAAAGGGTTTTTCGAAATGACCATCGGAGCATTAGTATTTCCTATATTATTATTATTATTAACACAGTCTGATGCTAAGGAGTTCTACTCCCTCTCCCCACCTGAAAAGAAATCTCTTCCAAATGGAGCTGAGGAGAGGAGTTTCAGTTTTAGTTTCACAGCAGCAACCAGGTTTAGTACAGAACAGTTGAGCTAAGCCATGCCCAGGCTCCTTGCTTTCTCCTTCTTGCTCACACAGCAAATACTGCTTCAGTTTCCAAACAGCCCTCAATTCTCTCACACACTGACAGGATGCTAGCCAGATGAATACCGATGGATGCTGATAGGCAGAGGCAGATTTCCCCCCTTTATTTTCCTCCCCAAAAACTAAGCCTGACCACAGAGTTTCGTAGAGAAGCACGGGTATCAAGTGTGTGTGTGTAATATTTTCATAGAAATAAAACCTGACAGGAGAAGGCAGAAAGAAAGCAGCTAGCTGGTAACTTCTGCCATGAAAACCTGAGGTGTAAATTAGGGATGAAGGGTTTTGGATCTAATCTACGTGATTGGCAGTAGACCAGAAAGGAATGTCTCTCTAATCTGCCAATTACTAAAACTGAGCAGTCCCCTTGGCTGAACTTCTGATGGAAAAGAAAACTTCAGAGAGCTCCTTTTCCCTTGGGAAAATTCAACCATCTGCAACAAGGTGCTAGGCACTTACGAAACTCTGGTAACTTTGTACAATTTTAGGTGGAGATATTTGCCTGGGGAAAAAAAAATCTAGGCACACACCTGCTGTGATGGAAATCAGGAGGAAAAAAGGATCAGATTTGTATGGAAGCTCGTAGCCCTAATGCATAGCTAGAAAGAAAGAGACCAATGCAGATAATAAATCTCAATAGGAGAGAATGTTTGTAGCTCAGGGGTGAAATAAAGAGTTCTTGGTGCACATTGAGTTTGGTGGTTTTCCCACAGACATTTCATTACCAAACTAGGTAACATCATCAGTGCTGATATTATTGCACCTATGATGTTACCTAAATGGGTAATGAAATGTCTGCAAGAAAACAACCAAGCTCAGAGAACACCAAGGACCCCACAAAACTCTGACTTAAACACCTATTCAGGCAGGTGCTCTTGGATCTTGGAAGGATAGTTGCATATTTATTTGATTCCAAACAGTTGTGAAAAAGTAAGCGTTGCCTGTATCTCATTAAAGTAGCTATGCCATTTCCAGGGTTATGCAGTTGCCTTGGCACAACCCAAAGTACCTTTTCAGACTCAAATCTGACACTCTACACTCCATAATGTTTAATAAAATAATTAAGTTTGAGAACTGTGTGCAACGAAATTTCATTTTAATGTATGTCTATTACTGTACATTCAAAGGTTCAATAAAGTTCTTTTTTTATTTGGTTTGTCAATCGCTTATAAGATAATAGGTATAAGTAAAAACATAGTTATGAATATCTGGATACATATAAGAAAAATAAAAGAAACAATAGGACAGGGACGGTAGGCACATTGGTGCGCTTATGCATGCCCCCTACAGACCTCTTAGAAAAGGGGTGAGGTCAATAGTAGTCAGTCTAAGGTCAAAGTTTTTGGGGTTTGGGGAAGAAACCACAGAGTCAGGTAGAGTATTCCAGACATTGACCACTCTGTGGCTGAAGTCGTATTTCCTGCAATCAAGTTTGGTGCAGTTAACCTTGAGTTTGTATCTATTGTTTGCTCTTGTATTGTTTATTGTGTTGTTATGGTTGAAGCTGAAGGATTCATTGACAGGTAGGACATTGCAATGTATGATTTTATATACTATACTTAAATTGGACTAAGTCTAAGTCTAAGTTTACATCTGACAGAACATACAGTATGTTGTATTTCTGCTTATGATGTGTTTGGTGGTCTCTGAGCTTCTTGCAGATATTTCATCACCTATCTAGGAAATATCATCAGTACTAGAAGGGAGACGGGTTTGGTCTCTGTTCATATAGAAGGAATCAAGGAACCACTAAGAACACTCCCACTGACACTGATAGGACAAACCGTTAAACAAAGAGCAAACCCTATTCCCTTCTAGCACTGATGATGTTCTCTAGTTGGGTAATGAAATGCCTGCAAGAAAACCACCAAGCTCAGAATGCACCAAGGACCAAGTTCAATCCTGAATTACAAATACAGTATTCTCTTCTAGTTTCTGCTTGGTTAGTCTCTCTAATATATATGTAAAAACACATACCCATGCATACAGTTTATGTGAGATTTTCCATCTGGAAATTTCTCTGTTTGGGCTGCCATGCCTCAAATGACCTCTTCCCTTTCCTGATATGAACCTCAGAAAGGTGACTTTGTAAATGGACCATTAATTAGATAAATCCTAAAAAGTTTCTTTGTTCTTTTCAAGACTTTCAAGAGGGATACATGTGTTAGTTATCTGTGATGATATGTGTCAGAAGTATAAAGCTTTTGATCCTTTATGGAAAGCTTACCGCCACTGTGTGTGGTTGATTGATTATGTCCCATGGACAGAGGGGTTGGACTGGAAGACCTCTAAGGTCCCTTCCGAATCCTATTATTCTATGTTCTAACTTCTAAATCATTATTGACTTTTAACAACTATATAGATAAATTATCTGCATGATAATTTTTCCCTAACCTGGTCTTTTTTGGTCTTCCAAAGTGCTCTCATTGACATGATCCATCCACCTTGATGCTGATTGCCCTATTCTTTTCTCTCCTTCCACCAATGTTATAGACTTTCATGTTGATAGATTGATGGTGTATGTGCTTTCATGTCACTATCAATTCTTAGCCATGACATGGATAGATTTTTCTCCATGTAGATCTGTTACCAAGGTTGTCAGAATAATAGAATAATGGAGTTGGAGGGGATCTTGGAGCAATGGTGGGATTCAAATTTTTTTACAACCTAATGTTTAATTAAAATATTATTAATATTTGATTAATGTTGTTAACCTAATCCTACGTAGCTTTTTCTCTGGTAATATTACACTACTAACTAGAGCATACAAAACATTTGCTAGACCAATACTTGGAATACAGCTCATCAGTCTGGAACCCACATTACGTATCTGATATTAACACAGTTGAGAAAGTCCAGAATTATTTCACAAGAAGAGTTCTCCACTCCTCTACTTGTTGCAGAATACCTTATGCCACCAGACTTGAAATTCTAGACCTAGACAACCTAGAACTATGCTGCCTTCGGTCCGATCTAAGTATAGTATATAAAATCATACATTGCAATGTCCTACCTGTCAATGAATACTTCAGCTTCAACCATAACAACACAAGAGCAAACAATAGATACAAACTCAAGGTTAATCACACCAAACTTGATTGCAGGAAATACGACTTCAGCAACAGAGTGGTCAATGTCTGGAATACTCTACCTGACTCTGTGGTTTCTTCCCCAAACCCCAAAAACTTTGACCTTAGACTGACTACTATTGACCTCACCCCTTTTCTAAGAGGTCTGTGGAGGCGTGCATAAGCAAACCAATCATGCCTACGGTCCCTGTCCTATTGTTTCTTTTGTTTTTCTTATATATATCCATGTATTCATAACTATGTTTTTACCTATACCTATTATCTTGTAAGCAATTGACAAACCAAATAAATAAAAATAAATAAATAAAACAACCAGTTCTGTGGGCATGGCTTGGTGGGCGTAGCGTGGCTTGGTGGGCATGGCAAAGGAAGGTTACTACAAAATCCCCCTTCCCTCCCCACCCCACTAACCTGCTTTCCAGCTCCGTTCTCCCGTGCAGGGCAACCAAAGAAGATTCAGCCCATCAGCTGGGACTCAATGGGAGGCAGAGAAGAGAAGGCCAGTCAGAGGGGGTATTTGCTGGTTCTCCAAACTACTCAAAATTTCTGCTACCAGTTCTCCAGAACCGGTTAGAACTGGCTGAATGCCACCTCTGGTTCTCACTCTCAGGAAATTCCTCCTTAGTGCTAAGTTGGATCTCTCTTTGATAGGTTTCCATCTTTTGATTCTTGTTCTGCCCTCAGGTGCTTTGGAAACCAGGTTCCTTCAGGTCTTCCCATGGTGCACCGATCACTGCTACAACCGAGGCCACCAGCCTTGCCAAGATTGTGCTCTTTTTGTCTTAACTGTCACAAATGGGGAGGTGCCATTTTTTTGATTCCTTCCCACAGATACCCTTGGTCATCCAAATGCTTCAAGTGGTCACATTTTACGAGACTATCAAGTTAGTTCTAACCATCTGGTTCTACTCATCTGATTTCTACTCTTTTCTACTCCTGCCAGGAATGGCTATTTTTCCTCCAACAGAGGGCAAAGCTTTCCAGAAGCAGTTATTCCAAAAATAATTCTTCGAAATGTAAAGTCGAAAGCCCACAAATGTTAACTGATTTTTGTACTCCCCCCCACCTTTTTTTTAAAAAAAGAGCCATCCTCTGTTACCTTGACAACTACTTTCCCAAAATAAAGTAAGCATAATCATTGTTTTATGGAGGTTACCCTTTCCCTCGAGTTGTTATGACAACATCAAAGGAAGAAGTGTAAGATTTCAGCAACTGACATTTCCCAGAGAAGCTACTCAGATTTAAAGGGTCTCGACATGCACACACACACTCGACACAGGAAGGAGGGAGAAGATAAAAAGTGTAGGAGATGCCCAGGATGATCGGGGGGGGGGTCAAATATGTCACCAGCCTCAAGTCCCTTCAGGCCCACCAGAGACCTAATGTCATGCCCCTGTTGGAATCTGATTCCGAGGGGGAGGCCAAGCAGCTGACAGGGAGTGGGAGTGGGAGTGTGGCTCTGATGGCTGTGGAAGAAACTGGGGAAGGGCAAAGTCCGGCTGGGCAGATCAGGGGAGAGGTAGAGCAAGGCAGAGGGAATTCAGAAAAAGACCCAGGCCCACCCCCTCTTCATCCTAGGGCACACAGGAGGAATGGAGAAGGGAGCAACATGAGCTGTATGACTTACGGGGGAGGAAAGGGCCCTGATTCCCTTCATTAGCTGCAGCTGGGAAAACTGTTTAAAAAGGCAAACTACGCACAGCAAAGTTGCTGGAAGCAAAGTGTGCATTATCTTTCTTTGTCACATCTTATCTGGGTTCTGACATCCCTCCTAGCTGTGTGTGCTTTGTTATCCTTTGAAGTCTGCAATTCCTTATCCTGCCCTGTCTCATTAATTGCTGCAGCAAGTGGTTTGTGTTGGTTTTTATTTATAATTTAGATGTACTTTGGGTTCGGACTGAATTTCTTCCCTTTAAAGACTGTTCTTGGGAGAATTTTTTCTCCAGCCAAAGGCAACTGGGCACTGGGGGCCAAGTTGGAAGTACTAAAGGGACTTTATTTACTTTTGTGACTTTGTTTCTTTTGTGCCACGCCCCAGCTCATTATACCTAAGTCCAGCCCTCCTTGAATTAGTTTGACTCTTATCTATGGCCAATTTACAGACAGATAACAGATAATCAGCGTTGGATTATCTGCTATCTGTCTGGAAGTTGGCCGTAGATATTTGCTTTGGCCATTAGTAGTTTAGGTTCTTGTAGAGAGCTCTGGCTTGCAATAAAGCTTTATATCCATTTTAAACTGCCTGGATTTCCTGATTGTCCTGTGCTTGGCAGAAAATAGTTCTCCCCTCTTTCTTTTATCCGCATTTCCCTCTAAGACAGGAGTGTCAAACTCAAGGCCTATGCTTAGATCTGGCCTGCGGGGTCGGCCTGGAAATATCAAAGGACCAGCCTGCGGTGTCTTTACAAAATGGGGCATTGGTGGGGGCATGCCTGGGCCCCCCACAGCCTGTTTTTGGCCTCCATGGCCTCCTGCCTCCCCACCTGCTCCCCTTCTCCCCCCAGGCAGCCTGTGGAGGAGAACTACACAGAGGTGGTATTCAGCAGGTTCTGGCCAGTTCTGGGGAACCGGTAGTGGAAATTTTGAGTAGTTTGGAGAACCGGCCAATCCCACCTCTGACTGGCCCCACCAATCCCATCTCTTCTCTGCCTCCCATTGAGTCCCAGCTGATCGGATGGGTCTTATTTGGTTGCCCTGCACGGGAGAACGGAGCTGGAAAGCAGGTTAATGGGGTGGGGAGGGAATGGGGGATTTTGCAGTATATCCTTCCCCTGCCATGCCCACCAAGCCACACCCAAGAACCAGTAGTAAAAATTTCTGAATCCCGCCACTGGTTTTAATGTTCCTTCTCCCTTTCTTTATTACATTTCTTTGTAGGATTAATCAGTGGGGTGACTTCCCTTCAGAGGTTGTGGGTGCTCCATCACTGGATAGCCATTTGCTCCGAATGATACAGGGCAGAGGTGTCCAACTTGGTAATATTAAGACCTGTGGACTTCAATTCCCAGAATTCCCTAGCTAACATGGCTGGCCAGGGAATTCTGGGATTTGAAGTCCACAATTCTTAAAGTGGCCGATGTTGGATACTCCTGGGAGACAGTCTCCTGCTTGAGCAGAGGCCTAGAAGACTTCCAAGCAGAGGTGGTCTTCAGCCGGTTCTGACCAGTTCTGGAGAACCGGTAGCGGACATTCTGAGTAGTTTGGACAACAGGCAAATCCCACCTCTGATTGGCCCCACCAACCCCATCTGTTCTCTGCCTCCCATTGAATCCCAGCTGATTGGCTGGGTCTTCTTTGGTTGCCCTGCAGAGGAGAACGGAGCTGGAAAGCAGGTGAGTGGGGTGGGGAGGGAAGGGGGATTTTGCAGTATCCTTTCCCTGCCACACCCACCTAGCCACGCCCACAGAACTGGTAATAAAATAAATTGAATACCATCACTAGAACTTCAAAGCTGATCTAACTCTCGAAGAAATCCAGTTTGACACCCCTGTTCTAAGACAAGTCAAATAACTGCAATTCCAAACTTATGAACATAGAATAATAGGGTTGAAAGCGGCCTTGGAGGTCTTTTAGTCCAACCCCCTGCTGGAGCAGTAGACCCCATACCATTCTGGACAAATGGCTGTCCAGTCTCTTCTTGAAAGCCTCCAGTGATGGAGCCCCCACAGCTTCTGGTGGCCAGCTGTTCCACTGGTTAATTGTCCTTATTGTTAGGAAATTTCTCCTCAATTCCAGGTTGATTCTCTGCTTGATTAGTTTCCATCCATTGTTTCTTGTCTTGCCCTCAGGTGCTTTGGAAAATAGGTTGACCCCAACTCTTCTTTGTGGCAGCCCCTCAGTCCTTCTTTTCCACCGATTAGTTGTTCTCCCTGTCACATCTTCCTCCTTTTCCCACAACAACCACCCTTTGAGGTGGTTTGGGCTGAGAGAGAATGGCTGGCCTGAGGTCACCCAGCTTGGCTTTCATGGCTAAAGTGGGACTTGAATTCATTTCTTCCTTTCTAGCCTCATGCGGGGGGGAATGGGAAATAATGGAAAAGATGCATCAGGTGCCTTTTGGGCATGCATGGTGGAAGTTACACACGTGTAACAAAAGAGAGGAACTTGTGTCGTGTGTTAGGCTCATGCCATTTGGATGGAAGCGCTAGAGCCTGGGACTGCCACTGCCTGTGAAACGTCGGCCTGGACACGTGAGAATCCCAACGGAGCTGTTTTTTTCCCAACCTTGTCAACATTAAGATGTGTGATGTCAACTCCCAGAATTCCCCAGCCGGCAGAACTCTGCTTCTTTTCTACATTAGCACAACAAAGGCACAGTAGGCAGGTGTGTTTCTCTCTGCATGGTGCTAAAAGCAGAGGGAATATAAAACGGGCTTCTCTCAATAACTCTCAAAACTAGCCCCGAGCCAGGAAAATTCTCATTATAATTACAGCTGCAAAAAAATAAAACCCCATGGGGTGAAAGCAACTTCTTTGCACACGTAACGGATCAAAATGTAATAAAATCCCTTTGGCAACCTTTAAAGGCAAAAGATTCCCTTAGTGGTGAGAAAGATCCTTAAGTGGAAATACCAGGGTAAAGGGACTCTTGGCAAAGAACACAGGAGAACAGAATAACAGAGTTGGAAGGGATCTTGGAGGTCTTCTAGTCCAACCCCCTACTCTGGCAGGAAATCCAAGACCATTTCAGACAATCTCTTCTTCAAATCTTCCCGTGTTGGAGACCCACAACTTCAGGAGTCAAGTTCTTCTACTGATGAGTTGTTTGAATTGTCAGGAAATTTCTCCTTAGTTCTAGGTTGTTTCTCTCCTTGATTAGTTTCCACCCATTTTTCTCCTGCTTTATGGTGCTTTGCAGAATAGGTGGATCCCTTCTTCTTTGTGGCAATCCCTGAGATACTGGTCCAATCTTGTGGACTTCAACTCCCAGAATCCCCTAGCCAGCAGAGTTCCCCTGAAATCATAAATCTATGCCAGGTGCCAAGTGCTTAAATTTAGATCACGTGACCATGGGGATATTGTAAAGAACGAGAACCTTCCATAAGTCAATAGTCACTAAATGAACAGTTGTAAGAAAGTACCAGCACTTGTAAATGCCTCTCTGTGACATGGAAACTCCCTAATTTCTAAAAGAGGCAAACCGCTTCTGAAAAAGCCCAATTTAAACCTGGTAAGCTTTTCAATCATGGCTGCTACCTCAGTGTCATGTCTAAGTTCTATACTTTACAAAGCCTTAGTAGGCCACACTTGGGAGTACTGCATCTTGTTTTGATCACCATAATATAAGAAGATGTTGAGACTCTGGAAACAAAGCCGATTAGGGGGCTGGAGACTAAAATTTATGAAGAACAGTTGCAGGAATTGGATATATCTAGTCTAGTGAAAAGAAGGACTAGGGGAGATATGATAGCAGTGTTCCAGTATTTGAGGGGCTGCCACAAAAATGAGGCGGCCAAACTATTGTCCAAAGCACCAGCAGGCAAAACAAGAACCAAAGGATGGAAACTAATCAAGGAGGAGAGAAAACTAAGGAGAAATTTCCTAATGATGAGTTATTCCAGTGGAATAATTTGCCTTCAGAAGTTGTATGTGCTGCATCGCTAGAGGCTTTCAGGAAGAGATTGGATAGTCATTTGTCTGAAATGGCGTAGGGTCTCCTGCTTTAGCAGGGGGCTGGTCTAGATGACCTCCAAGGCCCCTTCCAACTCTGTTATTCTAGGTCCTACCATTTTTAAACAGGAATTGTTCAGCCGCATTTATTCTGGAACAGCCTCATTGTTTGGATCCATTATAACCTGGTTTTTAGCTTGGGAAGATGGCAGGTAGGGACGGCTGCGATAAGAAATGGAAATAATGAACATCCGTGGCGTGAATCATGCAGTGAAATTTTACTTTGTCTCTTTCATTATTCGAGCTTGGCTCATCCATCTGAAGCAAGTGCTGGAAGAGTCAAGAACGGTGAGAGGACTGGCTGTGGTTTTTTCCCATTGTTCTTTCAACCCTGAGCTAAACAGTGGAATGCACTTTCATTAAACATGGTGGGCTGGAATAATTTTCTCCTACATTAACTCTAAACTTTTCAGAGGGGAAACGAATGGAAGCGTGACAGAAAGTTGTGGCTCAGAGCACAGCTAAATCATTTGGAAGGAGAATAAAAGCCCCTCAAGGGGCACATAAAACCCAGGTACCCCATCCTCCTATTTCACCCAGTGGCCTAGAGAAGGTCCTCTTCAAGGAAGCCATGTTATTTGAATGCTCGGGGTCGAAGTGTGGAGTTCTTGATGCTTTCTGAGTTCGGCTGTTTTCTTGAGGACGTTTCATTATCAAGCTAAGTAACATCATCAGTATCGATAGAAGGGAATATTTGTAACTCAGGACCAAACTGTGGGGTTCTTGCTGCTCTCTGAGCTTGGTGGTTTTCTCAGAGATGTTTTATTACCCAACTAGGTAACATTACCAGTGCTGGAAGGGAGTAGGGCTTGCTCTCATTTCATATACTAGTGGCTTCATTGGTGGGATTCAAATTTTTTTACTACCGGTTCTGTGGGTATGGCTTGGTGGGCATGGCAGGGGAAGGATGCTGTAAAATCTCCAGTCAGAGGTGGGATTTTCCAGTTCTCCAAACTACTCAAAATTTCCACTACCGGTTCTCCAGAACTGGTCAGAACCTGCTGAATTCCACCTCTGAGTGGCTTGCCCTATCAGTAGTGGTAGGAGTGTTATTGGTAGTTATTGGGGTATTGATTATCAGAGTCTATTCATGAACTGGAATAGAGCATGGTAACAAGGTCAGCCAATGAATAGGCATAGCAATGAGAACTGTTTGGAAACTGAAACTAGAAGTAACCTAGGTGTGACTCTGTATTAAGCTCTGCAACTCTGCGGCTAGGTTGAGTTCTGAGTCTGTCTATTGAAAACGAAACTGCTTCTCTCCTCTGTTTGCCTGGTGAACTAAAGTGAAACTGGTGTCTGTTTCTGAGCTCCTGAGTCGCTGCTTACTCGAAGTTACTTGCAACATGTTTCTGTCTGAGTTTGCTCCATGTTGGAGAAATCTACAACTGTTTGTAAAATCGACTTATTATGCTTATAAAGATGTTATTTAAATGAAGCATCAGCCATCTGTGTTTATTTTTCTGGCGCTGAATTAATGCTGCGAAACTCTGAATATTGATTTCCGCTTGTTCCTTGATCTTAATCTTGGCGATAATGTCTGCTTTTCTGGCTGTTGATTGCTGGCAAGGAAGCATTGTGGTCTTTCAGTTTTTTTGATTGTCTCTTTTGAACGATATGTAGAGGTTGTTTGTGTCTATGTGCCTGTTGACGGCTGAATTGTCTGAGTATTGGGCTTCCAAGAATTCTCTTGTGTTTGTAGACTAAGTTCTCTGTTTTCCAGCTGAAATTATGGTGACGTCTGCCTAGGTGTTGTCCATTTGAGGAGTTTTCATCAAGCCTGCTGCTAGTCGACAGTGAGAACAATTAATTAGTGGGACCGCTTATCTCTGGAAGTTGTGGGTGCTCCATCACTGGAGGTTTTCAAGAAGAAAACTGGATAGCCATTTGTCTGGAATGTGTAGGGTGTCCTGCTCAAGCAGTGGGTTGGACTAGAAGACCTCTGAGATACTTTCCAATCCTATTATTCTACAGGTGAAACTCAAAAAAATAGAATATTGTGCAAAAGTTCATTTAGTTCAGTAATGCAACTTAAAAGGTGAACCTAATATATGAGATAGACTCATTACATGCAAAACAAGATAGTTCAAGCCGTGATGTCTCATAATTGAGATGATTATGGCTCACAGCTCATGAAAACCCCAAATCCACAATCTCAGAAAATTAGAATATTGTGAAAAGGTTCAACATTCTAGGCTCAAAGTGTCCCACTCTAATCAGCTAATTAAGCCATAACACAGTATCTTGCTTTGCATGTAATGAGTCTATCTCATATATTAGTTTCACCTTTTAAGTTGCATTACTGAAATAAATGAACTTTTTCACGATATTCTAATTTTTCGAGTTTCATCTGTATGTTCTAGTTGTGTTAATGGAAGTGCTTTGCTACTCGTTCTGGCTGCTTGTCCTACATAGGTCAACTTCTTAAGACTTTCCTATCCTCTGTTACCTTGTGAGATTTTTTCCTAACTTGTGAATCTGACCATTTCTTTTTCTTTATTTGGCAAGGCAATCAGAGCCGAAGGTCTCTTGGGTTTGCAGTGAATGCTCTGTTACCAACAGATACTGCATGGGGAACAGTCTGTCAAGGCTTCTTGGTCTTGAAGAATCAATATTAGGTTGATTCTTACCAAGTGGAGAATAACATGCCTTGCTGACGGGAATTGTGGGAGTTGACATTTTCCCATCTTAAAGTGGCCAAGGTTGAGAAATATTGCTCTAGCATACATACACTTGGTTTATTTGTTTGTGTTGGATAATGAGCATGTTCTCCTTCAAAGCAAACCTTTCAAAGACACCTTCCTAAATTATCCATTCTCTTTGGCAAGAAAATGCTGTTTTTATAAAAGAAGAAGGAAGAGGAGAAGGAGGAAGAGGAGGAGGAGGAGGAGGATGAATACTGACCTTGTTTTCCAGCCTTCCGATCAACTCTGCTAACCTGTTGATTTGTGCTTCCAAGCATTCCTCTTTGGTGTCTGAAGATGCTACAGAAAAAGAAACATAATTAAGAGGGATGAAATTCACCCTGGTTGTACGAGTTGGGCTAAGCAAAAAGTAAAAATGAAATAAAATAAAAAAGATCAAAAGGAGGGTAGGGTAAAAAAAGGGAGTTTTTTGTGGTAATTAGAACATAGAGCATCGAATAATAAGGTAGAAAGGGACCTTGGAGGTCTTCTAGTCCAACCCCCTGCTCAAGCAGGAGACCCTAGACCATTTCAGACATTATTAATTTAATACCCCTTTTTGGACTTTTCTGGAAGCTGTGTACCTAAGTCTTCCTCACATTGTCCCACTGAAATGATTACGCTACCTCCCACCCTCTAGAAATAAAGGAAATTCGGTAATAACAACATTCTCCATCAACCATCTTCTGTTTAAGAGCTGTCACAGAGAGCAGTGCAATCTGTTCCCATCAAAAAGCTCCATAGTTGGAAATGCACAGTATTTGAATGTTGGGCCCATTCACTTGCATGTCCAAATCTCGATTGTACCCCCAAATGATCCTTCACTTTATACGGTACCATTTTCTTTGACCCAAAATGGTCCCTGACACTTGACATGGATTATCTTCTCTCTCACTCAGGGGGTCCCCAAACTTGGCAACTTTAAGACTTGTGGACTTCAGCATAGCTGGCTGGAGAATTCTGGGAGTTGAAGTCCACAAGTCTTAAAGTTGCCAAGTTTGGGGACCTCTGCTCTAACTAAGGTATTCAGTCTGCAACTCCTTCTTAAGGTAAATGAAGAGAGGATCCCATATAGCTGGTTCCTTTGATCTCATTTCCATACGGTATGACTTCTTCCCTATCTCTGTGCAAATGTTTTTCAAAACTCAAAAACCTGCACCCTTTTCTCAGATGGCTCAGCTAAATGTTTTATCCTGAAGTAATTGTTTGTTTTTTCCTTCTTCCAGATAATACACAATCAGCTCTTTCAATAATTCCTTAGAGCAGAGTTATCCAACCTTGGCAACTTAAGACTTGTGGGCTTCAACTCCCAGAATCCCACAGCTAGCCATGGGGTCACTCCTGCTGGCAGGAGGAATTCTGGAATCTGAAATCCACACAAGCATTAAGTACATCATTAAAATTGTCAAGATTTGCCTTATAAGGTTTGGGGGTACTTCATTATCTTTGTTGTCCTCTTTTGGTCAGTTTTCTATTTGATGGCCCTCAGAGCTAGATGCAGAACTCCAGCCAAAACAGAACAGAGGATGATTGATGCACTCTGTTGATGCAACATGGAACTGTAATAGTCTTTTCAACTCTCACATCAAAGTATTTCTAGCTTTACTCCAGGTCTGACCAATTCCAAGCAGCGTGGACAATATTAGGATGATGGGACCTAGCAATCTGACCTCTTTTGGAAGGTCTCACATTTTTCACTCCTAAGCAGCTGAATTTCCTTTTGAAAAGCAAGGAGTCAAAAACTAGAGTAAAAAAATGCATATTCATACAAACATACATGCAAACAATTGTCCTACAGCTCATCCCTTCTATTATTTCTATTATTAAATGGACTCCGGATGGATGGTAGGAGACAGGAAGGCCTGGAAGAACATTGTCCATGGGGTTGCGATGGGTCAGACATGATTTCACGACTAACAACAACATTATTTTGCCTAGAAAGAGCTTGCTCTCTTTATAAAATTCATATTGGCATGATTGCAAGTGGTTTACGTGAGTCAATTTCACTCATCGGAGACTGCTGTCTTCTCCCGGCATGGTGCTGAATATATTTCAACAGACAGATTCCTGGAAATGAAGAGACCATTCTCCAAACACAAATCCCAGTGGTGGTATTCTACCAGTTTGGCCTGGTTCGAGCAAACCGGTAGTAAAAAAAATCCTATCATTCAGCCGAACCGATAGTAAAAAAACAGCTACTGGTTCAATGGAACTGGTATTTCTTTTCTTTTCTTTTTCCTCCTGACAATTAGCTGTTCTGACATCAGCTGTGCCGGGATCCCCCTCACTTGTCTTACTGCTTCGTGCCCAGGAGGCTTCCCCGAGGCCCAAGAGGCAAAAAGGGGCATGTGGAGGGTGTGTTTACTGCGCCCCACCCCTGGGCTGCATTTTTTGCCTTTCTGGGCCTCAGGGAAACCTCCTGGGAGGAAAAACAGCCTCCCAGGAGGCTTCCCTGAGGCCCAGGAGGAAAAAAAACTGAGTGCTGGGGGGGTTGCTGCAAAAAAAGAAGCCACACCCACCCAGTCACATGGCCATGCCCACCTAGCCACACCCACCTATCCACACCCACCTAGCCACACCTACCTAGCCATGCCCACAGAACTGGTAGTAAAAATATTTGCATCCCACCCCTGACAAATTCCCTTTGATCAAAGCTTTCTTTGACCACCAACCTAGCCAAATCTGATCAACCCACAATACTTACCAGTCTGGAAACTTTTCCTGCGTTCTTTGGTCATGATTCTGTTATTGGGTGAATAACCTGACACGGGATTGTCATACCAACTGTCCATAGCATTGTGGCCAGATTTATTATGGATGTGTCTATATGAGAGAAAGATAGACAGATAGACCAGATGGGGAAAAAGGGAATGAATATTTTATGTTTGTTTGGTTTTTTTAGTTATATGGTTTAAAAATCCTTCATTAAAACATACATAACATGCATTGCTAGCTCAGATTCTCCTTAGAATGATAACAAAATAGTTTCCCTTTAAAAAGTTTAAAGACATGAAAAAAAGAATGAAAGAATAAAGTACGAATGAATAAACCATGGATTTAGAAATGTCATGGAGGTTATAGCTTTCTAATGTAGCTCTCAATTGGCTGTAAATAATTGAGTTTATTATAATACTGTCAGACCAAGAATCACCGTGAAGTTTTCAGATAAAAGTTGACCCTTCTCCAACTTGAGGTTCATGAGATGAATCAAACTAGAGCTGAATTCAACAGACAGGAACAAATTCTTAGATCACGTAACAAATTGGCTCATTTTTTTTATTTTAATTGTGTTCTTAGAAGCAGACATTGCAATATAAAATATTTTCTCATACTTTTCCCCACTGCAGTCCTATGAGTTGAATAGAGATGGGTTGGAGCACCCAAAGAGAATCTACTGATAACATTTTGAAAAACTCCATAAGAAACTAGTCTGTAAGGCGAGGCTCTTGCAAATTTTATTAAACCGATTAACAGAACTGGCAACAGAAACTTGACAATTGAACATTGTATGCTACTAAAACTCTCCTATCTGTTTGTAACCTTCAACTGGGTGAAATGGTGCATCGTAGGGGAACAATTATGGAACCAAAATACTAATTTAAAGAACATGTTCAAAATCCAGGATCCATTATTCCCTTAGGATTGAAATTTCAGGGATCTTCTTTGACACACCCTAACCGAGTGGGTCACAGAAACTGATGGGACATCAGTCCCTTCAGTTAAAAGGTAGAAGAGCAACACTCCAGGGAGAAATCCTTCGGAGATCTCTTCCTGTCATTGTGTTCAGTTAGCCATATTCCCCGGAAGTCAGAATTTCAAGCATCTTCTGACCAGTTGTAAGACTAAGCTGTGGCCACCGCAGACCCGCTACCCTGCTTTGCGGCACTTCTGTGGTATGCCACAGTCATATGACTGTGATTTCCAACACTCTCTGGCAGCTTCTTATAAGCAGGTCAATGGGGAAGACAGTGGGGAATCGGAATTTGCTCCCCTGCTTTTTTACCCTGTATAAAAACAATGACAAAGCAATAACCCTCGCCATTTTGGCAACAAGTATTAAATCAGGTAATTGGTAAGTTTAGGTAATACCCAAGCTGAATTTCCTTTTGAAAAGCAAGGAGTCAAAAACTAGAGTAAAAAAAATGCATATTCATACAAACATACGTGCAAACAATTGTCCTACACTTCATCCCTTCTATTATTTCATTCCTTCTATTCTACTATTAAATGGACTCTGGGGGATGGTAGGGGATAGGAAGGCCTGAGGAACATTGTCCATGGGGTTGCAATGGGTCAGACATGACCTTTGCGGCACTTCGGTAGTATGCCACAGTCATGTGACTGTGATTTCCAACACTGCCAGCTTCTCATAAGCAGGTCAATGGGGAAGACAGTGGGAAATCGGAATTTGCTCTTATAAAAACAATGAAAAAGCAATAATCCTCACTCTTCTGGCCACAAGTGTCAAATCAGGTAATTGGTAAGCTTAGGTAATATCCAAGGTAATTGCTTCCTTTTTATAAGAGCATCAAGAGGAGACACACAGCCATTATTGACTTTCTCATTTGCGGGTTCCTGAGTTGAAATAAATCCCTTAATTGTTCCATCTGACAACTAATTGCTTCGGTGACGGTTGCCTCTTCCTTTTATTTGGCACCTGAAGGATACACTTCATCGGAGGATTCAAGGTGTGTGTTACATTCCTCCTACAAATGAAAATACTTGGCATTTAAAGGCAGCATATGCCTACAGCATTCCTTCAACACATATATTGGACCAGATATGTCACAGAGGATGTGCTAGCATGAATTCCAAGCCCTCCTAGAGATATCTGGTTTTTTTTTAAAAAAAATCCAGATTAATCACACATAAAAAAAACAAACCTGTAGCTCAAGGTTGAATACCAGGGTCCCTGGTACTCTCTGAGCTGGGTCATTGGCTTGCAGATGTTTCATTACCTGACTAAGAAACATCATCACCATGGGTGTGCAGTTTGCTTTCTGTTTATATTCAGGTAGTTCTCGACTTACAACCACAATGGAGCCCAACATTTCTGTTGCTAAGCAAGAAGTGAGTTTTGCTCCATTTTACGATTTTTCTTGCCTCAGTTGTTCAGCGAATCATTGCAGTTGTTGAGTAACACGGTTGTTAAGTGAATCTGGCTTCACCCATTGACTTTGTTTATCAGGCAGTCGCAAAAAGGGATCACGTATCCCCGAGAGAAACTGTTATAAATATGAGCCAATTGCCAAGTGTCTGGTCATATAAACACAGGGATGCTGCAATGGTCATAGTTGTGAAAAATGACCATAAGTCCCTTTTTTCAGTGCCATTGCAACTTTGAATGGTCACTAAACCAACTTTTGTGTCATGCCCTTGTTGGAGTCTGATTCTGAGGGAGAGGTGGAACAGCTGACAGGGAATGGGGCTATGGTGGCTGTGGAAGAAACTGGGGAAGGGCACAGTCTGGCTGGGCATTCAGAAAAAGACCCAAGCCCACCCCGTCTTCATCCTAGGGCATGCAAGGGAGAAACAGATAAGGGAGCAACATGGCTTATGGGGTAGGAAAGGGCCCTGATCCCTTTCATTAGTTGCTGCTGGGAGAAGAGGATATAAGAAGAGTGTTTGCACACAGCACCTTGCTGGAACTAAAGCGTGCATTATATTGTCGAGACTTATCTGGGTTTTAGCATCCTCCCCAACTGTGTGTGCCTCGTTATCTTTTGGAAGTCTGCAATTTATTATCCTGGCCTGTCGTGTTAATTACTTCAGCATGGTTTGTGTTGGGTTTTTTATTTCTAATTTATCTGTACTTTGGGTTTGGACTGCATTTCTTCCCTTTGTAGACTGTTTTTGGAAGAGTCACGGATAACTGGACATTGGGGGCCAAGTTGGAGGTATTAAAGGGAATTTATCAACTTTTGTGACTTTATTATTTTTGTGCCACGCCCCGGGTCATCACATGTTGTAAGTCGAGAACTACCTGTACAGTAGCTTGCCCCACCAGTGTTGATGGAAATGTGGTTTTTCTCCTTGATAGTAGTAGATTAGAGTATTGCTTTTTGCTTAATATTTGCCTGGTATTAATCCCTGCTTGTCTGCATCTCAGCTGTGCCTATCAGTGTCAGATACTAATCTCCAATAAACGCAGAGTGGTATTCAGCAGGTTCTGACAGTTCTGGAGAACCCAGTAGCAGAAATTTTGAGTAGTTTGGAGAACTGGCAAATCCCACCTCTGACTGGCCCCACCCCCATCTATTCTCTGCCTTCTAAGTCCCAGCTGATCGGCTGGGTCTCCTTTGTTGCCCAACACAGGAGAACAGAGCTAGAAAGCAGGTTAGTGGAGTGGGGAGGGAATGGGGATTTTGCAGTATATTCTTCCCCTGCCACGCCCACCAAGCCACACCCACCAGGCCACACCCACAGGACCAGTAGTAAAAAATGGGTAGGTAGCTCATTCTGCCATAGAACCAGAGGTGGTATTCAGCAGTTTCTGTCCAGTTCTGGAGAATTGGTAGTGGAAATTTTGAGTAGTTCAGAGAACCGGCAAATCCCACCTCTGACTGGCCCCGCCAACCCCATCTATTCTCTGCCTCCCAAGTCCCAGCTGATTGGGTCTCCTTTTGTTGCCCTGCAGAAGAGAACGGAGCTGGAAAGTAGGTTAGTGGGGTGGGGAGGGAATGGGATTTTGAAGTAACCTTCCCCTGCCATGTCCACTAAGCCACAACCACAGAACCATAGTAAAAATTTTTTAATCCCACCACTGAATAAATGGCACACTTACTAGCATTGATGCTATTACCAAGTTGGGTAATGAAACATCTACTAGCAAACAACCCAGCTCAGAGAACACGAAGAACTCCACATAAGGACATGTAAAATTGAGACCCCCTACCCATGAGTAGGGCCACCTAAGGAAACCCCAAATCAATTTCACCATCTGCTTCTGCTCAACATTTGCATCCTAATACACTAATTAAATGTAAGACCATCCTTTAAGACGCCTACAAATACATTCTTTACGCGTTGCAAAGTTTTAATTACTTTAGGACTTGCCCTTTTCGAGCTACAAGAAAAACTGAATATGGAAACTCTAAACTGAAACACTACTTTGTAAAGCAAACACAATAATTGTACCCTATCATGAAAAAAAACCCGATGATAGAATAATTTATCTTCTCATTTTTACCAGCACATTTTCTAACTTGGGGACTGAAAGGGAGGTTTTTTTAAAAAAATATACCCATGCTGGCTGGGGAATTCTGGGAGTTGAAGTCCACAAGCCTCAACATCACCAAGATTCGAACACTCCTGATCTAATGGAAGCAACATGACCATTCTATGGTTTACTCCAGAGGTGGTATTCAGCCGGTTCTCACTGGTTCTCGAGAATCGGTAGTGGAAATCTTGAGTTGATCGGAGAACCTGCCAATCCCACCTCTGACTGACCCCACCCTCATATATTCTCTGCCTCCCATTGAGTCCCAGCTGATTGGCTGGGTCTCCTTTGGTTGCCCTGCACAGGAGAACGGAAAGCAAGTTAGTGGAGTGGGGAGGGAAGGGGGACTTTGTACTATCCTTCCCCTGCCATGCCCATCATGGCATGCTCACCAAGCCACAGTCATAGAACTGGTAGTAAAAATTTTTGAATCCCACCACCGGTTTACTCACCATGCAGATTTCCCCCTACACTAATAGCAGCGGAAATACGTTCCATACATTCACACACTGTCTCCCCTCTTCCCAGTGGGAAAGGGAGATGCAACGTGCAAACACCTCCCGTCCATGCTGAGTTAGCATCTCCCTTATTTGAAAACCAAAGCCACAGCCTGATGCATCCAGGTTTCATTATCCAGACTCTGTAGAGAATGCTATCCTGCCCCGAAGCCTGAATGGATGCTTTTGGCTAACTGTGATTTGCTCAACATGAAACCGCTGCAAAGAACTAATAGCCACCCTCCAAGGCAAGGAAGATTCGAAGCATCTTATCTTCCTGCGATGCGTCTTTTAAGTTGAGTCTCATGAATATAGATTGGCTGAAGGCCGATGCCAAGCATCAAGAGCGGCAGCATGTCTCGAAGCCTTGGAAATTTCAATTTTCTTACTGGCGAGCTTCTCTTGATGGGGTAAAGTGAAGGTCAAGCCAGAAAGGGGAATAATTGAACACGAGTGGGGGCAGAGAATCTACCTGTGACCATCTCCTTGTGCTTCTTATAACGATAATATTTGGAGTTAGGAACCATCGGATGCCTCAAAGATCAGAAACATCAAGGCAGAGCTTGTAGCAAGATCGAAGGCGAAAAAGTGAAAAGAATGACTAAGTGGGACATGATAGCAATATTCCAGTACTTGAGGGGCTGCCACAAAGAAGAGAGTGTCAAATTATTTTCCAAAGCATCAGAAGGCAGGACAAGAAACAATAGATAGGAAATAATCAAGGAGAGAAGCAACCTGGAATTGAGGAGAAACTTCCTAGCAATGAGGACAATTAACCAGTGGAACAGCTGGCCACCAGAAGTTGCGGGAGCTCCATCACTTGAGGCTTTTAAGAAAAGTGACTTATGACAGGTCCCCACATTTATGACTCTAGTAGGAACTGCATGGTCCAGGTATCAAAATTCAATTACTTGGCAACCAGCATTGTATTAATGACAATTGTAGTATCCGGTATTCATGACAGTTGTGATCCCCATTTGAGACCTTCCTGGATGACTTCAGACAAGCAAAGTCAATGGGCAGAGCTGGATTTGCTTAACGATCACACGATTCACTTAATAACTGCAGTGATTCATTTAACAACCATTGCAAAAAAAAAAAAAGAGGTAGTGGGGATATTGTTTTTGTATTCTTTTATACTGGGTTTTCATTCTTTGGAAGCCAACCAGAGTCACTGTGCACTGAGTGGGCAGCCATACAAATCTAAATAAATAAATACACAAAATAAAATAATAAAATAAAAAAACACAATATAATATAATAAATAAATAATAAAATAAAATATATCTGGCCTTTGGGGGCTTTAGAAAATAGCTTGACCCCTTCCTCCTCTCTGTGGCAGCCCCTCAAATATTGGAAGACTGCTCTCCTGTCTCCCCTGGTCCTTGTCTTCCCTAGATTAGCTATGCGGCGTTAAGCCGTTTGGACTTAACTTGACTTATGACCACAACTGAGCCCATCATATCTGTTGCTAAGCGAGACAAGTCAGTAACACGGCTGTTAACAGGCTTCCCCACTGAAGTCCCTTTTTTTTTCAGTGTCCCTGTAACCTAGAACAGTCATTAAATGAACTGTTGTAAGTCAAGGACTGATAAGAAATCCTAGGACATGTGTTTTGTTAGCATCCAGGATTTAGCACGTTGTACAGAGCCAGCCCAGGCTGTGGAATTATGGGACGCTAAATCATCAGCAATTAAGTGGGGCTGCTGAAATAAATTATTTTCCTTAATTAGCCTCTATTTTGTGTACTTAGTTTAGGATGTAGCATACAAAGAAAATACGAAAGCAAATAATGGGGAAGGGAAAAGGGAAGGGACGAGTGAGCAGAAGAAGGGGAAAAAGAAAGAAAATTCAATTCTCTTTGGTGCAGTAGAATAAGGCAATTATTAGGTTCTTATTTTTAAAAGTACTTAAGAATAGACTGGGTGGAAGTTGAAGAATTACAAAGATGGATTTAATAACTAAAAGTTAGATAAAAAAATCGCCAAATGTCGAGAAAGAGAGAGAGAAACATTCTTTTATTATCCTACTGGACGTCACCTGAGCTGCTAGCTCTCTAGGCAACCCAGAATAACTGGCTTTCTTCTGATTTAAACTTCTGAGTAACCATGCATATTAAAAGAGAGAGAGAAGAAGAATTCATCTGCTTTTCAGCCTCCCGAGTAACTCTCTCCTTAACTTACCAGACCTGAAGGGCAAGAAAGATTCCTATGCAAGCTATTTACGATCTTAATATTTTGTTGAATTTAAATTAGGTGACCAGGAGGAGGATTTGAACAAGAAAATCTCTTGATACCAGCTTTTGATCTCATCCCCATTTCCATAGCAACTGGTTTTATTTGGGGGGTGGGGTTTCTGGTCAAGACAGTTGCTGCTCTGTATAGCTGTGATATATATGATTTTAATTTCCTTTGCAATACTCAAAACCAGCCTGTTTGCTTCCTAAAATCCCTTTTGGTTTTCTTGCCTTCAACTTCTAGGAAGTGCAATTTCCAAAGTTTCCAGGGAAGAAACCTGAATGTTGAAGCTAGTCCACAAATTGACATCGTGTCAATTTGCATCTTCACAGAATTTGTTCAAAGAAACCTCTAATACTCTGGGGACAAAACAAAAACTCCTTGGTCCTGGGACATTTCCCACCTTATGCCTCTTTTTCATGGAACCCTGAGGCTGGAAAAGACCTTGGAAATCTTCAAGTCCAACTCCTTATCCATGGCAGGAGATCCTATACCATTCTGGACAAATCCCAAAGGTTCTTTTTCAAAAGGCAACTGGACTTCCTTCATTGGTTTTCCTTGAAGACATTTTGTTTCTCATCCCAGAAGTTTCTCATCCATGAATTGAAGGAGCTTTTTTGGATGAGAAGTGAAATGTCTTCAAAGACGAACAAAGAAAACCCAGTTGCAGTTTTTGGACCAGCATGACCTAGATAACTGAGAATTTCCATAGACATTGTGGAGAAATGACTATTCAATCGCTCCTTGAAAACTTCCAGTGATGGACTACCTACAAATTCTGGAGGTAAACAGTTCCGCTGATTGTTCTCACTCTCAAGAAACTTCTTGGTTCTAGGTTGGATCTCTGTATTTTCAGCAACCCTCCCTAAACAAAAAACATTTTTTTAAAAAATGAGACTGTTAAGTCTACAACATCCCTCATGTGGTAGTTGGAGGCAGGGATCTGTCTCTAAGGAGCACCAGTTCCTGAAGCATATTGTTAAATCATTAACAGCATGGCATCCTATATTTTGACCACACACCATACATTTATTTATCCAGGTTAGTTAAAAACCCTGTGGCTAAACTAAACTTGGTGAGTTTTAATCTTGGCTGGGATAAGAAGCTTAGCATATTTGTACAAACTCAACCCTTTGGTTCGCTTAATGTCCAAGGAGATTCTCAGTCCTCCAAGTCATGGTTGTCCCAAAGGGGCTTTTTTCAAGAGGCAACTGGACTTTCTTGTTTTTCTTTGAAGACATTTTGCTTCTCATCCAAGAAGCTTCTTCAGCTCTGACTGGATTTCCATTCTTATATTCCCCACCATCCAGCCAGTTGCCTCCTGAAAAGGCTCCTTTGGGACTTTGGTTAACTTGTGATCCAATGTTTTGTGCAAACTTTGAAGCTGGGACAATGAATTAACCAAGCAGAAAATGTTGTTGCTGACTCAGCAAAGATATGTTGGAGTATTAAAACATATTCTAACAAGCCGAGCTTATTTAATTAACATATTCATATGCGGCCATTCTAAGCAGGTTGTTTCTAGATTGCATCAACAAGATTGGGATTTGGTTAATCCCATTGAAATAAACAGGAGCCTTTCCTAGGATACTGCATGGCTCACTGATTTCTATCCTACTTTTTCAGAGCAATTTTGATTGAACCTCATCTGTACAAAAAGAACCTTAACAACTGAAAGTCAGCATTATAGAAAGCAGCAGGGTTGAATTTTAATACAATCTGAAAACAATGGGTACAGATAGCAGACTATATTAAAGTTCTATGTACCACATCTCCATATCTCTCAAGAACAGAAAAGAAAAAAGGACTTTATTTATTACAGAATTACAAAATAACCTAGTTGGAAGGGACCTTGGAGGTCTTCTAGTCCAACCCCCTGCTCAAGCATTTCAGATATATAGCTGCCAAACTTTTCTTAAAAACCTCCAGTGATGGAGCATTCACAATTTCTGGAAGCAAGCTGTTCCTCTGATTAATTGTTCTCACAGTCAAGAAATTCCTTCTTACTTCTAGATTGAATCTCTCTTTTATGATCTTCCACCTGTTACTTCTTCTGCCTTCAGATGCTTTGGAGAATGGCTTGACTCGCTCTTCTCTCTGACAGCCCCTTAAATATTGGAACACTGCTATCATGCCACCCCTGGTCCTTTTTTTCACAAGACTAGTTAAAAGAAATGTTGTATTCTGGTTTTAAATAACGAATAGTTCCTTGACAAATGAAAACATGACATTTTGAAGGTGGGTTTGGCACTTAATTTGGGAGTCCCATACCAACAATTGAAGGGCTACCACACTTTATTTTGCAAATTACTTTGGAAAAAGTTCAGAGAAGAGCAACTAAGATGATCAAAGGCCTGGAGATGAAAACATATGAAGAACAGCTGCAGAATTTGTGTCTGGCTAGTCTAGTGAAGAGAAGGACTAGGGGGTGACATGATAGCAATGTTTCAATATTTGAGGGGCTGCCACAAAGAAGAGGAGGTCAAATTATCCTCCAAAGCACCAGAAGGCAGGACATGAAGCAATGGATGGAAATTAATCAAGCAGGGAAGCAACCTACAAGAAAGCAGAAATTTCATGACAGTGAGGACAATTAACCAATGGAACCAAATTGCCTTCAGAAGTTGCCATCATCAGGGGAGGCTTTCAAGAAGTGACTGGACAGCCACTTCTCTGGAATGGTTTAGGTCTGCTGCGAGAACAAGGGGTTGGACTAGATGATTTTCAAGGTCCCTTCCAACTCTGTTACTGTTACTGACTTGTGAACCTTACAACTCTGACTGAGGCTAGTTGATTCTGCTTACAAGTTCTGATGTTCAGACTCCAAATGATGACTTTCCTGTGTGGCACTTTGATTTGGAACCCTTGTAAGCCAAAGTAGCTGGACTTCTCGATGATACAAGTGTATGTGTTTCTCCTTCTTCTTCTGGTGCCATATCCGTCATGTTGGTGATCCTATTTTTATCAACAGCCCCACAAAAAGGGGCTGCTGAGTTTTGTCCAAACCAGTCCTTTAGATCGTGAAGCCACAATGTTCTTTTCTTGCCTGGACCTGGTTCGCCTTCAATTTTTCCTTGGAGGATTAAGTGAAGGATGCCGTATTTTTCTGGGTGTCGCATCCCAGGCCAGAAATATTCTAACTTTCGCTTTTTTATGCTTTTGATGATTTCCCTTGGCTTTCCTCTCCCTATTTTTGATTCTGATTTCACCTCCTCATTTTTGATTTTGTCAACTTATACATAACAGCTGCCTGCAAATCTGCATTTCAAATGCTTCTAGTCTCTTTA